>CANTUT010000570.1:597500-1040000 GCA_947687605.1 Reutealis trisperma
TACAGGCATCAAAATTGTTTAATTGGTTTTCTTTTCAGGAAATTTTTTGACATTATTTAGCACTAATAGATGTTTTTTTCTCCCTCCTAATGTCGAGAAATATGTCTTATCAAACTGATAATTAGAAAAATATTCAATGAACAAAAATGCCTATCATGGGACTTTAAATATTTATGGATCGAGTGAGAGATTCATAATCAAGGTGGTGCAATTGGTATACATGGCACAACAAAAAATTTACAAATAAGGAATATTAGCCTCATGTCCGTGTACAAGTTGTAACAAGATGTACATATGATATGTAGATGGCCGAATTCGAATTAAGACAACAATTTACAATTTTTGAATTTGAGTTAGAGGCTAACAATCAATTTCTTAGATGGTTAATAAATGATTCTATTATGCCATTTAGTATATGTATATGGGCTACAATATACTCAACATCTATTCCAATTGTCATAATCAAACAATGAGCTATGTAAATTCACTAGCCTTATCTAATCTAATAGATTTAATTGGATACTCTGAGAATTGTGCTTATATTCGTCAAAATGAGCAAACATTTTGAGGCACTTATCAAAACTATAAAATAAGATCAACATGTATGCATCTACCAAGATAATAAAATAAAAAAATGCCAACATGGTGAATAAAACTGGTCCACATACATCTCCTTGAATTCATTATAGAATATAGGATATTAAATTTTGACCTTAATAAAAAAAAATGGACTTATTAACTAATTTACCATTTTTCACATTCATCCTAGAAATCATGTCAATGATTCGGTGCATCACATTAAATTCAATATGATCTAGTTCTCCTGGTTTGATTTTTGAACTATAGGTTTAATGCAATATATTTTTTAATTTCAAATATAAACATGTAATATAATTCTGATAAGAGTATATGTATACAAAGCTTTTCTACTACTTTTGGCATTTTTAATAATATATAAAAATTTCTTATTACTCTTGATCCTTGTTTCTTCATGAAAAATGTTCTGACGTATATTCTTAAAACTCAATAATTATGTCGAGATTATGGTGAGTACCTAGAAGTTATTTTTTATAAGGAACGCATGTCATGCCAACCAAATGTTATACACTTCAATGACTTAAGAGTAATACTAAACCTATTGCAAAATGAGCCATAAACCGAATTCATACTTATAGTTGCAAAGCATTTTCAACACCATCCAATTATAAAAGAAAATATAAAACTCTTCTTAAGCAACAATTCATGACAAAACTGGCCAAAATTTATACATAACTCATTTAATTTTTAAATTATTTTATATTTAATTTGAGTTAAAATGTATATTATTATTTTGATTTGGTTAAAATATTAGTGAAGTTAGATAAAGAAATAAAATTAATAACTAGATTCTAGACGTTTATTTATTTTTAATTGTAAAAAAAATTTTAAGTGTATTATTTTTTATCAAAATTTTTGAATATTATTAATTTTTTATATTTATATTTATTTATTTAATTTATATTTATTGTATTTTAATTTGCTTATATATTTATGCATATACATTCCCTCCAATAACAAAATTTTCTAGATCTATTGATGAGTATTAATTGTGACTCTCAAAAGAGACTTTGACCCTCCTGTATCCAAGGCCCATTATGAGGCCTCCAGGGACTATGGGAAAAAGAAAAAAGCCCATTGGCTAGGCTCTCGAACGACTCAAGTCCAAAGGCTTCCAGACAAGCTGCTACTCCCCTCTTCTGGCAAATGACTTGCTGAACAAGCCATGGCCAAAGCCCTCTGAGGACGTGTCCAGTCATCTAGCAGAAGGACCAGTCCTCAGACAGTCCACACCATGTCCTGACACCTCTCTCACTGAACATCCCTAAGGATGGGACAGAGGACATGCGCTTGCCACTAACTTTCACCAACTATCATAGCCAAATGACAGGGGACGTCCTTTCTCAGAAAGAGGTGTCAGACATACCTAATCTGAAACCATAAAAAAAGGAAAGAAAAGCCTAAGCACAGGTAGTTAGAATTTTACATTCTCTTAACCCCTTTCTCTCACTAAAAATGCTCTGAATTGGGTACTGACTTGATCGTCGGAGAGTTTTACCCAGGCAACAGGCCTGGCTCCTCCTTGATCCTTTTTCTTCTCCTTCGCAGGTATCAGGCTCCGGGCCCAAAAGAGAAGATTCAGCCTATCCCCTTTCACGTTGATCAAGCCTAATCAAATTGGCACCGTCTGTGGGAACCGTGAGCTAATCTTCTCTTGACATTACATTTTACTTATACTCGGCTGTGAAGGAAATTCACCATTATGATGACCCCCGACGATCCTGAATCTTCAACCCCCTCAAATCCTTGACACTCTCTTCCAACACCTACTGATCCTCCCCTGGCAACTCCCATTGACCTAAACACGTCGCTTCAGCTCCTTATTTTTCAACAAAACACAGTTGGACCGAGTCAAACCCCTCTAAACCTTCCAAATCTAGACCTAGCTCCCGCGTTGCAGTTTATTAACACTATAGCTTCATTTGTGAGAAGCTCTCAGCAACAAACTCCTCTGGCACAGACCCTCGTCCCTGTTCCAAAAACTACCCCGAGGAGGAATGTTGCTCGAACCCTGGATTATGAGAAGCAATCCCAAGGACTCGCAAGGGTTAACAAAGAACAACTAGTCCACCTGGGTGGAAATGTGGAAGGAAGGACGGAAGAGCAGCTTGGAGGAGAAAAGAGTTCGACTGAGGAAGAGGGGAGTACGTAAGCTTTGCTCCCAAATAGTGAATGTAAGCTCTTGCATGGAAAAAATTTTCATGCAAGTAATATGGAACGAGGCGGAGGAAGGAATAAAGGAAAATATGAGTACAAGGAACCAAAATATGAGAAAAGAGAAAACTCGAGAGGAAGAGAACATAATAGAGGGGAATATTCTATTGCTAGCCACCCCTCGTGGGCCCGAAGCAGAAGGTCACCCGTTAGTGGCAACAGTCATAGAAAGAAAGAAGAGGAGGTGAGAGATGCTGTGAATAAGTTTTTGGAAGAAATGAATCAAGGTTCTAATGGGAAAGCCATGGATACCACCTTAAAGCTCACCCTGAAGTCTTCTTTTACCAGATCCATCAGAGAGTACATCATGCCCAGCAAGTTCAAACTACCAACGTTGAAGAAATATAATGGGGAGGCCGATCCCATTGTCCACGTCATGGACTACAAGCATGCGGTTGAATTGCAAACGGCAGATGACGAAGCTCTATGTAGAGCGTTTAGAGGATCTTTAGAGGGAGCTGCAACAAGATGGTTTGATGGCTTGGAAGAAGCAAGTGTCCGTTCTTTTATGGAGCTTGTCAGATCCTTTATGCACCAATTTGCTTCTAGTATCCCGGTGGAGCGAAAGACTCAGTATTTGGAAACGGTGGTGCAAAAGGAAAATGAATCTTTAAGGGATTACATGACTTGATTCAATCGAGAAGCCTTGAAAGTCACGTACTTGGATCAAGCTCGAGCAGTGAAAGCTCTGCAGAATGGGACCTCTCCTACGGATTTCCTCAAAGCCCTTTGTCGCCATGCTCCGAGTACTCTAGAGGATGCAATGGCACTAGCCCAGAAATATGTATGGCAAGACGACGCTTTGGCCTTTAACCAGATGGCAAAGTGGAGAGGAATAGAGATCATTCCCAGAGAGGAGCCGAAGGCAAAGCGAGAAAAGAAGATAGAAGAAAAGCAAGACGAGAAGCCATCCGGCGGATGAAAAAAGGGAAGAAATAATCAATCACGATCTAATTTTGATCCCAGCAAATTCACCCATCTCAATGCCAGTCTAGCCGAAGTCTTTGCAACCTTCAAGGATTAAAATATATGGGCTCGCCCCAAACCTATGGTTGCTTCCCCAGAGAAGAGAGATCAGAACAAATATTGCCTCTTTCATAACACTTATAGTCACAACACCAATGATTGTAGGCAGCTGATGGAGGAAATTGAAAGGTTGATTAAACAGGGTTACTTGGGAAAATTCGTAAAAAGAGAAGAATCAGGCAAAGCTGGCCCTGGCGAGGATAAAGGAAGATATCCAGAGAGAGTTAATGATGGTTTGGTAGGGACCATTCATTGTATCACTGGGGGATCAGGCGAAGCTTAGGAAAGCAGAAATAGTACGAGGGCCTTAGCTAGACGGAGCGAAAGGCACAAGTACGTTTACTGTGAGGGGGGGAGAAATCAACCAGAGAGACCATATGGAAGTGCCCTTCGCACCCCCCACGCTGATCTATTGGTGATCCAAGCAATCATAGCTAACTATGTAGTTAAAAAAATCCTGGTAGATGAAGGAAGTTCGGTCAACTTGTTGATAAAGGAAGCATATTTGAAGATGGGTCTCAAGGAAGAAGATTTGGAAGAAGTGGGAAACCCAGTTCGCACTTTGGACGGAACGGAGGTCCCATCAATTGGAGTGGCAAAACTGCCCTTTACAATTGGCACTGCCCCTGAAAGTGTAACTACTATGGCCACATTTGTTATTGTCAGGACACATCTGGCGTACAACGTCTTGATAGGCAGACCACTGCTATATGACCTGGATGCTTCAACGAACATCAGACATTTGAGAATGACAGTTCCAAAGCCCAACGGAGAAGTATTTCACGTCTATAACAGTCAAGACGGATGGGCAGAAAGGCAAAGAAACAAAAAGATAAAGAAGGGTGAAGTCACTGCTGAGGAGGTAGCTGTAGTCGAAATCGCTGCTCCTGAGAAAAGAACCGAGCCCGTCGATAAGTTGGAAAGGGTGATGGTTGGAAAAGAGCCCGAAGAGTTCCTGATGGTTAATTCTTCCTTAGAAAATGAGCAGAAGTCATTCGCACGCCAGTTCTTGAAGGAGCACACCCACAATTTTGCCTGGTCTTCGGCAGAGATGGGAGGGGTAAGGCCCGAAGTAATAACGCATCAATTGAATGTAGATCCCGCCTGCAGACCAGCCAAGCAAAAGAAAAGATGCTTCGGCTCGGAGCGGCAAGCGATCATCAATAAAGAAATAGACAAGCTCCTGGAGGCAAAGTTTATTAGGGAAGTACAATATCCAGAATGGCTAGCGAACGTGGTGCTAGTTAAGAAGGTGAATGAGGCTTTTTGGATGTGTGAAGACTTCACAGATTTGAACAAAGCCTGTCCAAAAGACTCTTTTCCATTGCCCATGATCGATAAACTGGTAGATTCGACGGCTGGATTTTGGTTTTTATCGTCTTTGGATGAGAAGCAAGGATATCACCATATCAAAATGTACCCAGATGATGAGGAGAAAACCTCATTCATAACAAAGAAGGGCATATACTATTACGTGTCAATGCCCTTCGGCTTGAAAAATGCTGGAGCCACGTATCAACCCCTAGTCAACAGAATGTTCAAAGATCAACTAGGCAGAAACTTAGAAGCATATGTGGACAACATGATCGTGAAAAGCAGAAGCCTCGAGAACCATATCCGTGACTTAGCCAAAGTGTTGGTGGTAATGGAAGAATATGGGATGAAGCTTAACCTAGAAAAATGTCCATTTTTTAGTTAGGGAGGCAAGTTCTTGGGGTGCATGGTCAGTGAGAAGGGAATCGAGCCCAACCCTGACAAGGTGAAGGCCATCTTAGACATAGAACCCCTGAAGAATGTGAAGGAAGTTCAGAGGCTGACAGGGAGAATCGCCGCGTTGAATAGATTCATGTCTAAATTTGCTGAGAGGTATCTCCCTTTCTTTAAAATGCTGAGAAAGTTAGAAATGTTCAATTGGACAGAGGAGTGCCAAACAGCATTCGAAGAATTAAAAGCCTTCCTGAGTTCGGAGCACATTTTGAGCAGGCCTTTGCCGGGTGAAGAAGTATTAATTTACTTGTTCGCTTCAAACCAAGCAATCAGTTTGGTGCTGATCAAGGAGGAAGGAGTGGTCCAGAAGCCCATTTATTACTTCAGTAAAGTCCTACAGGGGGCGGAGTTAAATTATTCCCCGATAGAAAAACTGGCCTTCGCCTTAGTGCTCTCTTGCCGAAAGTATAAAATATACTTGCAAGCACACCAAGGGGTAGTTGTAATAGATCAGCCCTTACAAAAGGTACTTCACAAACTGGAAACTTCGGGAAGAATGTTGTGTTGGTCTATGGAGTTAGGTTAGCACAAATTGCAATACAGAGTCAGGTCAGCAATTAAAGCTCAAGCATTGGTGGACTTCATCTCTGAATGCTCCTTTGGCACCGAAGATGGGGGAGAAGACCGAAGCCCTAAGGAAAGACACTCGTCAACGATACTCCCGGATCTTCAGTGGGAACTCTTTGTAGATGGTGCTAACAGCAAAGAAGGGAATGGTGTGGGCATCATACTTAGAAGTGCTCAAGGATTTTCACTGGAATATGCCTTAGGATTGAATTTCGAAGCCACCAATAACACTGCAGAGTACGAAGTCGTGATCCAGGGACTGCTCTTTGCTGATTGCTTTCGTATAGAACAACTCACGGTATATAGTGATTCCTAATTGGTGATCGGACAAATAGAAGGAGAATTCGAGGCAAAAGAACCGAACATGACCAGGTATTTGCAAAAGACAAAAGAGATAGTTCAAAGGATGAAGAATAGAGGAGTCAGGCTGTTCTTTCAAAAGATATCCAGAGAAAGAAATTACAGAGCAGATAGCCTCAGCAAACTGGCTGCCTCTCGCCCAGTCGAGCTTCCTCAGAAAATTTATTTGGGCACCTTAGCCTCCTCTAGCATCACTGAGGGGGAAGAAGTTATGGAAGTCGAAGAAGAACCGTGTTGGATAGACCCCATCAAGTTTTACTTGAAAAAGGGAGAACTGCCTAAAGATACCAAATAAGCCAAAAAGGTCAAACGAAGGAGCGCCCATTTCTCCCTGGACAACAAAATCTTATACAAGAGAGCTTACTCATTGCCTTGGCTGAGATGCCTAAGGCCCAACGAAGCCGAATACATCCTTCGGGAGATACACGAAGGATCCTGCGGAATGCACATAGGCGGAAAGGCGCTGGCAGCTAAGGCAATTAGACAAGGATACTACTGGCCGAGGATGAAAGACAAAGCTATGGCATTTGTCAAAAAATGCCCCTCATGCCAGAAATTCGATGGTGGAAAACACGTCCCAGCAGCGGAGCAGGTCCCTATTTCTAGTGCGTGGCCCTTCGCTAAGTGGGGGGTAGACATAGTCGGGCCCTTCCCAGCAGCATCAGGTCAGAGAAAGTTTCTCCTAGTAGCAGTTGAGTACTTCACCAAATGGATAAAAGCCGAACCTCTAGCCACTATCACTGCAGAAAGGGTGATCAACTTCTTATGACGAAACATCGTGTGCAGATTCGGCATTCCCTATCAGCTTATCAGTGACAATGGCAAGCAGTTTGATAATGCTAGAGTCAGGTCCTTTTGTTCAGGGCTTCAGATCAAACAACATTTCTCATCAGTGGCCCATCCTAAAAAAAATGGCCAGATGGAGGTAACAAATCGGACTATCCTGCAAGGCCTGAAGCGGAGATTAGAAGGATATGGACGAAGTTGGGCAGACGAACTACATCATATCCTATGGGCATATAGAAATACTCCCAAGCAACCCATGGGAGAGACCCCATTCAACCTGACCTATGGCACAAAGGTGGTAATCTCCGTGGATATAGGCCTCCCCAGTGAAAGGATCAATTATTACGAAGACAGACACAATGATCAAGCCAGAAGGGTCGATTTGGATCTCCTTGAAGAACTCAAAGAATCAGCCAGCATTCAAATGGCTAATTACAAACAACGAGCTACTAATCATTTGAACAAGAAAGTCAAGCGTAGAGTGTTCAGCGAAGGGGATCTAGTAATGAGATTCTTAGAGGCTACAAGAAAACGTGAAGGTACAGGTAAGCTTGCACCTGCATGGGAAGGACCTTTCCAAATAAAAAGAGTCCTAAGTCCTAGCACCTACAAACTTGTAACCCTAGAAGGTGTGGAAATTCCTCATACTTGGAACATCCAACACCTCAAGATGTATTACCAATAATAATAACAGATATGCAGTTTGCCTCAAATTGTCTCCATTCACATCAATAAAGTCTCACCAAGAGTGAGAAGAACTTTCCTAAGGGAGAGCCTAAGCCCCAGTAAATCTAGGCATGAAGCCTCACCAAGAGTGAGAAGAACTTTCCTAAGGGAAAGCCCAAGCCCTAGTAAAGCTAGGCACGAAGCCTCACCAAGAGTGAGAGAACTTTCCTAAGGGAAAGCCTAAGCCCTAGTAAATCTAGGCACGAAGCCTCACCAAGAGTGAGAAGAACTTTCCTAAGGGAGAGCCCAAGCCCTAGTAAATCTAGGCATGAAACCTCACCAAGAGTGAGAGAACTTTCCTAAGGGAAAGCCTAAGCCCTAGTAAATCTAGGCACAAAGCCTCACCAAGAGTGAGAAGAATTTTCCTAAGGGAGAGCCCAAGCCCTAGTAAATCTAGGCATGAAGCCTCACTAAAAGTGAGAGAACTTTTCTAAGGGAAAGCCTAAGCCCTAGTAAATCTAGGCATAAAGTTAAGGAGGCCTAAAGGAAGAAGAAGATGAACATGCTCGAACTCCAAATTGGAAGGATAGCTTCGCTAAGGTGTTTCACAGTGCTTGTTGGATACAGCGTGAATGGGATCCCCATACAAGTAAGGTGTACACAAAACAGAAGCATAATAACTGTATTATTCATTGAAGCAAATGTATTACATTTATTTACAAAAGAATGAAAAATACAAGTGAGAAAAATACAAAAGAATGATAAAGTGGAAAAAAGGAAAAAACAGCTAAGGTGGAGGATCGCCTAGAGGAACTATTGTTGTGGAAGACGGCAGAGGCTGGCCATTCATAGGATCCGGCTGAATGATAGAAAGAGGTTCAGCTTGTGCAAGATCCGTCCCAACGGAGAGTCCTTCGTCTACGTCCCCTTCACCCCCGCTAGAAACTTCAAGGATAGGAGACGAAGCGGGAGCATCCTTATCGCAAGCTGGGAAGTCTTCAGGTCATAACAGACCTTCATCCCCCTCATGAACAGGATCTTGGAAATCTAAAAAGTCTGGCGCTGGAGGCTCTTCAGCAGCATCCAACTCAGATAACACTTGTAGCACACTAGAAAAATGCTCCGCTGCATCACAAAGAGCATTGTTGTAATATTCGACTGCTACTTTGTAGGTGTGGTATGTGATGATGTCGTCAAAGTTCTTAGACTGCATGAAGTCCCTCACAGCCCTTCACCGACCTTCTTCGACCTTGTTAGCCTTATCAAGCGCAACTTGAGCCCTAGTAGTGGCTTGTGTGTATCCGAACTCTGAGACTCAAAGTTCCTATTAAGTCTTCTTCAGGAGATCGTGAAGACTAGGAACCTCTTCAGCCTCTCGGGCAAGCTCTTCGTTAGCACTTTTCAACTTATCCAGTTGCGCACTAAGATCAGCAATGGCTTTGTCCTTAGCTGCCATTGCCTCAGTTAAGGCACTAACCTCTCCTTCGACCTTCGAACGAGCCTCTTCATGAGCCCTGGATTGCTCCACGGCTTCCTCAGTCTTCGCCTTCGTGGAGACTAGCTCTTCCTCCAATAAGGAACACAATCCCAGTCTTTCCTCCGTCGCTCGTCGGTCGTCTTCATGGTGATCCCTCAGAAGATCGAAATCGGTCCTTAAAATTTTAGAATCTAGAAGCGCCTACAACAAACAAGCAACAGTAATTATACAATGTGGCAAACGGTCATAGCCCAAGTGGGAATGAATTTACCTTCTCCAGCAGAGTCTCTTGCCTGGCAAGAGTATCCTCTATAGACCCAAAAAGAGGCCTAGGGGTCAGACGCAAAAAGGGCATGGGGGCCAAGACAGCAACAGTTGAAACAAAGGAAGGAGGAGGACCGGCAGATGCCTCGACTTCTCCAAGCGGAGGGGAGTCCACTACTATAATCTCCGCTGGCCCTTTGACTCGTGGCCTCTTACTTGGCAGAGGAGCCTCCATCGTTATCCCCTGCGAAGGGGCTGATACTCCTACCTCCGCCCCAAGTGAAGGGGTCCCTGAAGCAGAGCGGACCTCCGGTACAGTAGTGGTGGTTGAAGCTATCACCAAGGGCCTCTTGCGGCAAAGAAACTCCCCCACTGTCAGTTTCTTCTTAGGAGGACGAAGGGAGGAGACACCTTCGGTAGCAACAATGGCCCCTGACATGACCCTAGATAAAGCAATAGCTGAAGGAAATGCTTTATCGGTCGCAACAACAGTAGCCCTCTGTTCAGCCTCCAACGAAGCAACAGCTAAAGGAAATGCTTCGTTGGCTCTGGAGGGACCCATGCTAACCGCCAAAGAAGCCTCAAGAGAAGGCTCCTGAATAGTGGCGTCCGCTTCGCCTACAGGAACTGCAAGATAAAAAGCAAAAACATTCACAAATTCAAATCAGCAAATAAAGGCATAGGAAGAAGTAAATAATAACAAGAAGGCAATAAGTTGCCTCTGTCTCTGGAAACGAAGGCCTCCCCTTTGGTCGCAGTATTAACTGGGGAAGGATAAAGCCTCTTGAGGGTCACCAGGTCAGGATATGAAATCCTTTACTCCTCAATATACTTCTCCCAGGCCTCGACCTCCTCGACACTAGGAGATCTCCCAGGCACAACCTCCTTGGACCATCTCAGATATGTCCTTCAGATGACACGAGGGTCCTCATAGGATGAAGGTGATGGGGGAGAAGGAAAGTTATCTACCCCAGCTTCAGCCCAAGGGGCACTGAAGTTATCCACTAGGTTCTTCAGACGAGCCTCAAACTCAGCATCAGGAGTGTCTGTCAGAGCCTTCTCCAGGTCCACCAGCTGCTCCATCGCCTGAGAAGAGTGAGTAATTGCATCAAGGACATTGGGGACTGGAGGCCCTTTCACTTTCAACTTAGGGGGACGAGGTGCGGACACTCCTTTCCCCTTATCACCAACGGAAGGAGATAGAGGTGGAGAAACAGAAGCCCTAATGAGCCCAAGGATTGAGATACCCCTCTGAGGAGTAGGCCTTGCAGCAATTGGTGCAGCTCGAAGTGGAGGAGTACCTCTATGCACAATAGGAACAAAGCGATCAGAAGCCTTAACACGTTGTCTTCGAACAATTCGAATAGACTTCGTACTAGCCACACTCACCTGGGCTCCTTCTGATCTAGCAACCAGACCAAACTGGCAGGAACGGGCTTCGTCGGCTTATCCTTGCGAGGCTTCGCCGATGAGGACTGGAGGTCAGAGGAGGTGCACAAACGAAGCCTCCCCATTTGGAGGTCGAGGATGGGAAGTTCAGCCTCCTTACTGAAGGGTCTTGGAGAAACCCCTTCTGTCTCCTTCATTATATCCTGGTAATGTCCAGGATCATTGGCCTCCACTGCAATCAAAACACCAAAGGGGTTAATACCCCACCATCAATTCAAGCTATAGTGAATGAGAAGAAAAATTACCTCTTATATCTTTTAGCAAGAGTTTAGGAGTAGGAAGGCCATGCTCGTCCTCCGCATAGAAGGAGGCCATCATCTTCTTAAAGTTATAGATAAAACCTTGATGGACCAAAGTCCTGAGGCTCACCTTCTCCTCAGAAGATAGCCTCTCGGGCCACTCAGTTAGGCCTTCGGTAGGACGCAGGAAATGGCCAGGGAAATCAAATCTAGGAGACTTATAGCCGAGGCCATCAGTGACCTCTATCAACCCGAACTTACCCCTCCAGTCCTTCACCTTGTTCTCTTTCCCAAAGAAAAGACTTTGGCGCGGCCTAGTAGAAGTCATATAAACCCCCGGTGACCTCTATGCGCTCTGGATCCTGTAAAAGCATTGAAACAGGTGAGCAGAGGGATGAATGCCATGCGCGAAGCTCAAAACCTCGAAAAGGTGCATGTCCCTTATGGAGTTCGGGATAAGCATCATTGGATTCACTCCGAAGTAGTTGAAGCACTCACTTTGAACTTCGTAGGAGGAAAAAGAAGACTAGCCTCCAGTTGGTGGTAGAAAATAACGTAATGCCGGTTATCTTTAGGCAGAGCAGCTTTGGGGTTACTAGAATAAACCCTCTCATGAGCCTCAGCCCGGCAGAATAAAAATTGAGTGCTACCTTCCAAGTTCTGGCCGAAGGCCAAAAACTCAGCCGTTTTTCCAATTAGGGCTATCTCCCCTCATTCCTCATCCAATATCTTTTAGTACTGGGAGGAGCTTACTTGGTCCCTTCGAGGGATGTTCTCTTTTCTGGGTGCCATTAGAATCAAAGAAGAAGATGGAAGAAAGTACTAAAGATCAAGACGCAAGAAAATTGCGGAGATTAGGAGATTCAAGAAAATGAGCAGGAGTCCCAAAAATGAGAAGGCAAAGGAGTATATATACTGAGAGCCTCCTCGATAACCATCACAGCAATAAGTGGTGGCATTAAATGGACGTTCAAAATTCAAAATCCATAGAAAACTTAACCGTCTGTTGAGACACGTGGAAGAATGGGGAGAACAAAGAGACGTGCATTCAATGCGTATTCTCGCATTTAATGCTTATTCTTGTCAGTCGTGCATACATTGAATGACCGCGTGACCTTCCATCTACCCTACGAAGGCTGCCTAGAATGCAGATAGTCCTTAGCCCCTTAAATCTCTTCGTTTAGACGAAAGCTACCCTTTGGGAAGATGAATTAAATGTTTGAATCGGGCGAAGCCCCCCGGCAAAGCGAAAGCCTCTCCTAAGAGCTACTCACTGCAAATAAAGAAATAGAAAGACCTCTTCGCTATCCAACGCGGAGGTAGTTCTCTTCGACTAGAAGACCCCTGAAAGATAACGGTACAAGGACGCGAAGTTGTTTTACTAAGGTTCGACCATTCGCCCTCTCCTTAATAAAACAGGGGGCCCCCTGATGACGGATAAATATGACTCTCAAGAGAGACTTGGACCCTTCTGTATCCAATGCCCATTATGAGGCCTCCAGGGACTATGGGAACAAGAAAAAAGCCCATTGGCCAGGCCCTCGAACGACTCAAGTCCAAAGGCTTCTAGACAAGCTGCTACTCCCCTCTTCTGGCAAATGACTTGCTGAACAAGCCATGGCCAAAGCCCTCTGAGGACGTGTCCAGTCATCTAGCAGAAAGACCAGTCCTCAGATAGTCCACACCATGTCCTGACACTTCTCTCACTGAACATCCCCAAGGATGGCACATAGGACATGCGCCTGCCACCAACTTTCACCAACTATGATGGCCAAATGACAGGGGACGTCCCTTCTCAGAAAGAGGTGTCAGATATACCTAACTCGAAACCATACAAAAGGGAAAGAAAAGCCTAAGCACAGGTAGTTAGAATTCTACATTCTGTTACCCCCTTTCTCTCACTAAAAATGCTCTGAATTGGGTACTAACTTGATCATCGGAGAGTCTTAGCTAGGCAATAGGCCTGACTCCTCCTTGATCCTTTTTCTTCTCCTTCGTAGGTATCAGGCTCCGGGCCCAAAAGAAAACATCCAGCCCATCCCCTTTCACGTTGATCAAGCCTAATCATCTATCATTGTCTATACATACACCTTAAATCATAATATTAATTGAATTAAACAAATTGACAGAGTTTAATGCTTATAACGTGTTATAAAATAAAAGAAATTGAAGGAAGAAGAAAATATGAAGCTCAAAAACTAAGAAAATATTCTTATTCCTTTCTTATTAGAATTAATATTATGCATCATAAAATTCCTCTATTTATATGCTTACAAGTATATATGAAACTAAAGAGTTATAAGTTATAAGATTAATGGTAATTATAAATTACAATAATTTGAAAGATCAAGGGATAAGCACTTTGAAAGTGAATGGACATCCACTAATTATAATATTTATAACATTTATCAATATATAATTAAACTAATAATTTAATAATATGCGCTTATTCTATAAATAAAAAAATAAAATAGTAATTCCATAAATTAAATAGCTATTTCTTATTTTTTATAAAATTTATATTTTATAAAGTGAATAATATTTATTATTTATAATAAATTATTATATATATTTAAAATTTGAATCAAATTAATTTATATAAATGAAATAACTATTTTATAATTAAATTTAAACTAAAGTAAATAATAGCTATTGCGCATACAATAACTATTCGATTTAGATTCTATTTCAAAACAAGCCAAAAGCTTACTTCAGCATAATTTTCTTTTGAGTCTACTTTACAGTAATTTAATTTTTGGCTTCTTCTCCTCCAAGTTGCCAAACCCTAGGGCTTAGTTATAGATAACTCTTATAGGGCTGTTTGGCAGTTTGAATTGCAGTTGGCGAAAATATTATATTAAAAATATTTATTAGAATTTATTTTTAATGAGAATTTAACATATTTTAATCATAAGAAATTTTAAAAAATCAAAACAGTTAAATCATATTTTAATAACATTTAAAATGATACTCTCATAAAAAAAAAAAAAGCAATTTTAAAATAGACATAGATGACTATATATAATTAATAATATTTTTAAATTTTCAATATAATAATATTTGATAATATAAAATATATTTTACAAATTGACTATTTATTAATAATATTTTTAAATCTAATTTTAAAACTGTATCAATTCAGGGCCTGAATTTTCTATCAAAGAAAAGATTTTTATTGTATCTAAAATTTTGAGAACCTTACAAATTCTATTTTTTATTTTTTTATTTTATTTTTCAGTAGATAGTGGGAGCTTGGCAGCCATATAAGAGTGAATGGGATGGGACCAAGTAACAGAAAGATAAGGAAAATGAGATTAAAAAAAAAAATCCCATGATGGGCTTTGTTGTTTTTCCAGTTCCTCCATATCAGAACAGACATAGAACATGTTCTCTTACACAACTACTTTTGTCTCCATTTATAAGCTTTTTGTTCTCTTTTGCAATAATAATAATAATAATCTTGTGAAAAAGTATTGGATAGAAGGAAGGAGCAATGCAATAAAAGATCTTATAAAATAACTTTACAAAATGAAATATCAGTTTTTAATTTAATATTAGAGTAAAGATAGTATCACAAAGTGGGTTTTCATGCCAATGTAAGTTCACCTTTGAATCCACTAAAATATGACTTTAATAATGAGCTTTGCTTGTCTCTAAAATTATAAATTTGAATTTCAATCAAAATTCAATTTATAATGAATTGAAGATTTAAAAAAGAAGAAAAATAATCCATATATGAACTGAAAATTTAGGTATTGATTGGTGGGTGTAAGTAAACTAACGAAGTAAAATTTTCTGAGAGGTGAAAAATTTTAGCTTGTTCAGTAGTTATCAATGAAAAAAATTTTTGAAAAGTAGGATATTTATTTTTTAAATTTGGTAGAAGTACACTTCCTTAAAGGAAGTTAAGAAAGTTGCACTTTTTTATTAATTGAAATAAATATAAATTAACGTATCTATCTTCCATTAAATAAAATTGAATAAATTGGGTAAGATATTATTATCTTTTTATTATTAAGTCAAACAAAAAAATATATACTTCCTAAAAAATTATATATAAACTAAACCCATAATTACTTATTAGTAAGTTTACTCTCTAGAAAATAACTTTCCAAAAAATTTACTTCTCAAAAATTATATCAAACGATACATAAGCAATTACACTCACATTAATCATTAAAAATAATATTTAATCACAAAATAATAATAAAAGAAATTAATTAATCCTATATATATATATTCAAAAGTAAATGATTTTTATAATGAGAATAAAAACTTTCATGCAAGAGGAATTTACTATAATTGAACTTTAAATATTTGTATTTTTAATGCACATTCAAGTATAATTTAATGATAATTGCATGAATAACTTAACAATGGATGCAAATTCGAATACTGTCATCAAATGATTAAAAAAAAAAATACTAATTAGAAGTGCTTACAACTTACAAGGAGGAAGTGGATCTCCACACAATCCAGGATTATTCTTGAATCCAGAAACAGGAATTTTGACCTTATGTGGAGGAATTTTCCCGCTCAACCTATTATTTGAAACATCAAACTCTTTTAGCTCCTTCAAATTTATTATCTTGTCTGGTATAGATCCACTTAATTTATTTCTTGAAATTAAAATTGTAGACAACAACTTGGCATCTCCAAGCTCCATTGGTATATTTCCAGATAATCCATTGTTCACGAGCTTTAATACCTGCAATTCACTCATTTTCCCTATCGACTTTGGTATTGATCCTCCTAATTTATTATTTGATAGAATCAAAGAGGTAACAGAACCCATTGCTGATCTTTCTCCAATTTTCTCATCTATTTTCCCAGACAAAATGTTGTTGGAAAGATCAATTGAATTAAAATGGCCTAATGGGTCTTGAACTTCTTTAGAGAAAATCACATTCATTTGACCACTGAACTTGTTTGAGTGAAGATCAAGATCCATTAGAAGTGAAAGGTTCTTGAATTCGACTGGAATCGATGAATGAAATGCATTGTTTGATAAATTGAGAAATGAAAGACTAGTCATATTACCAATCCAATTAGGTAATTTCCCTGATAATTCATTGCTTGACAAATCAAGAACAGATATGGATGATGAAGCTAACCAGCTTGGTAACTGCCCTTTAATCCCAGTTTTCGCTAACTTAAGTCGAAAAAGTTTCAATTCTTGAAACCATTGTGGGATTTTAACATATCCCAGATGATTAAATGACAGATCTAAATCTTGTAACCTCTGTAATTTAGCTAGCTGAGGAGGAACTTGACCAGAAAGCTGGTTTCTTGATAAATCCAATGTTTGAAGATTATGTAAATTACCAAAACTTGATGGGATTTTTCCTGTGAAATAGTTGTTGGAGAAGAAAATATCAGTAAGGGTTGTTAAATGACCAATAGTTGCAGGGAGTTTGCCAGTGAGCTTGTTGTTTTCAAGAATTAGTCTTTGAATCTTTGAGAGCCTCCCAATTGATGGTGGCAAAGGACCTGTCAGCTTGTTTTCTGATAAACGACAGAATTGTAAAGAACTGAGTCCTGATATTGAAGAAGGAATGCGTCCAGTGAGATAATTTTGATTCAGATACAATAATACTAATTCAGAAAGTTGACCAATAGATACTGGAATGGTTCCTGTTATCTGGTTTTCTGATAAATCAAGAAATTTCAGACCCTTAAGGTTTCCAATGCTTGTTGGTATTGTACTAGAAAAATTGTTACCATGAAAATCAAGCTTTGTTAACATTACCCATTTCCCAATTGTAGAAGGAATTGGCCCAGAAAATAAATTTCCTGATAAACCAATTTCTGATAATGAAATCCAAGATCCAAAAACAGAAGGAACAGAACCAGATAAAAAATTATCATTAAGATAGAGTTTTTTCAATTGAGAAAAGTACCTAAAAGTAACTGGTATTGAACCATTGAGCTTATTTGAATCAAGAAAAAGATAAGTAATTTGAGATAATTTCCCAAATTCTGGTGGAATTGGTCCCATCAAGTCCTTGAGATTACGCAAATCAAGAACTTGAAGATTGGACAAATTTCCAAGAAACGGAGATAAAGTTCCAGTCATGTATGTGTCTTCACTGAAGTCATCGATTGAAACAAGGCCAGAACGCGAGACATTAACAACTCTGCCTGAGAAATCACAGCTTACACCATCCCAAGATTTGCAGCAATCAGTAGAAACTATCCAAGATTGAAGAAGGTTTGATGGGTCAAAGGTGATTCTGTTCTTGAAATCAAGTAATGCTTCTTTATCAACTGGGTGACATGCACTGGTGGTTAATGGTAAGAGGAAGAAGAAGAAGAAGAAGAAATTGAGTATAAGTGTGGAAGTGGTATGCTTTCGAAGATCCATTGATGGTTCTGTGACCTTGGAATTTTGTGGATCTGGAACAGAGAGGTAGTAAATAGTTCTTTCATGTGTTTGAATTAATTGTTTTAAAATTAACATAAATGCTTTAGTGGTTCACTTAGTTGTGGCAGATATAATTTTATAAAGGTGCAATTACTTAGTTAATGAGATTTGATTTATTTTATAATCAAGATTTCTATTTTTAAAGTTAAATTAATTTATTCTTATAATTTTATCCCATCAATTATTTTTTTTTAGTTGGTCAAAACTCAAAAATAAAAAAGCATATAAAAAATTTTAAGGTAAAGTACCATTTAATCCTTGAACTTTATCTAAAATAATAATTCCATCCATACACTTTGAAAAAGTCACTATTTAGTTCTTAAAATTTGATTCTGTTATATTAATTTATCTTTCTGTTCAAATTCCTTCAATATTCCATTAAAAAATTAAAAAATTAAGAAAATAATTATTAGTACCTAAAATACTCTATCATCACCATCACCATCTCCATTTGTTAAAAATACTCTTACCATCACCATCATCTCCCTTATTAATCACAAAAAATAATCAATAAAATGTGCAAATCAAATTTTATTTCTTTTCATTTCATTAAAAAAAAAAAACCATTCATGATATCTAAGTTTCATAAAAAAAAAAAAAAAAAAAAATGCCAGATTTTATTGGATAAAATTCATATTTTACACTTCAAATTTTTATCATATATTACCGACTAAACTTTATCAGATTTAGCTCTCATGGAGCGACGATCACTAGCAATCAACATTGCTCTCGCTCTCTCTTCTATGAAACCAACTAAGGAGCGTGTAGAAGACACTCACTTGAATCTCTTCATCTCTTTATAAATACCAATCAAACCCACTATGTATCTCTAAGCTGCCAGCTCTCTTTTCTACTGAAGATTAGCTTAACTAAAATATTTACTCTTCTTCAGGCAAACTTACAAGCAAAATGCCAATTCTAATTCATTACAAACAAAACAAGCAATTGGTATGATTCTTAATGCCTGCGTCCACCAAAAAGACATTCTTAATAATTACATTATTAATATCCATCTCATTACAATGTATAATATTTGTGGGTTTACTTCATATTCTCGTCTACGCAAAATTTGAATTTCAACAAATAAAAATTTGGGTTTTTGTTTGATAAAACTCGTATCTGGGTTTCATCATGAATCCCATATTTAGGTTTGATTTAATTTTTAAGTTTTTATTTTTAATATCTTTTTACTATGAATCCCATATTGAGTTTGATTTAATTCTTAAGTTTTTAATTTTAATTTTTTATTATTTAATTTGTTGAATTTGATTTAGTGATTGATTTTTTATTTAATTTGTAGAGATAGGGTGTGTGTGGTGATAAATTATTTAATAGTTGGAAAAGAAAATTTAATTATAAATGAGGGACATTTTAAACTTTTTATATAATTTTGATGGAAAAAATAATAAAATGACTATTTAGTATAATGAAATCAAATTTTAAAAATTAAAGAGTGACTTTTTGAAACTATAGAAATAAAGTCATTATTTTAAACAAATCTCAAAAATTAAATAGTATTTTATCTAAAATTTTTAAGATAAATTATTATTTAGTCATTCAGTTAAAAAAAATCATATTATTAGTTTTTTTTTTTTTTTGCCCAGAATATTATTAGTCATTGAAATTTGACAAAATTCACTAGTAAAAATTTATATTTTAATAAATTTAAATAATTAAAAGAGTAATTCACCCTCCAAATTAAAGGTTAAAAGATAAAATCAATTAAGTTGTTACTCCTTCCGTTTTATTATAATAGACAATTTAGAAAGTTGTAGACATATTAAATAAGCTATTAAATAGCTTTAATCTTAATTAAAATGGACAAATATATTTTTATTTTATCATTAAAACTCATCTTTTTATTTTTCACTAAAACACTAACACTAATAGGATAAAATTGAAAAAAAAAATAATAAATACTGCATAAAATTTTTAAAATGATAATTAATTTGAAGAAAAAAAATTCTAAAACATCTATTAATTTGAAATAAAGGAGTAACAAATTTTTATTTTAGTGGTACTAAAGTAGTATTTAGGATTAAAATATTTTGAATGCGAATTTCAATCACAGTCAAATTAAAAAATAAATAAATAATGAATAAGACAAAATCCTATATATAATAGATTTATACTTGGAAGATGCAACATTGTGAAAAAAAAAATCCAAACTAATAATCACATGATATTACAAATTTACAGTATCATGGGCAAGGTAAGTTATCTCAAACCAACATCTCATATCTCTAGTGCCAATGTAAAGTCTTTTTTGGACTGAATAAAACTCTTTAAATTACCCACTTTGGACAAATTTTAACAAGAATTATTCAGTTTGGTACACTTTTTAGGAATCCTTCTTAAATTAATTATTATGTAGAAGAGATTTTATTGGTTATAGAGTTAGTATTTTTTTTAATATTAAACTTATACATCTTTTGGATTCGTATATTATGAACCTATATCCATGATATATTATAAACCGAGTCCACAACACATATGTAGCATGAAGACACGAATTTTTTTATGATTCTGTTAGCGTGTTTTTGCTTTTTTTTTCTTTATTTTTTGTTTTTTACCTTTTTTTTCTTAATTTTAAATACTAATTATTTTTTTATTTATTTCCATGCTTAAAATTGAATTATTATAATTAAATATATAAATTATTTTTATTTTTCCCATCTAATAATTATAAATTATAATTTATAATTAAATATATAAATTCAATTATTATTTTTTTTAAATTAACAGGTACATCGTTGCTCAAAATGCAGCTACATTGATGTTGAATTGCATATACATTATTTTTGAACTGTCAGTTAATGTAAAATACATCTTCAATTACAATATTAATTATAAAAAATATTCTGATAACAATTAGTCTATGTATATTTGAAATACCCCGAATTTTCAATTATTTTATAAAATTCTATTTTCGTACATAAATATATTATTTTATCATTTTTCTTATTAAAATAAGATTGGAATTATATTTTATTAAATTATAAATATTCATATTATTTGAATACGTATTATTAATAGCAATTTTGATACAATATTACAATATTATGTTATTATGATAATGTTAATGTAGATTTTTGGAGAATTGTATTTCGGATTATATTTTGATATTTGAGTATTAATAAAGGTATTAATTATATTATAAGTTGATTATAGTATTTTATCGGATATTTGGATTTTCGTATAATTACTATAATTATCGTAAATAATGTCATTTATATATATATATATTCATGAGTATATGTTGTAAATTATTATTAATATGTAAATTATGAATTATTGTTAATTATTATTATTATTATCATTAGTGTTATTATTTTTGTATATATATATATGTAGTATTATGTTTATATATATATGTGTATATAGTATTATATGTATATATTATATATGGTTAAGTATATATATATATATAACATAATCTGGGGGTTAAGAAAATGAGAAAAGAAGAGGAAGAAGCATGGTGATTGGTCAGTTTAGGGAGTGAAACGGTGAGTTTTGAGAGGGTAGAGCGGGACAGAAGCAGAGGAGAGAGGAGAGAGAAAGGGAGAGGCCGAGAGAGAGAGAGAGAGTGTGGGCCGTGTTCCGGCGGGCGGTGGCAAGCACCGCCACCACCGCTGGGTAGAAGGAGGACCGGCAACCTCGAGGGAAGCGGCAGCTCGGTGATCGGCGGCGGCACGGCGGCGTACGCGAGGAGAGAAGTACCGCCGGCCACCGCAACTTCAACTCAGTTTTTCGGCCGATTCCGGCAGCAGAATCCGGCGATCTTGGTGTCGTTTTACTCCTGGAGATAAGAGCTTCATTTTGGTACCTGCCTTGCCCCCTGAGGACCACCGGAGGAGGAGATCGGAAAATGTAAAACCGTGGCTTTGGAGGCGTTTTTCGGTAGCTGGAGGGCGAGTGCCAGCGAGTGGTGACTGTTTTTGGGCTCCTGGGGTTGAGGTGAATCTGCTGGTGTGGAGTTTCCCCAGATCCGCCACCACCGGCGGTGGCGCGTGGCCGGCCGGCGGGGGCGCGTGGTGCCGGCCCGTGGGGAGGTGCAGTATTTCTGGTTCGACATTCTGGCACGATCCTCGACGTTCGTATGTTCAGAATTTGTGAAGGTGTCAGTGTCTGGCGTCTTCCTGGTTCCCAGGCTACTCTTCTGAGGGGAGCCGGTCGGAAGCGTCGATAGTTAGGTCAGGAAATGAGCTGGAAAGGAATTGTAATTGAGTAGACTGCCAATTTTCCTTCGGCAGTGATTTGTATTATGGAGATATTAAGAATACATGTAATAGACGTACATTTGTAATTGTAACTCTAGAACTCTGCAATGTTACACTTTGTAATTGAACTTATTGTATTATTTTCAGTTATGTAATCCTTGGGGTTAAGCAGAACTTTTCTGTAATTTATTTATTTCTGAGATTATGGTATAACTGGGTGCTGGGCTTTTCAGTTGTGTGATGCGGGCTTTTTTTGTCTTGTGTTTTGGGTCAGGCTTACTACGGGCACTGGTAGCCACGTGCATGTCCCGTGTCCTAGTGCCGGTCACGTGCCCTTGGGATCGGGGCGTGACAATATTAGTCTTATACTAGAGATACATTGTAATTTTTTTTTTTTGCCTTTTATATACATTGTAATTTAACTGCATATACATGACTCTCCAATTACATGTACATTGTTACTTAAAATGCATGTATATTAGTATTGAATTGCATGTATATTACTTCTGAACTATTAGTTAATAATAAAAATATTCTGATAATAATTAGCCTCTGTATGTTAGTTATGTACTAGAGATACATTGTAATTTAACTGCATGTACATGATTCTCCAACTACAGATATATTATTACTTAAAATGAATGTATATTGGTATTGAATTACATATATATTATTTTTGAACTGTCAGTTAATGCTAAAATATATTTTCAATTATAATATTAATGAAAAAAAATATTTTGATAATAATTAGTCTATGAACTTAGTCTTATACTAGAGATATAATGTGAAACAACCCGAATTTTCAATTATTTTATAAAATTCTATTTTCGTACGGAAATATCTTATTTTATTATTTTTCTTATTAAAATAAGATTGAAATTATATTTTATTAAATTATAAATATTCATATTATTTGAATATGTGTTATTAATGACAATTTTGATATAATATTACAGTATTATATTATTATGATAATGTTAATGTGAATTTTTGGAGAATTGTATTTTGGATTATATTTTGATAATTGAGTATTAATAAAGGTATTAATTATATTATAAGTGTGATTATAGTATTTTATCGAAAGTTTGGATTTTCGATATATTACTATAATTATCGTTAGTAATGTTATTGATATATATTCATGAGTATATGTTGTAAATTATTATTAATATGTAAATTATGAATTATTGTTAATTATTATTATTATTATTATTATTATTATTATTATTATTATTATTATTATTATTATTATTATTATGATTGTTATTATTTTGTATATATATATAGGATATATATATAGTATTATATGTATAGTATATGGTTCAGTATATATATATATATATATATATATATATATATATATATATATATATATATATATATATATATATATATATATATATATATATATATATATATATATATATATATATAACAAATCTGTTTAAATTAAGAGGAAAGAAGAAGGAATGGAAGGCTAGGATTGGTTGGCCAAAGAAGCCAAAACAGGGCGTTTTGGAGTGGTACAAAAACGGGCAGAACAGAAGCAGGAGAGAGGAGAGAGAAAGGGAGAGGCCGAGAGAGAGAGAGTCGGTGCTGGTGGCTTTCCGGCAGGCGGTGGTGAGCACCGCCACCACCGCTGGGTAGTACGAGGACCGGCGACCTCGAGGGAGGTGGCAGCGCGACGATCGGCAGCGGCACGGCGGCGTACGTGAGGAGAGAAGGACCGCCGGCCACCGCAACTTCAACTCCATTTTTCGGCCGATTCCGGCAACGAAATCCGGCGATCTTGGTGCCGTTTTACTCCTGAAGATGAGAGCTTCACTTTGGTACCTGCCTTGCCCCCTGAGGACCACCGGAGGAGGAGATCGAAAAATACCAAACCGTGGCTTTGGAGGCATTTTCCGGTGGCTGGAGGGCGAATGCCGGTGAGTGGTGACTGTTTTTGGGCTCCTGGGGTTGAGGTGAATCTGCTGGTATGGAGTTTCCCCTGATCCGCCACCACCAGTGGTGGCGCGTGGCCGGCTGGCGGCGGCGCGTGGTGCCGGCGAGTGGGGAGGTGCAGTAATTCTGTTTTGACATTCTGGCACGATCCTCGACGTCTGTATGTTCAGAATTTTTGAAGGTTAACCCGAAATCCTTGTTTTTGAGTCGTTAAATGAGTTAATCTATGTTTAGTGGTTCTTAGAGTATTTGTTAGGTTATCGAGTCTGTTCTGGGGTTGAGTGTAATCTTTATCGTGTTCATGTTCTCTGTTGTGAGGTGTCAGTGTTTGGCGTCTTCCTGGTTCCAAGGCTACTCTTCTGAGGAAAGCCGGTCGAAGGCGTCGACAGTTAGGTGAGTAATACTCACTGATATATTATCCTATTTCCATTTCATATGCATTGCTGTGTGTATATATATACGTATATTATGCATTACTATTGCATCTATAAGCATGTGACATTTGACTGTGAGTGATTAATTGATATTTTGTATTCTGTGCCATGTTATGGTTGTGATTGATGGATGGAGGTCGGGAGGATACAGTACCACCTAGGATTATGGGATTGTTATGGATTATGATGAGATTCAGAAGATGAACTATGACTGATGGATGCCGGCCGGGCCTGCTCATCGCCAGGGCTGCTGTCAGTCGGGTCAGGGCTGCATGGTACAGACCAGTGACGGCCGGGCCCCTTGGATATAAGAGACAGATTACTTGGATTCAGAGAGCCAGAGTAGGGGGATCGGCTCCCCATATTGAGTACTGAGTATCAGTGTGGTACTGTGGACCATACCCCATCCTTGCTTGATTGGATGATTTGTCTGTCTCTATGACACGGTGCATATCATGTGCATTAGATTCTATTTTTGGATACCAGTTTAATATATTAGCTAGTATCATTCACTGAGTCGAACGCTCATTCCTGTTCATCTTGTTGCTTTCAGGTCAAGGAATGAGCTGGGAAGGAATTGTAATTGAGTAGACTGCCAATTTCCCTTCGGCAGTGATTTGCATTAATGAGATATTCAGAAATGTATATAATAGAAGTACATTTGTAATTGTAACTCTAGAACTCCGCAATGTTACATATTGGTAATTGAGCTTATTGTATTATTTTCAGTTATGTAATCTTTGGGGTTAAGCAGAACCTTTCTGTAATTTATGATTTTCTGGCAATTATGGAATAAATGATGTTGGGCCAATTTGATAGTGTGTTATGTTGTGATTTCATTTGGTTCTGTTTACTTGGTTTGGGGCCTATAGCCCTTCCCAGTTGGGCTTTTCAGTTGTGTGTTGTGAGCTTTTTGTCTTGTGATTTGGATTAGGCTTACTACGGGCACTGGTAGCCACGTGCATGTCCCGTGTCCTAGTGCCGGTCACATGCCCTCGGGATCGGGGCGTGACATAATGTAATTTAACTGTATATATATGACACTTGAACAATAGGTACATTATTACTTAAAATTCATGTATATTGATGTTGAATTGCAACTAAATTATTTTTGAACTATCAGTTAATGATAAATATATTTTCAATTAAATACTAATGTACCTACAATATAATAGTAATATACTTCAAGTTCAATATCAATGTAACAGAAAAACAAATTAACAAAATTTAATATTTTTGCTCCAATAACTTGAGTTATTAAATATTTTATAATAATTATCTTTTTATAATTATTTAAATATATTTAATTAAAATTATAATAATTATTAGATGGGAAAAATAAAAATAGTTATTATATTTTTAATTCCAAATATTGAAACAAATAAAAAATAATTAACACTTAATTTAAAAAATTTTATGATTTATTTATAATTTTTTAAAATGTTAGATACCTTAAAAAATTAAATAATAAAAAAAGTGAAAAAAAAAAAAGCAACACATGCTAACAGAATCTTACATAAAATCTTGCATATTCATTCAATAAATTTCCTACATGTGTATCTTCAATCTAGTACATGTTCCAATATGAATAGAAATCTATGATATAATTTGTGTACATCTTTCCAGTACTCATAAGTTACTCCATGACTGGTCACTGATGAGTTGCCACCAATAATTTTGTTTTATTGGATAAAAATTGAAGTTAATTTCTATTTTTCTAAAAAAAAAAAATCATACAATTAAATAAAAAATTAAATTTATGGTGAAATTCATTCGTGTATTTATATTTTGATTTCAATTTTTATTAAAAAATAATATATATATATATTATTAAATAATTTTAAAAATAATTTTTTTTTCTATCTAAACAAACGTGGCAAAAAAAAATTATACTATAAATTTTTGTGCATCATTTTACATTTTTTAATCTCATTAAAATGAATCATCTCCATTTTTATTAATTAGCAAGATTTTTCCCTTGATTTTAATTAAATAAATATAAACTGTCATTTCTTAAAAATACAAAACTTAATAAACAAGCAATACTTGGAACATCCTTATTTGCAACAAGTGGAAAGCGAGGAAGAGAGAATGATGAGGTGGAATTTCATCATGTGAGTTTTGATAGACCTAACAAGGCACCTTATGTAATGAGCATAAATGGAGTTAGTGGGACCATATTGACAAGTAATATGTGATGCAAGATACAGTAATCAATTCCTTTGCCTGACTAGACATTTCCATGATGATGAATCTCATTAAGTGCAAAAGAGGCGCCGTAGAAGATGGGTTGTGTAATAAATAGTGTCACAACTAGGATTGTACACGGGCAGCGAGGATTTCTGACAAATTCAAATAATCTAATAAAAATCTCTATAATTAAAAATATCTATCGATGATTTAATTTTTTTTAGTTCAAATCATTTTAAATTTTTTTTTATACAGTTTTAAAAGTTAATGTTTATTCATATTAAAAATTATATAAAATCATATTGAATCATCGTAAACCAAAATTTTAAAATTAAAACCAATCATATATATATATATATAGCCTTTTATGTTTTTATTTCATTTCTTCATATATCACTATAAAAATCAATAAGCACACTGAACATTAATAAGATTGAATTCGACCTTAATCTATGTAAGATAAAATATTTGAAAAAATTAAATTCAACCATAATAATATTGAATAAAAATAATATATAATTTAAAAATCAAATTATTAATCCACTTTGATATAATATATATCATTACTTTACTATATGATATATAATTTGTTTGAACTTTAAATATATATCATATAGTCCATTATTAAATCAATTATTAATTCTTTTAAAATATAAATTCAATTCAATTCAATATCAAAAATAATTAATTTATTGAAAAAGTAGATATTCAAACTCATAATTAAACATATCAATATAGCATATAGCATAATAATAAATTAATAATTTATATTATCTCAAAATAGATTAATAATTTATTTTTTAAATTATATGTTATTATTCTTCAAGATTATTAAGGTTGAATTAAATTTTAAATTTTATATTTGTTTTGCCAAAATGTGTTCTAATTAATTAAGGCTTGGGCAACAACTCGCAATTATACAAAGCTACTGCAGTAACAGGTTGGCACCCCAAGTCGTCTCTTAAGAAAGACTGTGTAAGGGTTATGTGATATTAAGAAAAAAACAAATAATTCCTAAATACTTTAATCAAATTAAGAAGGTGAATATTGAAAAGAAATTAAATTAATTAAGTTAAAACGAAAATAATTCACTAAGTGTCTAAACAATAGTTTAAACGGTCCAGGATTTAGAATCCACCGATTAATAACTATGCTAGTGCAATTGACTAACTAATTTCCCATAAAAAATAATTAAATTAACTAGGAAAAAATCAGGTTTCAAATCTAAGAACTTTCATATTTATAGATCCCTAACTAGTATTTGCTAATTAATTACCAATTAATAGGTATTAATTATGTTTCCAATTCATACCTAATCTTCTTTTAAACTAGGTCTAGTATTAAATCAATTTTTCAACCTAATTCAATATCTAAGGTTAAATAATTATTGGCCAGATAATTGAAAAACATAATATTGCAAGTTCAAAGAATAAAGCAGATAATTCATGTCAATTACCCTAACATAATTAATTAATTAATTTCATCCTTGCCCTAGACAAAAGATATTTAACTCATAATTGGTTTAGCATTCATCAATTCAATTAAGTAAACAATTCTAATCATAAGCATCATCATGCTTTATAATTAACACAATGAAATAATCGAATTGAAATGAGATTAAAATTGAATAAAAAAATACTATACTTGATAAATTACAATCCATCAAAATTCTGATCTTAATCCTCAATGAAAACCAATAAAAATTGAAATCCACATATAATTGATTCGTCCTAAAAAAGAAACTTTTAAGCTAAACTAATTGTTTTTGTATTTTTAAGAGAATAAAAACCTACAACCTAATTGAGTTTCAGAGTCTATGCCCCCCTTTTAAAGGCTGAAAGTTTGCTTAAATAGCAAAGACTGAAAAACATTATTGTTTAAACTTAATAGAGGCGTTTTAAGCAAAGAGAAAACACTCCCCTCTTTTAAGCCTTGAAAACACCCTTGTTCTACTTTAAAGCACCCATGTTTCATTTTAAAACACTCTCCTTTCATTTTAAAACATTCTTGTTTCACTCTTCCTCATGCAAGTCGTTTTGATCCTAGTTGACCTAAAATTTACCAATCACAACACACAACAAAGATTTAAATAAATAACATTAAAACAAACATAAAAATAACTAAATTAAATTAGAAATTAAAAAATTAATCCTACTAAAACTATAACAAAATAGTAAAAAACAATATTCAGTATTTTATATTTTATATGGTTTATATATATATATATATATATATATATATATATATATATATATATATATATATATATATATATATATATTATTTTTTATGTTTTTTATTTCATTTCTTGTTATATTTATTTATATTATAAAAATTAATAAGAACAGTGAATATTAATAAGATTGAATTCGGTTTTATTTCAGTGGAATTCAACTTTAATAAGTTTGAATTTTACCTATATAATAGAATACCAAAAAAAGTTGAGCTCAATTTTAATAAAATTTAGTGCAACCTTAATAATATTCAATAATAATAATAATAATAATAATAATAATATATAATTTAAAAATCAAATTATTAATTAATCCATTATAGAATAATATAAATTGTTTTTTAATATATGCTATATAAATTAATATTTTACTATATGATATATAATTTATTTAAACTTTAAGTATATCATATAGTCCATTATTAAATTAATTATTAATTATTTTAAAAAATAAATTAAATTAAAATGAAGCTTAATATCAAAACTAATTAATTTATTAAAAAGTTGATATTCCAACTGATAATTATATATCAATATGTATCATATAGCTTAATAATAAAATTATAATTTATATTATTCTAAAATATGTTAATAATTTGATTTTAAATTATATGTTATTATTATTTAATTAAAGTGTTTAGTAAATCAAATTTTGACGAGAAACAGAGATTGTAAGGGTTATTGCCAGTAGCGTTTCTACGAGATTTTGATTACCATGAAATATGCAAATGTACAAAACATTGCATACCACTTTTCATTGATTCAAGAAAAGTAAAAATTCGGATAATATCTTCATCTTGCGGGGATAGCTCAGTTGGGAGAGCGTCAGACTGAAGATCTGAAGGTCGCGTGTTCGATCCACGCTCACCGCAATTATTGAATTTTTTTATCTCAAATTATTCCATTTTTGGGCTACTATTCAACAATAGTCAAATAATGGGCATTTTCTGACTACTGAAAACTCTAAGCTTTTTGTATATGTGGGTCCTCTCCTTTTTCTTTCTTCCTTTTTTTTTTTTTTTTTTTGCACTGAGCATGTGTGGGTCCTTAACTGGCATGTAGGTTTTTGTTCGTCTTAATTTGGGGAAGCAGAGAGAGAGAGAGAGAGAGAGAGAGAGATAAAAATTACTAAATTTTAGTATTTTTTTAAGTGATTCTTAAAAATTTTTTTTTGCAAATAAATATCTATTTTTTTTTTTTTATCAAAAGCTACTTGAGAATTTCTTCTAAAATTTCACCGGAGTAACTAATATGATATAACATGTCACTCTAGTTATCTTACTCAACATGTCAATTTAGATTTATATAAGATGAATTTTGGTAATTATATTATAAAATTAAATTTTTAATGACTATTACATATGTTAAGAGAATTTTTTTTTTTTTTAATGGGATAACTAAAATTCATTTGGTATGAATTCTAAGTGATGTACTAAGTCAGATAATTGAAATGATATGTCATGCTATGCATTAGTCATTCCAGTGGAATTTTGATATGAATTTGATCAGTGACCTCTAATTATAAAAAATAAAAATTTAAATATGCACCTGCAAGATTTTTTTTTTAATGACTATATTAGAAAAATCAATATATATATATAAAGAGAGAGAGAAGTACTCAAATTATTATATTTTTTCCAAAGAAGAAACAATACTTTTCATTAATTAGACTCTAAGCTCATAGTAGTACAATGTTAAACTTACATAAGGGGTTGGTCCAACAATACAAATCATAACTACCCATTAGATGATTTTTGAACGTGGCTTGAAATCCAAATGAACAATAAGAATAGACTTAAAGTCTCTTGACAACCCGGCCAATGGCCTACAATTACATGAAAATTATAAAGGCACCTTTAAGCCTCTCCCATCTAGATGCTTCTGTTGTCTCTACAAACCCTATCTCTATCGTTTGTGACTTTGAGACAGAAAAAACTCTCAGAAAGACGAGGAGAACCATCGCTAGACGCAACCAAAAGCACATTCACTTACCGGACTCGCAGCTTACCCACACCAGAGAAACAGATTTGTAAGCACATAGTTTTTAACAAACAGGGTGCAAAAACCTTTCATATTTTCAGCCACAGGCAGAAGATAATTGTCCCTTTATCAATGGTGATGAAGTTCCTTAGTTGTTTCATCTCAGAAAACCAAGAACAAAATCCAAATACTCCAACACCAGTAACAACACTTTCTCCCCCTCCCATCTACTACCTTCTTTGAGCAGATCAACAAAAGAAATGAAGTAGTGAGAAGGCTGGACGCTACTGGAGGGAGGCATAGCCAAAAGGTTGCCATGATGAGAACAAAATAGTGAACCTAAACTAGAAAAATTATATCCAGCGTGTTAGGAGATAGCAAAAACACAGCAAGATTTGAAGCCCAGAGCAGAAATATTTACAAGAAAAAGAGGTTTCTACTCCCGTGAGTAGAGCCACTGAAAGAATCCTCCACCTGAAACCCTAATAAAAAGGGTACAAGAAATTTCAGAGAATCCCTGGTTTTCATTTATTTTGATGAAATGAGTATTTTTTTTGGAAAAAAAAAATTACCAACATAAACAATATTATAAGTACTACGGACACTTAATGCGCGTCTACCCCACTTCCCATGAATTCACGTGGACATCAATACTGTTCTGTCAGAAGATCTACAAGCAAATCTGTTATTTGGATCACCCTTGTCATAATCCTACAATAAACCTTCTGTTAGTTCAGTATCATTGGTACAGCTTCTTTAATTTTTAATTAACTAATTAGCATTTAATTTAGTAATAATATATCATAGATATTTTGCTCTAATATAAATCTATCATTAAAAAAATATATTTATCATTAAATTATATTTTGATGTCCAGTCATTTTTATTAGAAATTTGAAGTCTTAAAACCAAATTTTGAATAGATGCCTTTGGCCCCAAAAAAAAATAAAAAGAGTAGAGGTGGAGTGTGCATATTATTTGATAATTTATTTGTAATTTGTATTATAAATATATTTGGATATTATCTGTTTTATACAGTGAATAATATATATATATATATATTTGCCAAAGCAGTGAATTATGTTGTGTATTTAAATTTATTGTAAATATCAGTGAATATTATATTTTATTTTTTAAAAGGAAAATGTAGAGGTCAAATCTATAAAATAATAATAATAATAATAATAATAAATTGCTGTTTTGTCTGCCAACCTTTGCTTTGCTCACTGTTTTTTGTGCAGAAAAAAAGATTAATTAAGGCTAATAAGGGAAGCTTGATAGGGCAATGGAGAGATATAATTCCATCTAGTTTCTACTTTCTAGTCAAGTTGTTATACTAGTTAAATAAAAAGAAATTATGTGAATTAACAAGTTAATGAGTTTATTGATTCAATCAATTGAACTTGACTAATTATGATTTTAAATAAATATAAAATCAACATTTCATACAAAAGAACATGGAAAAATTGTAATTGAGATTTGATGATATGCAAATCTATATATATATATATATATATAAGATTATTATTATCATTATTATTATTGCTAAAAAGGGAAATCTTATTATTAAGTTTTTAAATCAAACATGATAAAATAATCAATTAAGATAGTGTCTTGCTGCAAGAATGGAAAGGGCTGTAGAATTTAGATTTCTTTTATAATTTCTTATAAAAAGAACTACTCCATTAAATTTTTACATTATCAAAAAAATTTTAAAGCTTGAAACTTGAAATATTGAGTTTAATACTAAAGTTTTTTTTGACCATACATAATAGCGGTAAAGCGCTTGCATAATAATGATAAAAAAAATAAAAAAAAAAACCCATAAAAATTGAATCAATTGGTTTGGGTTGTTTTATCATTGACTGTAGTTTCGGATTTTTTTTTATCATTTATTATTATATTGTAAATAACATATTATTTATAAATATTTTTAAGATTTTTTTGTCATGATATATATAATCTAATTTTGTAAATTATATATCACACTTTATTTTTTTTTATAAGGAATGATAATAATATTACTTATTTTTTTAGAATTTCAATAATTTTTCAATCAATTTAACAATTTAAAACTAGTCAAAATTCTATTTAGATCTATAAAATTTATATGATAAAAATGAAGAAATTTTTGAATTTTTATATGAAATATATATGTGATTAGAATTTTTCAGAGTCGTTTGATATGATGGGTTTCAATGATGGATTTTGTAAAATTCACAGATTATAACTTTAATCTTTTGTTTGATTTGAAAAAATAAGTTACATTCCATGAATTTGCCAAATCTATGAATTTGACATTTGAGTAAATGATGGCTTCTGGTAAAAGATTTATATTCTAAAATTACTCATATTAGCATTTTAATATTTCAAAACTACCATTTGCTCTAAAACTAAAATTATATTTGTTTATAATAGATATTAAGGATAGACTTGATATTTACTTATAAAATTTATGAAATTGTAATTATTAATTCAAATAGGAATCATATGGATTTCAATTCTAAACTCTAGGATTTTATTCTTCTAAACAAATACGACGTATATCAAAATTCCATTATTTCATATTTCATGGTTTTTAATTTTGTGGGTTTGAATAAATCTATGAATTTAAAATTCATGTTTCATTTTGATTTACATATATATATTAATTTTGTTATTTTAGTTTTTTGACATTATAATAAGTGATAAAATATTATGAAATATATTTTTGAATTTAAAATTTTCTTTTGCAATTGTACCTATTTACAAAAATTGCAATACACATAATTTCATTACATCTTTTCTTTTATTTTTTTAATTTGCTTTTAATAATAATTTTTCTCGAAATATATATGTATATATTATCGATTGGTTATAATATTATTAAATATATAAATATTTATAATATTATTAAATATATAAATATTTTTTATCTTATTTTTTATATATTAACAAATAATATATATAATTTATCATAATATAAAATGTGTATAAATTGGAAAAGAAAAAACCAAGTGACAAGGTACAACTCCAAAAACTAGTATTAAATAATTATACATATTAGTTAACATATGCTCCTAATGATTACCAATAAATAAAAACAAAACCAAACCCACTTACTGAAAGACACATACAAAGATATTAATTATTAAACAAAAAAATAAAAATAAAATAAAAATTACACTCACTAATTACTTAATTACATCACATTGATTACTAATTAGATTAAGGAATAAAAGGGCTAAAACTTTTACATTCCCTCAACGATTTCTGGTCACCACCCTGACAAAAAAAGAAAGTTACCGGACACCGGTAGAAGCAGTTATCATTCAATCTCACGTCTACAGAACCTGGTTTCAGCTCCATTAATGTCGCTGGTATTGGCCCAAACAAGTAATTCCCACCCAGTAATAGCCTCACAAACGGCGATAATCTAGCAGCTCCGCCGGGCATGGCGGTCTTAACGGCGAATTGGGTTGGTATCATTCCTGTAAATTTGTTGTTTTCCAATGATAAAGCAGAGAGCTTTGGCATTACAGCAAGAAATGAAGGTAAAAATCCTTCAAGCTGGTTGTTGCTTAAATCTATGGCTATAAGCTCAGAATTAACAGTATTTGAAGGAGATTGTATGGAATTGAAGTAATTGAAAGACAGAGTGAGTTGTTGAAGCGATGGGAGATTGAGAAGCACAGCAGGAACGGAGTCATTGAGTTTATTGTGACTCAGATCCAGAACTTGTAAATAACCCAAATTTTTGAAATTTTCAGGGATTTCTCCTTGTAAACTATTGTTTCTCATGGAGATTTGAACTAAAGAAGGTGGGAGAGAAGATGGGATTTTACCAGAAATGGCATTGTCACTTGCATCTAAAAAGTAGAGATTTTTCAAAGAACCCAACTCGGGAAACTCACCAAATAGCTTATTTGACTGAATTTCTAGTCTTTTTAAGCTAATTAAACTATTCAATTCTGCAGGAACTGTGCCTTGAAGAATGTTATTATCAAGGTATAGTTCTTCGAGGTTAACAAGCGAGCCAATCGACGATGGTATTACCCCAGAAAACCAGTTTCTTGAAAGACCGAGTCGAGTTAAACGAGTTAAATTTGAAAAAGACTCAGGAATTTGGCCATAGAAATTGTTATTTGACAAGTCTAGAGTCTGTAAATAAGGGAGATTCCAAGAAATTGAAGCGAGTGTACCAGAGTAACCAGCCTGGTCAAGACTGAGTTCAGTAACTCGACTCATACCAGAAACAAGAAAATCGCACCTGAACCCACATGTGAATCGGTCGCTGAATAAATTATCACATGGATCAACAGAGAAATCCCAAGAACTCAAGCAAGAACCTGGAGTGAGTGAGGTAGAGTCAAGCCCATTTTTGAATTCTTTCAAAACTTGTAAATCTTGCCAATAAGTCTTTGATTCTACCGTAACTAGTAGAATTACAAGAAGAAGAGGAAATAAAGAGAAATTGAGAGTACCCATTTGGAGAAATGATTTGCAGGAGCAAGATAAGATGATGATAAGATAAAAAGGAAGAAGAAGAAGGAGAGGAGGAAAAAATCAGGACCGTTGAAATGGGGAAATCGGAGAGTGAGTACACAACAGAATGAGGAGGAGAGAAAGAGAGAAAAATGGATTTATTTTGAGTACTCTTTTGCCACTTTGGGGATGGTGATTTTTTGATTTTATTATTATCGTTGAGTGGCTTCACGGGGAGCTTGTCAGAAGCTTTTTTGGATTTTCTTCTTTCTGTAAAAAAAAAAAAGGCTGAATTTAGAGAGAGAAAGAAAGTGAAGTTTCCTTGTTGAAGAGAAAGAGAGAGTTTTGATTACTTTTAAAGCTAAATTGACTCGCTTCTGTTAGGGATGGTTGTTATTAATTTCTTTCGGATCATATTAGCTCAAATTTATTCAATTTTTTTTATATATTAATCTTTTAGAAATAAATAGTATTAAAATTTATATTTTTGATACATTACATTTGAGTGGTCAATCGTTTTACTGATAATAAATATATATATGATTTGAATAATAAATTTAAATTTAATTTTTTATATTCTGTTCAAAAATAAAAGAATAAAAAAGTATGTTCGGTTCTCAATCCATACTTATATATTTTATTTAGTATATCTTATTTAAAAAAGACATAGAATAACATTAGTTTATTATTTAATTAGATAATAAATCTAAGTTTGAGTTTTTTGTTTTCTTGATGCTAAAAAGAAATAAATAAAAAAAGAAGAGAAGAGTGAAATAAATCATAAGTTTTGATATTCAATAAAACTGACTAGTCACCACTAGCAGTAAGCTTATCAATTAAAAGCTGCGTTTATAAAAATTGTAGCTACTTTCCCATTTATCTTAAAAAAAATGTTGCGCTTTCTTCATGCAATTGCAGTTTGTTTTTGTTTTTTAAGCTTATTTATTTATTTAATTTCAGATGTATTAAATTAAAAATAAATAAATATTTCACCTTCATTTCGGTGGTCTCATGATTGCCTATTATTTCCCCTTTTTAATTTTTAATTTTATATATATATATATATATATTTTCTATAAAAAGAAAATCCTTTGCTATCTGTTTCTTTTCATTCAAAGAACTAGCATATTATAGTTAGACAACTGTCTGTCTCCAATTCATGCTCAATTTCAAATTCACATTACCTCAATGAAATATGCACTATGCACTATTGCTTTATATATATATATATATATACATATATATATATATATATAAGGCAAGATACACTATGCCCTCCAATTTTTATCATTTAACTATTGAGCCCGTATAAATTTATTTGTATACATTAAACTTTCATACTTTCATTTTTCATCGAAAAAGTTTTGAACGAAATGACAAAGCGTGAATATCACATATATTAAAAACACATGATAACTATTTAGTCAGCTGACTGGAATAATTTATGCCGTTTAAACACTAATAATTAGAAAAAAATTTTAAGTAAAATGAAAAATAGTGTCATTTTACAAATTCATTTCTCACCCACCCTCTCTCACACAACTCACTTAACTCTCTCAGCGACTACCTCTATCTATCTCTCTCATACAACTTTCCTTTATCATACAGTTTTCTCGCTTGATTTTTTTGTCTTAATTCTCGCTTACATTTCAGAAGTTCTCTCTTTATCTTGGTATAAAGATCGATCTCTTCACCCTCATTGACTCTCACCATCTACCCCACACAGGCCCATCTCTATTTTCCATACAAAAAATAAATAAATAAATAAATAAAAAATAAAAAATAAAGATTGAAAAAATGTTGGTTATCACCATTTTCAAAGGAGAAGTGATACAAATCGATTTGGTTGTTGTTTAAAGAATATGCTCCGTTGCTCAACATCGCTTATGCTTATGCATTTGATTACTTTTTATATATATTATATTTTCTTATCTAATCCTTGTTTTTGTCTTTTCTTGAATTTTTTCCTTGTATTGTTATTTTTATTTTTGTGTGGTTGCAATGTTGGGAATGATGGGTCTGATTTGGTGATGCATATTCATAAATTGGAATTATTAGATTGAAATTTTATATTTCAATTGATTTTTTTTTTGTTGGGAGAATTTAGAATGTGATGATTTTGTTTCATTGAAGATTTTGCTTGAGAATTTGTGTTTAAAAAAAAAAAAAAGAATAGAAAAAGGAGCATGCATAAAGAAAAAAGAAAAAAGGAGACAAAAGAAAAGAAAAAAGAAAAAAAAGCAGAATGAGTAGAGAGGTCAGACGGTGAAAAAAAAAAACAGAGAGGAGAGCAAAACCATTATGCAAAATCTGGTGTTTGTAGAATGGTACCATTTTTCATTTTACTTTAATTTGTTTTTTTTTTTTTTAACCTTAATCATCAGTTTAAATTATCCTAATCAGTTGACCAAACAATCATCATGTGCTTTTAATGTGTATAATGTTTAAACTCTGTTATCTCGTTCAAAAATTTTTTGATGTGATAAAAAATAAAAGTTTATAAACGTAATTTATACTGATAAATTTATAAGAATTCAATAGTCAAAATAGTGAAAATTTAAGGGTTTAAAAATATGTTTTGCCAATAAATAAATAATTTTAAAGAAAAGGGAAATATTATTTCAACCCCTAACTCCAATACTTCATATATAATATTTATTTTATTTTTTTAATTAGATCCAATTATTTACATGAATATATATTATTAAATAATATATTATACATTGATTTATAGACTTAGTCAGTGATAAATGAAATATATAATTTAAATTTGAGTTTCCTACCATCACATATAAAAATAAAAATAAAAAAAAGACTTAAAATATAGTAGTATTGGCACATATAATAAATTGGTAACATTTCTGAAAAATACTTAACAGACTGTAGAAGTTATTTTTTTATTATTAATTTTATTGATGAGATTTAAATTTTAGCATTCACTGCTAAAGTAATATTGATTATAAAGTTGTTAAGCAGTTGGTGGTTACTTATTAGAATAAAATCAAAGGCCAGCATGTTAAAAGATGCAGTTGTTACAAAGAACAGGCAGATGTTGGTATGATGATTAATTATAGTTTGATAATTAAGCTATCGTTCATAACTAACTTTTGAATTTTTATATGACTTTCTGAAGCTTACCAAATTCCAGAACATTATATTCTCACTTAATACTCTTAACTACTGTCTTTCAGAATATTATTTTAAATTTAAGAGACTGAAACTCGAAAACTTTCAATTATGAAAATGACTCTAATTAAAAAATTTTTAATTATTTTACCATATTAATAAAGGATGTGAAAAAAAAAAAAAAATCAAACCGTCAAATAAATATCAAAATAAATTAATTTGGAAAAGTAGTTAATCAAATTAGTATACTTCATTTTGGCTCCAATTTTTTATTAGAATACATTTGATATTATTTTATTTTTATAATTTTGTTATTTCATAATTTCACTCTTCCTGTCTTCTTTTTTAATTAAAAACATGTTGTTTCTATAATATATTATGTTAATCATTGTTGTGTTTTCCTTTTGAGTAGATGATACTTTAATAACAATTTTAATTCGATACTTAAAATAAAGAAGAAATATAAGATGATGAATAATTGTTTATTATTATGTATGTGATACAATGAAATAAGCCTCTTTATATATACAAAAAATGGGAAAGAAAAAAGAAAATAAAAGTCTAATTAAGAACCAGTAATCAAGCCTAATTAAGAATCTAAAATATATAAAAATATATTAACAAGCCTAATTAGAAATCTATAATCAAACCTAATTAGTAACCTAAAATCAAGTCTTAATCAGGAACTCAACATATATATAAATATATTGACATCCCCCTCAAACTTAAAGTGGTAAAGTATTGAACAACTTGAGTTTGGAGATAAGATTACGAAAATGAGGAGTAAAATGAGCTTTGGTGAAGATATCAGTAAGCTGTTCTTAAGAAGAGATAAGAACATGATGAACTATATTGTGTTGAATATGACGACATACAAAGTAGCAATCAATCTCAATGTGTTTCGTGCGTTTATGAAAATATCATTATGAACAATTTGTATAGAAAAGGAATAGCAAATGAAAATAGAATGCCCAAATTGTGAAGTAACCAACGAAGCTATAGGAGTTCAGAAGTAGTATAAGCAAAAGCTCGATATTCAGCTTCTGTACTGAAACGAGAGACAACAATTTGCATGTTACTACGCCAAGAGATAAGCAAAGTGCCAAGTAAAAAGCAATAACTAGTAGTAGATCGTCGATTTGTAGGATCACCAACCTAATCAGTATCGAAATATCCTTGTAATTGAAGAGAGGAGGAGCTAGAATAATGAAGACCATGAAAAGGTATCCTTGATGTCATGAAGAATACAAAGAATAACTGCATAATGAGTTGTACGAGGAGCTGTCATGTACTGACTAATAACATGAACTGCATAAATGATGCCAGGTTGAGTAATAGTAAGATAGATAAGACTGCCAACAAGTTGACAATATAAAATATAATTAGGAAGAGGAGAACCATCAGAAGCAGAAAAATGAGCATTTGCCTCAATAAGAGTATGGGTGATCTAATCAACAGTAAGCCCAGCACGAGAGATAAGATCAGTAGTATACTTGGCCTCAGATAAATGACATCTAGTGGAATCAGAAGTAACCTCCAGACCCAAGAAATAACTCAAATTTCCAAGATCCTTCATCTTGAATTGGCGACTAAGAAAGGTCTTGAGATCATGAATATCTTGAGTGTCATCACTAGTAATAATCATGTCATCAATGTACAGTAATAATAAAATAATACCTCGCTTAATCTTCTGAAGAAATAAAGCATTATTGTGGGGATTGAATTGGAAACCAAACTAACAAATGGTGAAACTAAACTTGGAAAACTGAGCACGTGGAGCTTGTTTAAGTCCATATAATGCCTTGCAAGGAAGATATACTTTATTTGGTGGATTATTATAACTAGGAGGAGGTTGCATACAGACTTCTTCAGTGGGATCCCTATTCAAGAAGACATTTTTAACATCCATCTAAAACAAAGTCCAACGCTTAACAGCAGCAATGGCAATGAGAGTACGGACAGAAGTGATGCGGGCTATAAGAGCAAAAGTCTCCTCATAATCAATCCCATATTCTTGGGTGAATCCCTTAGCTACAAGTTGAACCTTATATCATTCTATTTAACCATCAGTCTTAGTCTTGATTTTATGGACCCCTTTACAACTCACCACAGATTTGTCCAGAGGTCAATCAATCAAATCCCAAGTATGTGTGGAAGTAAGTGCATTGAGTTCTTCTGCCATTGCTTGTTGCCATAAAAAGGTTAGTACTAGCCTCACGATAAGTGCGAGACTTATAAAGAGAAACAATGGTAGAATAACAATGATAATCATAAAGAGTGATATTAGGTTAACTTACACAAGAGGAACGATGAAGTGGAGGATCAAAAGAGGGCTAAATAGTAGATGAAGAAGGTTGAGGATCCATAAAAGGAAGATCATCAGGCATGGGTTGAGAAATATCTAAGCTGTTTGAGCCAATTGAACCTGCAGAAGAATCATTAGGAAATAAAGTGATAATAGGATCAGTAAAGAAAGAAGAAGATGATGTAACTTTGAAGGCAGATATAGAAGAAAATATCTTGTGTTCCTAAAATGTGACATGATAGGAATACGAAGATGCTGAGACAACGGATCCCAACACCGATAACCCTTATGTTTAATGCCATACCCTAAGAAACAACACAATTAAGCTCGAGGTTCTAATTTAGTATAGTCATATGACTGAAGATGGACAAAACAAGCAAATCCAAAAACTCAAAAACTATGATAATCGGGGCAATGATTATAGAGACACTCATAAGGAGAAGTATTATTGATGATAGGAGAAGGGACATGATTAATTTGATAAACTACTGTCAAAGCTGCTTCACCCCAAAAAATCTCAGGACATGACGATGACACTAGAAGAGACCAAAAAGTATCCATAATATGCCTATGTTTACGTTCTGCATGGCCATTCTATTGAGAAGTACCAAGATATGAACGTTGAATAAGAGTACCATGAGTGGCAAAAAATTGATAGAGTTTAGTTTCTTAATATTCCACAACATTATCTATATGAAAAACTTTAATATTAAGAGAAAATTGAATTTTAATCATTATATCCAATTGAATACATATGTGAGGTAGCTCAGATTGATCTTTCATAAGATAAATCCATGTATATTACGAATAATTATCAACAAATATAATAAAATATTTAGAACCACCCATGATAATATGAGGGGCAGGTCCCCAAATATCATAATGAATAAGATCAAATGGTGCAGAAGAAACAAAGTCACTAATATTAAATGGTAAAGCATGATGTTTAGAAAGTTGATAGGAAACACAACCAAAGTGATCATTTTTAAATAGATCTTAAACATCCATTGGAAATCAAAGGGCCTAATCTAGAAAGAAAAATATGACTAAGAAGTGAGTACTAAATGCTATAAGAGGTGACTGTCGCAACAATTTGAGAGGGTAGTTGGAGAGAAACAAGTTCAAACAGGCAACCAACCTCTTGTCCCAAGAATCTTGCCCATCTATGAATCTTGCACAGTACAACCATGACTTGAAAAGGTTATATTAACACCAAGTTCACATAGCTGACCAACGAAAATAAGATTAAGAGATAGCTTGGGCACATAAAAGGTATTAGATAATGACAGGTGGGAATTTGAAGTAGTGCTTATATGTTTAATATGCAAGATGGAACTATCAGCAGTGTGGACAATTGGTGTATGAGTTAGAGTGGAAAAAAACACAACTAAATAATTTAGAGTCAGAGGTCATATGTTTGCAACAAGCGGAGTCAAAGAACCAAGAAGTAGATGTACTTGGAGTGATAGAGAGGACAGGGAAAGGAGGAGTACTAGAGGTAGATTGGATCTATTGAAAAATACCTTAAATTTCTTTCAAGAAAAAAAGAGGACAAGTATCCTCAAAACTAGAACCTTCAGTAGTAGCAGCAATAGTAGAAGTACTTAAGGACCGAGACTGATTATGAGATTTGGTTGAATTACCTTATCTAGAGTTTTTCTGTTTAACTTCAAGTTTGCAAAAGAAAGGTGCCCTTTTTGTTTGCAATATCCACAAGATCCTTTGGAGGAAGAAGAGGTGATAGTAGTAGCTGAAGGAGTAGCAAAAACCACATATATAGAAGGGAGAGATCACTCAGCATAGAGAATTTTAAGTTAAGTTTCCTTAGAAACTACCTCTCAAATGATTATCTCAAGTTTAGGGAGTGGACTACGGTAAAGAAGAGTAGTACAAATAGACTTAAACTCAGTACGAAGAGTCATAAATAAATGTCATACACATTGGTGATCTCGGAGAGCAGTATTGATGGCTGCTGAGATTGTATCAAGCTAAACATGAAAGGCTACTAATTGATTTCATAGAGTCTGTAACTCATAAATATAACTGTGAATAGTCTAGTCAGACTGTTGATGCATATGATGAAGTTGACCACAAAGCTGGAATTAATGAACATCATCAGAAACTGCATAACGTGTCTATAAAACATCCTAAACATCCTCAACACAGTCAAAACGGTGAAATTTCAACTTAATATTTGGTTGACAAGTATTCTGAAACAAAGTTAAAATATGATGATTTCTGCTATTCCATTGATCCAACCTTTCGATGAACTTTATTTCTATTTAATCATCCTGTTTAGAGGGTTTGATAATTTCACCAGTAATAATATGCCAAAAAAGTTTCCCCTTTAGAAAACTACACATCTCTTGAGCCCATAAATCATAATTTAAATTATTAAAAATCACAGTAATAGAATGAGTTACAGAATAAGAATTATTATAAGCAACCATGGTAGAATAAATAAAAAAAATAGTGTGGAAAAATTGAATATCAGAACCTGAAATTGGTAGATAGAGACTGAATTGAAAGAAAAAAAAAACCTAAAAAATGAATTCAGGAGGATGGAAAACCTTGGGAATCGGTTCGGATTGTAGAAAAATCAACCAAAATTGAACTGAACTAGCCGGCTAACTTTTAAAGAAAGAATCCAAAAAAGAGGACAGATTCATAAGATCAAACCAACCTTTTAAAGATTGGCTCTGATACCAATTTAAAATAAAGAAGAAATATAAAATGATGAAAAATTATTTATTATTGTATGTGTGATACAATGAAATTATACCTTTTTATATATACCAAAAATGGAAAAGAAAAAGAAAAATAGTAATCTAATTAGGAATTCATAATCAAACCTGATTAGGAACTTAAAATATATAAAAATACATTAATAAGCTTAATTAGGAATTTATAATCAAATCTAATTACAAACCTAAAATCAAACATTAATAAGGAATCTAACATATACACAAATATATTAACATCAATAATTATATTGTATTTCTATTATGTTTCCTTAAGTTTTTTGAGAAATTATTATGTTCCTTTAATTTATTATTGTTGTTTCTTGTTATTTAGATAAATAAATGATACTAATGTTAATAACACGATAATAATTGTATTTGTTTGTTCAACATTCTTGACATTATAATTTATTCCTTTTATATTTTGAGTTTTATCGGTTAAGTTTTCATTTCTTCCATACAAGTTATAAAAAAAAACTATTATTTAGGTTCAATGTGTAATATTTAGACTTAATTTACTTAATTATAATTGAATTTGGTTAAAAAAAATTTAAAACCAAATGTTATCACATAAGTCACATAAGTCAAATATCATGGATTAAAACTACTGATTTTTAAAATAGGAAAAAGTATAAAAAAATATACTATGATTTAACAATTTTACACTCATGAGTCTGTAATTTTTTTTGACAAAAAAGATCTTATGGTTTAATTTAAAAAAAATAAGATTATGTAGTTTGATTTGTTAACACTTAAGGGTTCACAACCTTAATACCATTAATCAACACTAACGTGATGTGATCAATATTGACGTGGCATATTTGGGGACTGCTCCTTAATTTTTTTTTTTAAATAGCCATGTTGATAAAAAAAAGTAGGACTTACAAATACCATATCAGTATTGACTATATCAAATCAATATTGACTAATGGTATTAATGACAGAGATTCTAAATTGTTAACGGAACAAACCAAAGATCCTTTTATCAAAAAGGAAAAAAAAATAATAATCAATATAAAAAGGTTAAATTACATGGTTTTTTTTTTGTTGTACTTTTTCTTTTAAAATATAATGATTAAAGTGTCAATTAACACAAATTTCGTGGGCGTTATAGTAATTTACTCTTAAAAATAAAAGACTTTTGTTTATTAGGTGAGAACTATGAGGAATATGATAGGTGATTGGAAAAATTGAGAATAACAATAATTAATTTTAAAAAAAAATTTATAATTGAAAAATATATAAACATTTCTTATCTTTTTTTATTAAAATAATTCTTATTCTATTTGCAAAAGCGACGCTAGAAAAACTGGAAGCAAAGTTTTCGAGTTACATATAAATACTATAATAAGAACTTTATAATTATATATCCATTAAAATTATTATTTTTATGATTTTTATTATCATGTGGTGGATGCTTTAGCTATATTGATGCGCAAGTATAATAATAAAAAGTTGGGTGCCAAAAAATAATAATAAAAAAAAAGTTAAAAAATACATCTGAAAAATTTGCTTTTTAAAAGAATTTTCACAATAGAAGTTTAAAATGCTATGAGAGGTAGGGATGATAGTTTTATTCGATATATCGAACATCCGACCCGACTCGATTTTAATGAAACAGATGATACCCACCTTATTTAATAAATGAAAGTAGACGAATTTTTTAATATACATTTGAGCCAAACTTAGGTACAGGAACCAAAGTTTATATATTATATATATTTTTTATTTTTTAAATATTAAATGTATTTAATTTATTTTTAAAATTTAAAATTTATTTTTTATGAAAAATATAAATTATATTGTATAAATACATAGAAAAAAAAAAAAAAAAATATATATATATATATATATATATATATATATATATATATATGAGAAAACAACACTAAAAAAAAAATATTATATAAATGAGTATATCTGACCAAACCCGCGCCACATTACAGTGCCCATTCCATCTGCTGAGTATTTTATTTTTTAAACCAATCGGTTTAAAGTTTACAAAACTCATCTCGAATCCGACCTGTGGCCATCCCACTAACCGTTGGGCAACTTCATATTAAATTGACTGAACTCAAACGTGTATTTTCACAGGTAAGAAGGAATTGAAAATTGTTTTTGACTCTTCGTCTGGTTGGTCAACAATTACAGGTAGAAAGATTGAATTTCTAAGATCTTCCCATGTCAGCAAGCAAGCACCCTACTCTACTGTGCAAGATCTACATAGATATAATATATAATATAAGTTTTTAAACATCTTTCCATGTAAGATAGCAGTAAATGTACAACATATGCCTATCTAGTGCAGCACACATTGGATTCCTGTTTATTTACAGACATGGCCATATCAGTCAGAGTCTGGTAAAAGTCAAGAAATTAGCAGACCTCCCATGTACATCCATGACACAAAGTAACACGTCGTTTTTTACTACATCTTATTCTAGTAACCCAACAAGTGATCTTTGTAAAAGTCTTGTACTGCTTGGTGAATGAATGCATTTTCTCCTGCTAAAAAAAAAGGGTTTGTCTCCATTCTGTAACTAATTTCTGCATTACCATCAAGGAGAAGGATACATAAGTTTCTGCCTTATCTCAATTCTCAAGTTATCACTTGCCAATTTCTAGACAATCACTAACAAATCCATGATACTCCTAGTAGGAAGGAGACAACGGTGATCACAACAGAAACACAAGCTTCCATGTTGCCTACCTAAAATTGCAAGAAAATGAAAGAGGAAAAACTATTGACTTCTCTGTCCAAGAAAAAATAAATGTGGAAAAAAAAAATTACTGGACTGTAACAATGATAATATAATCAGTTATCTTTTTTTTTTTTTTTTTAATCAACATGAGATGAGGCATCAACTATATTTTCATATGCATAATATGTATTGACATAAGTAATTACTAAGACATGAAATTTTCTGAACTATACATATAGTTGGACATGTACACTGCTACCCTAATTTTTGTTCACCTAAGAAGCTTAAGAAGTGATAAAGGAACCAGTTGAATGACTTTCCTCTACTCATGAAACCCCTTCTGACCATTCAAATCTGGTATTGCTTTGTTGACGGTTTTTGGTGGCATTTGCCAGATGCCGTCCCACGGATTTGCTATTAATTTCAAACACAAATGCCATTCCCCCAATCTGCAGATTCAATGCTAGCACTAGTATTAATCGTCTTGCCAAGGCACCATATATTGTGCAAGAAGTATGATATACACACAGAAATAGCATAAATAAGATATAAAATGCCAGCAAAACCACTCCAAACAGTTTAAATGTTATCAAACAGGAAGGTGAAAGAAAGATACATACCTCAATCAAAGTACTTGAACCAAGTCGCATACTCTGTCCCCTAGCAACTTCTTTTCCATTCAAAAATAACAGAATCTTACCAAGATTCTTCAACAAGAAGGAACCATCTGCTTCCATCTTTATGAGTGCCTAGCACAATGGCAATGACCAGTCATATTCCATACAATTTAGGGCAGGGTTTTATATAACATCTGTTTTGTACTGTTTCAGCCATTTTATCACGGAATGTTATTATTCTATTTTCTGTTTTCCTATAAGTGATTTGCCAATCACCTACAAATGGTAGGTGAAACGTGAGAAATGGTTGTGTTTCACGTTTTTCCAATTATTAACTTAATATCTTGCAAATTTCATTAAACTGTTTTTTAGTTGTCTTATCAAGTTCTTGTTTATTGTTGGTTTGAGTATTTTGATAATCGCTTCAAAAAGTTCGCAACAGCGGCAGCTGATTCAAAACAATTCAGTCCAATTCCACGACACTATTTTGAATTCTGTCATTTGAAATCCTGATTTAAAGCCATGGCCTCACAGGAAGTCAATAGACTCAGAATATTTAATAATAGCTAAGACAAGTATTGGATACTCTAGGTTAAAAGAAAAAAAAAAAAAAACATTTGTTTCTAACTTTACAAATGCCCTAAACAATTGGAGTTATAAAAGTTATATGCTGACATCTGTATAGATAACTTTTTTCTGAACCATAGAATTGCAAAGGAGAGGAAAGCAATGACTAGGGCCAGGGTCAAACTCAGCAATCCTAAAATATTCAAATTCAATCCTAAAGGGTAAAATTACCAAATAAGTATTCTTTCCCTTTAGTTGCTTCTCCTTAGTTTTCTTTTTTATTTTTAATTCCTAATTTCTGGATCAGTTTCACAGTGAAAACAATCAAAGACAATGATACACGTCAGAAAGTGTAACTCTTACAAGTTTCCATTAACAAATCAAAGATCATTTAGCATGAATGAACAATGACTCAGCATTGCCTGCTCAATAAACTTTAAATGCAAATCTAAAAAATAATTGCATCACAAGATGACACTGAAGTAAATCCCACCTGACGTCTTGATATTTTCTTGGCAGGCCCTTCTCTTCCCAAGTCAATATCAACTTCCATATCATCTGTTGCTCTGCCAAGTATAACCTAGTCAGGAAAAGGTCACATATTATGATATGAATAAGAAAACAACGTTGCATGAAGACTAGTAATCATCAGAAGCTGAGAGGTTAATCCCAACCAAAAGCACAAACTAAAAGATCAATTTTCAATAAAGATCAGTCATAAGTGAAATCAACCCCAGATATGCTACTGAGAAAAAGAAATATCCAACTATTTAACATACCTCAGTTTTCCTTATATAATGCTTCAGATAGCGCCCGTACAAGACAGCGAATGCACCCCGAGATGCAATGTTCCTTTGCATAGATGATCGAGCACACTGTTCCAATCTTATAATTGTCCTTCTAGTATCCTCATTTTGATACCTTGAGACTAAATATTAAATTTGAAAAAAAAAAAACTCAAATCCATTTATCTTGGGACAACCAAATTGGATATATTTCAACTTAGTACCTAGAAGAATGAAAATATTTTTCATATCAATTAATTAATTGGCTCCCTTTACAAAGGATAATTATTTGGTAACTACCAGCTGAAACTGAAAACTATTTAAAGATCGAATATCATCTAAATGAAAATAAATAATGGCATCAGAGATAACTGAGTCTGTATAGATCAGTGCAGTTTCCAGCACAAACTTGCATGTAAAATGGATATAGCATAAGAGAAACATTTATGAATTACCTCCACCAGAAATATTGGAATCTGTGTCATCTGGGCATAACTCCATTCCAAGTATCTGAAAAGAAAAAATAACAATAACCAGAGAAAGAACTTAGAAACAAGTTGAAACAAAAAATTAATGTAAGTCCTCTAATAACACATTGGATCAGATTTACCATGGCCTCAATATCAGAATAGGATGGAACATCATCTTCACTCTCAGATTCTTCCTGATTTAAGGGGCCTACTTCTGGTATTGAAGTAACTTGATCAGGGGAGCATGCTCTTGCATATAATGGTGAACCTATGGCATTACATGCATGTAATGTCTCTGCCTTTCGTAATCCCACTGTGGCAGAATTTGGAGTTTCCTTGGCTGTTCTACATTGATTAGGGTCTCCATGAGCATTGCTGGCCTGTCTGGAGGCTACATCACAAGGAAGTTTACATTTGAATTCACAGACAGCAGGTTGGAATGCTGGATTTGTTACTGGCAACATGTTCAGTACCGTAATCTGGAGAGGAAAAAGAGAATGTGGAGGATTTTCTTCTTTCTTCATCAAGCATTGCTCTTGTTTATCATCCTTTAGATTAGCATATAACAAAGATGGGTAACCAACCCGCTTAGAAGTTGTTCCAATTATGGAAGAAGTAATTTTTTTAGGAATGAAAACATGATCATTGCATGGAATTTCAGGGTCTTCACTGTTTAAAGTACACTCCATTTCTACATCCCATTGCTTCACAGACCAGGTATTTTCTGCTGATGACGATGATGGTAAATTAATTTCTGAACAAAAATGTCCGTGCTGCACAACATCCTGAGAGAGTGACCCCTGGGGAGGAGCCTCTCGCTCTGTAGGAACTCCAATACTTTTACCTGAAATCAATGTTTTGTGATTCTTTAACACCTAGTGCACTACTAAAAACATCATTACGACAATTCATCAAAATGCCATCATAAAAAGATTTACCTATAGTGTCTTCCCCATCTGCAATATACTCATTTGGAAAGTTCAAGAGTGACTCCGAAAGATCTGCATAATCACCTTCAGAAATTACAGTTGATCAACTATTAGATAAATCAACATGGAACACCAACATTACCTTGCTCAAAAGAGGGAATATCCAAAGAGAGTTCATCATAGCATTCCGTCCCAACAAATCCAACTTGGTCTTGATTAGTCTCTCCAAACAGGTAACTTCCACATTGCTTCGGACTATCAATTGCCATATCGTCTCCACAACTGAAACTAGAAGAATTTCCAGGTCGGCTACAAGTTTTCTTCCTCATAGCATAATACATTTGTCGAACAGTTTGAAGCTTTCTTTTTAAAGAAACATTAGTTTTAGAATTTGCAACAGAAAGTTCAAATTCCATCATGCGAGCAGAAGCTTCAGCTGATATAATAGGATCATAGAGAAGAGAATGCCATCTATCACGCAATTCTCCAACTGTAAATTTTCTAGAAAATCGCACCGCTCCTTTGGCAAGTGCTTCTAAAGAAGCGCCTAGCTGCAGTCACCACAATTTCAGTTTCATAATTCAACAAGGAGAGCACAGCTAGGGTTTTGATATAGTAAGAGAAATGCAATTATAAATGGAATTGAGCTCAAAAAAGAAGGAATTGTAAAGGAGTAAGTACCTCAACGGCCTTCTTTAGTAAAAGGTCATCTTCAGGGATCCATGGAGGAGGAACTGAAGCTGCCATTTAAATATAACAATATATTTCTGAAAATTCGCAATTTATGGTGGAATTGAGTATACAGATTTTCATGGAAATGACCTCAGAAAGTGAGTATTGAATTTCACTTCAAAATTTCTTCATGGGAATTCGAGTGTAATCTGATTCTACTGGTTGGTGGTCTAGCTTTCCAAAAACGCGGGTAATGCTCGCCGATTTCCGTAGCTAATTGCATTTTTTTTTTATTATTATCATTATTTCATATTTGTAATTTTTTTTTTCACAAATACGACACCGTTTTCCTAACTCTCTTCCTCCTTCTCCCTCTTCTTTATCTTATCTCCCCAAACACACGGCACCGTTTAGTTTATCTCCTCTCCTCTCTGAATTGTCTCGGCATCCAACCGTTAAACTAGAGCTACATTTCCCCCTAGCCGGAGACGGGACTTGCAGCAGGAACCTCCTCGATTCCGTCAACACTGCAAAGGTTTTTTCTTTTATATTTATATATATACATTGCTTCTCTTTTCTTGCAGAATTTCTAGCAGACAATTCATATTTTGTACAAATTTCTTTAATTTTAAGAAGCTCGAGCTTCATCAATGTACCTTAATTTCTGCTTATTTAAAATTTGTTTAATTCGATTTTGAGCTCATTTCATTTGATTAAAGAAGCCAAATTTTAGGTTGATAGCATAAATTTCTGTAAATTTAATAATTTTAGCAGTAATTAACTTCTTAGAAAGTGTAACCTTAGAATTCTTTCGTTTTTGGTTTATGTGATACATCAACTTCTCAGAAATTTCAGATGATGGTTTATCCAGTTTGCTCAGTTCTCTTACAAAATTGTTTAAAGGACTTCACTCGATTGACATTCTGGTGAGTTCTTGATCACATAAAGAAAATGGAGTCTTTTTTTTTTTTTTTTTCCAAGTAAGGATAAGCACAGATTCTTGAAATTCATATTCTGAGTATTTGTATAATAGTATGAACAAAGTTTCTTTCACCATCTATCAGGAGATTTTCTGTCACATATCCACCTAGCAGCAACTGCCCGAGTCCGAACGCTGTTTTATTTCCAGCTCTGGGTTATGTTTTAGAGTACAGAAATTTCCAAGCGGGCATGCTACAGTTAAATTGTCATACATCTGTTTTGAAGAGTGTATGCCCCACATATGCTTCTTCCAATTCCTTCCCAAGATTTTACCATTCCAGAGCCGTGCAAATCAGTGTTGATATGGAACAGTCACCAGGCTTTGGCAAGCAGTTCCAGTTAAAACTTGCCCAGGATTCATTTGACACTCAAACTTTCAATGAGGAGGTTCTGCTGGATAGTTGCAATGATTCTTCCAAAAGTCCTAGTGACCACAAGGAAAGGTGGAAAAAAAGAAAGAAAATGCATGGGAATAAGGGGAGGGTACCATGGAACAAAGGCAGAAAACATACTGCAGGTAACTCCCTTTTGAATGTAAATTAATTAATAATCCTATATTCATCATACAGTTGATCAATTCTACTAGTTTTAATTTTCAATTTTTTGTAGAGACTCGTGCGCTTATCAAGCAAAGAACAATAGAGGTCTTAAGAGATCCCCAGGTGAAGTCATGTAAGAACTAGTTATTTTTCGCATAGAGACGGTCTGCATGGGAATGTTTGGAATTGTGAGGGTTAATACCATCTGGCATATAACTTCACAAATTTTTTCCAAATCTAAACTCTTTGTTGGCATACATGATTCCTTGATTTTGGAATAGTAAGTGAAAGTCCAGACAGTATGAACTAGTTTCCAGAAAATATGAACTAGTTTTTATCACTCACTGTTGAAAATAAAACCCTTTCATATCATTTTTCAGCTTTAATAATTCTTTAATAGCCATGGATTCACAATAGTGCTAATAGATATCCTAATATTTTGATTATTTTCCTTCCCTCTCTCTAATATCTTCTTTATTTTCTTTGCCCTACAACTTTCACTTTCAGGTTAGAAAGAAGATGGCAGAACATCCCCGTGCCCATAGGTAATTGATCTAGCTACTGTCTTCAAAATTACAATCTAATGAAATATTATTAACATTGTTTGTGGTAAAAGATATTATGAAAAGTAGAGCTTTTTCATTAAGTATTCTAACTCATAAAGAGATGGGATCAGTCATGCGGCAACTTTACCACCAATCAGAAAGTAATTATAAGCACATTTCTGTCAACATGTGCTAAAAAGTACAAGGATGAGAACCATAAATACTTAGAATAATTACTTCTAGAAGGGAAAAACTGGCTATTTTTAATGCAAGATTCACTCTGTTAAAAGGTGGTAACTATACATTAGTTTGTTCAAGATTAGCTCCAGCGTGTAACAGTCATCAGCAAATAATTTCAGTCATGTGGCCTGTTTTAATGATTAGAACTGGTCTCGTGATCAACAAACAATTTCTTGCATCCTAGCTATAACTGTTTAATATTTGAGTTGCTACATTGATACTATGTGTCCCACATGTTATTTGGACTCTGAAAAGCACAGTCCAAAATATATTCTATTGCAGTGATGAAGTCAAGAAAAAAATAGGTTCATCACTTAGACAGCTTTGGGAGAAGCGTTTGAAATGGAAAAAGCTAAGAGAGAAGTTCTTCCTGTCATGGACTAAAAGCATAGCAGAAGTAGCTAGGAAAGGAGGCATTGACCAACAAGAGCTAGATTGGGATAGCTATGACAAGATAAAAGAAGAAATAACTCTCCAGCAGCTTCAGAGTGCGATGGACAAAGCAAAGGCAAAGGATCTAGCAAAGATAACTGTTGAGAGAGCAGCACAGGCAAGAGCAGAAAAGATGGCATTGCTTGCTCAAAAGAGAAAAAAGCGGGAAGAGAAAGCAAAAGCAAAAGAAGAAGCAAAGAAGAAGGGACGCAGAAAATCAAAGAGAAGAGTAGATAAGCTGTCAGCTGTCCAGGAGTTGACACTTAAGCAAAGATTAACAAAGGTAGCTTAGAGATAACACATATTTAGAACCCACCATTATTTTGAATGCTATAGATCATTGATTATGGGTGCACATAGATGTAAGTGGTTGAAACAGAGGTTATTGTTTGAAACAGAGGTTATTGTTTCTTACTATCCCTAATGAAATCATGTCTAGAAGTCAACATTTTAATTAATTTTCAGGAGATTTTTCAAGGTTCATTCCTAATATCATATCTTATTCGAAATAAGGAATTCTAGAATTAAGTAGAGCATAATTTATTTTATCAATTAAAAAGAAAAAGCAAAAAATTTTCTGTCAGAGCAAGGAAAAGCAATTGCAGACTCCTGATGGTCTTGTGTGCTTAAGCCAATCAGGCATTCGTCTCTTCTTGATGATTCTAGTTGAAGCTAGGATCCTCCTTTTTCTTTCGTTGTCTGCTATAGCTTGGTTCAAAACAACCAATGATAGGAACCTTTCAAGATGACTTCTTATCTTGGAGCTTGTTCTTATAAAATATATTATTAAGCACCTGTTCATTCCATTGTTGTGCTTAACCCTCTCCTGTACCCTGCTGAAGATAAATGTTTATACCTTAATGACCTAATTGCTATTTCCTTTTTTGGTATCTTTGGCATGAATTTAGCATGTCCTGCATGATAAGTAATGCTCCATGGATCTATAAATCTACCATGGTTTCATGTAAATCTTATTCTTAGATGCTTTTCCAGTGTTCTTTGTTGTAACAATGCCATAAATTGTCTTCTCTTTAGATTCGCAAAAAGAAATCCATAAGTAGTCAGGTGATTACTCGAGGGGAAGCATTAATTTCCCATAGTCCAGCTTGGAAGAAATTGGACATAAAGCTTATGAAGAGAGAAACAGTTCAAAGAGAAGTTTCACTTGCAGACCAGATCCGAGCTGCCAAAAGCAAAAGAACTGAACATATGGCAACAGAAGCTTTAGCAGAATTATTTACCGATAATTTTTTTCACATGGAGATTGCTAGAGTAACACCTGAGTTACATTCTCGGCAGCAACAGCAAACATGACAGGGTATAGAGGCAAGGTATGAATTTCTTGTTACACTACTGTGATCACTTATGCAGTTGAACAAATTTTAGATGAGTAGCTTGGAATGGATGAAATACTGCAGCTATGCAAAAATTGATATCTACTGATTTAATTGTAATTTCCACTTTGTCTAACCAGTGTTATGTCTCTTTATCACGTCCTACATAAGTAGAGTGTTTTTTTTTTATTCTTTCTCTGTTTTTTATTTTTAAGCTTCTGAAGTGCTACTTAAAATAAATAATTTGGCTAAATTACCCTATTGTGATTGAAATTTGCAATTTGTTTAATGTCAATCACCCAAACTTCAATGCCATTACGAGCTGTCAATACATGGATAAAAGTAGATGGAGAACTAATGAGATTCCTATTGGAAAGCCACCTCCTCTCTCCTCCCTTCCTCTTTTTGTTCCTCCTCCTCTTAAAAGACAATTTTTCAAAGGAAGAATTTTTGGAAAAAAATCAACATTTGTTCATGCATTTAGATTTTTGCACATTTGGTTTGAGCGCTGGATTCAACTCTGACCATAAATGTTTTATTTTATTTAATTTTCTGCATGTGATCAAAGATATTCTATTCAATTCTCTGCATCTTTTCTGGAGGGGTGGGAGGAGTTTTGAGTTTGTGGTTGTTTGGAACTTTGAGATGATTTGAAATGTAATCTTGGGAATTGGTTATCTCATGGTTCTCTCTATAACGAGTTTTTTCAATTTTGGGAAATTGGTTGAAATTTTAATGATAGGTCTTTTACATAAAAAAAAATTATGGTTTGAAGTCTTGGGGTTCTGATAAATGCTAGGTTGATGAGGGTTTCGACATTTTAAAATTTGGGAGATATCCAATGGATGAGCTTTTTCACAGGGGATAGAATGATTCAAATGAAAAAAAAAAAAATGAATAGATGATAATAAAAATAGATTCAGTCTTTCGGACTTCTAGATGTAGAGATACAAGAAGAAAAATAAGAGGAGCTAGCAGCAATTTGATGTATATTGACTTGGCTGTTAAATAGACGCCATGGTAGTTTTCCATCTCCTGTTAGAGATTTTAACAATTATCAACAGCAATGACTGCAATTCTAGATGCAGGGTTTAATTGTAACAGGGAATTTGGTGCAGGTTCTAGTGAATTAAAATGTAAGCTACTTTTGTGCTTCTTTATTTTTTGTTTTTGGAAGCTTTATTTAATTATTTGCTTAATTTTGCTTGACAGCTCTATGACGTTGGCATACAAAAATGGAACTGTCACATTGAGTTGCAGGCAATTAGGCAAAACAAGGTCAGTTGGGCAGCATTACAATCACAGGCATAGATTCTATTTATGAACAACATTCATTAGCCATCTTATGAGAAAAATATTTGAAGAAACAATTTTCTAGCAGTGTTTTTCTGGGAATTACTTTCTTACATCGAGTGTATACATCTAATCATTGTAATAGAAACATATAAGATAAATTTTGGGTGCCTTTTTCTTGGGAAAAAAATAGGATAGAAACGCAACTTCTAAGAAGACAGTATTTTAGAATTATCTGCAATAATTTGTTAGGTCTATGAAAACTGTGTATACACTCAATGTAGGGAAGTATTTGTCTGTCTTGTACTTGCTGGAGACTTTCCTTTTGGACGCCTGCATATTAGTAAACACACTGTCATTCAATTTTTTCTTGAACGATTTTTATGGTTCAAGTTTTGGGTATGTAAGTTGATGTTCATAGCTATCTTGATCAACATTATATGTTTAAAGTTGCGTTTGGTAAATCGTAATGAAATATAATATAATGTAATCAAATTAATTTTTAGTATAACTTTATATTAGAAATTTATTCAATTATATCATATTACTAAGTCGTAACGAGATGTAATATAATATAAATAAATTAATTTTTAGGATAATTTTATATTAGAAATTTATTTGATTATGTTATATTACGTTTTATTATAATCTACCAAATGTATTCTAAATGTTTTTATGATGGGATACTATTTTAAAAAGTTAGAAGAAAATCTATTGACAATAATAAGAAAACAAATATATAAATAGAATTTAAATAGTAAAATTATATATATATATATAATATAAAATTTATTATGGTTTATATAAAAAAATTATTGTGAAAAGTGAAATGTTCATGGTTCAATATAAAAAAAAAAAAAAAACAAAGAGAGGTAGGCTGGGTTAAGCTTTATTCTGATGGGTGTAGGAAGGGAACCCAGGCCTTGCAGGGGAAGGAGGCTTGTTGCGGGATTGCGAGGGGAAGTGGGTTTATGGTATCATTTTAAATATTTTCTATTTCTGCTGAGTTGTGGGCGGTTCTTAAAGGATCGGAGCTTTTGCATGGAAGCTTCGGTTTAAAGGTTGTGATGGAGGTTGATTCAGCTCTGGTAGTTCATTGGTTGGTGAAGAAGGTGGCGTGCAATAGTCTGCAGTCCAACCTTGTGCAATATCTATTAAATTAAAATAAAATTTCTTTATAAATTTTAATGTATATTTAATTAAAAAAAAAAATAATGTGTGACTTGACTCAAACCATCTCGGAATTTATAAATACATCAAATTTGATTGAAAAATCCTTTTTATTTATCCCGATGGTTATTCAAATCTAACCCTTTATGACTACTAGCAAATGGTAAAATTTAACTGTTGTTAATTTAAATGCTAAGTTTTGCTTACATTCAATATATATACTAATTTAATGAAAAAATAATATATTAAGGAAAAAAAAATATCAATATATTTTTATTGGATAAAAAAGACAAAATTATATTGATTAAAATATATTATCACTCATTAATTTAATATATAAATTTCTACACAAAAACGTAAAAAACTAATCTCACTAATAAATATTCGTCCCATTTCTAATATTCACAGAAACAGCTACCTTACCAATTTCTAATTTCTATACACTCAACAAATAACGTCAGTTTTTAAAACACCAAAAAATCACAATAAATCTTCGGCAAAAATCTCGACCAAAACTCATCGATAAATCTACAAGAAGAAAACCCAAAGATAGACTCAATTCAATTTATAAAAAATTCAATTCTTCAATTTCTTAAGAGGTAAATCGAATTTTAAATATATATTTAGTTAATTTTATGTTGTTTTAAATTTCATTGCATTAAAATTCTTCAAAACGAATACATTATATAACTTTTTAACAAATTAAAATCTTTAGAAGATGAAGATTTGAATATATAACTCAAATCTGCAGAAAAGTAAAAAATTAGAGATATTTTGCAACAAATCTAAGAAATAGTAAATATTGATTATGTATAGGTATGTATATTTTGTATATTCAGTCAATTGTGCTTATATTGCATGTATTTGATATATATCTTCAAAAATTTTTGTATATCGATTATTGCATGAATATAAGTATATATAAGGAATACATCAAGTATGTATTATATAGAAAAAATTATTTTCTAAAAAATAAAAATAAAAAAAAACATTTTTCATGATATACAGTAAATAATATATACTAAGTATATTACGAGTATATTTCAGGTATATGATAATCTCATTGTTACTCAATTTTCACTGTTCATAATTTAAAATCATCTTTCAGTATATACTAAGTATACCTCTAAGGCATGAAATCAAAACTATAATTGGAGAAAAAAAATAAAAAAGTTATCACTATTTGTCAAATATAATTAAATGAAATTGTTAAGTTGTTATATTATTAAAATAATTTTTTATGACATAAATGTAACTCATGTATGCTTTAAACAGTATTTAAAATGCAACATAAATACATAAAAGAAGTGTTGGGGAGAAGTAACAAATGATTTATTCAAAGATTATTGTGAGCATACAAAGGGTATACTCCTCATATATTTTGAGTATGTAAAAGGTATATGCTACTATTAAAAATACAATTTCTTTCTACTTAATTTTTTCAATAAATTATAGACCTGATCTACAATTTATTTCATAAATATGACTAGCTCACTACTGAAAAATAATATAAAAATAAAAACTAATTATATAGCAAAAAAATTTGAAAAAATATTGTACAACAATAATTGATACAAAATTAGCTAAACATATACATCAAACCAACTAAACATCAACTAAATATAAAAAAAAAAAAAAAAATCAACCAAACATATACCCAAAATAAAATAAAAGTTAGTTTATGTGATATTTAAATAGTGAAATTTTCATGGGATAATCAAAGTAATCTAACTTTAAGGACTAGCATTTATATTTTTTTCTTCATTGTATTTTTTTTTAAACTTTTGTTCCATTTCACCATACCTCATAATTATAAAAATATAAAATACTAGTGCTGTAAAATTTACATCAATTAAGTCATACAAAGAATGTAACATGTGTAAATAGGATTATGCCTAATCCATAAATGTCCAAATGATTTTTTTTTTCAAAACTTGAATCTTTGACATATAATCATTAATTAGATAGTTTTTAATTAATATAATTTTTAATTATTCTAATGTGCAAATCAACATGTGTAACTAGAGTTATGCCCAATAAAAATATGTTAAAATGGATATTTTTCAAAATTTGAATCTTTGACATATAGTAATTAATTAGATAATTTTTAATTAATTTAGTTTCTAATTATTCTAGTGTGCAAATAAAAAAAAGGGTATAGAAATAATCCACTCTCTAACCACCAAATCCAAGCACCTTTCAAAATCATCTTTTTCCACAAACCCATCATCATTATCATCATCTAAAAATTCCCCAAGTCTACAAATTTCTCTTCTTCAAGCTATAATATCATCAAACAAAAGTAATCAATAGAAAAGTGTAAATTGCCAAAGACAAAATCTAGCCACCCTTCAAATTTGCCAAAAATAAAAACAATCAAAGACAGAGGGAATCAAAAATCTCATTACGAAGAAAATCATTTGCGCGGTCAGAATTCTTGAAACCAAAATCAAGATTTGTGGAGTTATCACACCAAAATGATGCAATATTAAAAGAGGGAAACATACAAGAAAAATGACGATGAAAAATTTCAAAACAAAGAAAAAAAAAAAGCTTAGTTCAAAGCACGAGAATACAAAAGCATAAAAAGATACAATTTCAGCTAGAAAAAGCATAAAAACAAAAAAATAAATTAGCAAAAAAGTGAAAATTCAAAACTCAAGGTATTAATGTTAGAAATATAAAAAAAAAAAAGGGTACACTCTTTAATATATGAAATAAATTTATACACTTATGGTATATTTGGTAAACCGTAACGAGATATAATATAATATAATAAAATAAATTTTTAATATAAATTTATATTAAAAATTTATTTTATTATATTATATTTTATTATGGCATATTAAATACACCATTAATATCAAGCAAAAAGTATTCCCAATAGACAATATCTAATTACTTGATTTTAGCCATTAACTAATGAATGCAACTCAAAGGCAACGTAGACTCTTATCTAGAAAAGTTACAATACATTGTAATTTTGTAAGAAGTTGGTGAAATTGAAAATCATACGACAAAACCTTGGCAATAGGCAATAGCTAAGAGATAAAAGGATGGTTAGTTCAACTTTGGAAGGGAGATCATCGTAAGATGTGAGAAACAGCTATAAGACTAGCTAGACCTGGACGTCAGAGAGAGAATACAGATGGGACAGCTACACAAACACAACAACGTTAATGTCTTCGAACTCTCACATCACTCGGTACTCTCTTATGTATTCGCAACCAACTTATAACTTGCACCGTATATTTTAAAATCCGGTCTTATATTCAAATTGATGAAAATAAAAAATTATGAATTGAAAATCCAATCGGAGTTAAATTAAAATTTTAAATAATATATATATATATATATAAGTAATAAGCATTAAATGTTAAAATATTAAATTTATAAATATTTAAATTAATATAATAGCTAATTCTTAATTTTCTCGATTGAACTTATTGGATCAATTAGGATTTCAAAACACAGCTTGTACTTGTACCCATATACAAAGGCTAAGGCTTTAGCTAATGTTACTTTGTTTGTCCATCTCTGCCCAAAAGTCCATTACTCATTAATTGCTTCCCTAAAAATGTCTTTAGGTTGACAGAAAATTGTTATCTTATAACCAAATTGAATTCAACTCAGTTACACTAAAAATCTTTACAAGATTATAAGGTTGCACTTTTGAATTTCAATTGAAATTAGTATTAAATGAATAAAAAATTTCTCATATAAATAAGATAAATTATAATTTATTTATATTAATTTATTTATTTATTTTCAATTAAATATGATCTAATTAATTTTTTTATTTTCTTTTAAAAATATAAGGAATGAGAAATCTTAAATTTAAATTCCTCTAATCATAAAAATTTTCCCCAAAACATTGCATTATGAATTGAGGCTATAAATAAAGAAAATGGGTGTGGTTGATGAATGATGATGTCATTAACAACTCAAGCTAAATGTCACGTTCCGCCGACGTGAGTCTGTGTGAAAAACGACAAGCAAAAACAACAAGCCCGTGACATAAGGCAGCCTATATTTATACAAATATTAATATAATTATTTTATTTGAAGTGTATGGTGCAGAGAGAGAGAAAAAATATTAGTATAATTTTTCTTATTTCAATTATAAATATAATATTATTTTTTAATTTCAATTTTATTTTTTTTAATTCGAACATAATTATAATTAAAATTATAGATTGGAATAAAATTAAATATTTTAAAATTTTTAGATAAAATTTTAAAATCAAACTAATGACTATAAATGTTTATGATTTGGGAAAATTGAGAAAAATAAAAGAAAATTTTGTCTAATAATAGGTGGGAAAATTGAGAAAAATATATGGTGAATGTAGAAGTTGAGAAAAGAATAATGAATTGTGAAAAATTTTTGTAATACATAAATAATTTTAACTTTATTAAAATTTAATTTTTATAGTTTAAATTATATAAAACATAAATTTTATTTTTTTAAATAAAAATTGAATTCAATTAACCTGGAAAGAAAAAAGGTCAAGGACTAATTTGACTCAGAATAATTTTGGATTTTTTATTGGATTAAGTTTCAAAAATTTTTTATGCAACTAAATATTCATTGAATGGTAAAATAGAAAAATAGGGAATTATAAAATCTAAAATATTATAATTCCTCAAAACTAATATCAAAACAGATCAGGAATACAAAATTTTGAATTTTTTAATTTTATTTTTAAAAATTTCATAAGAAATTGATTCTAAATACTATAAGCCTATATAAATTTTTTTAATTTTATTTTTAAAAATTTCAAAATGAATGTGAATTAGAAAATTAGGTGAGAGATGTGAGGGGTTTAAATATTGTTAGGGTTATAGAAGGTTAAGAGTTAATGAAGTTAGGATTCAGAAAAGTGGGTAAGAATTAATTCATTTCCATAATTATTTTTAATTTGAAATTTAGTTGGCTTTTATATAAAAATGACAATTGTCAATTATAAATAAAAAAATAATTAAAAATAAAATGTTCGAAAATATAAAATATAAAAATTCCAAATCAGTTAGTTGTTATATATATATATATATATATATATATATATATATATAAAAGATTTGGAGAAAGTTATTTAAAGGCATGGCTACGGCAAAGATTACCAAATCAAAAAGATAAATTAATAATTTGGTTTGGTTTAATTCATTAAAAATTATTTCAAATTCGGTTTAAACTGAATTAAATTGTATATCAATTTAAATTTGAATTCATTTTTAATAAACACTTATTTTAAGTTTTAAAACTAAAAAAATATTTATAAATATCATAAACAAATGTTTATGTATATGAAATAGACAAAAGAAAAAATAAATTAAGAAATGAAAAAAGATTTACTATTAATTCTATGTAAATTAAAGTTATAAACATTAAAATTAAATTATCTCCTAAAATATTATTAAATATTTCTATGGATTATTCATTTCATAAATTCTTTTTATATTATTATAATTTGATAATTTATAATATATTTATATATATATATATTTGTGTGAAGTTCATATACTATATAGTTAATTTGGGAATAAATGATTAAAATTTAATCTTAAATGTTCATGAAATGGCTGATTGTTTTTTAATTAGATAATAAGATCTCAACCTGTATTTTCATGAAAGAATTTAATCCTTAACACAAACATTCATGTGACTGTCATGAACTTCACTTGAATGTATATAGGAGAAATCATGAGCACAATGTCTCAAACATAATGATTTGCCTATATATGTCTCAATATGCACAAGATCTTTAGCTCTGTATTAACAAAAGCATAAATCAAGCAAAAGAGAGAGAGAAAAGTACACACCAATGCCATTTCAAGCTTTACACTAATCATAAAGTTCATTTGTCTTTATTCATGTAAGTGTGATCTTTGCTCCAAATTAAAGGTTAAACCCATCATAAGAATGAGAATTATTGGCTTGAATCCTTTTCAAATGTTTCCCAAATTATACTTATCCATTTAAGTAATTTAACTAACATTGTTCAATTAAAGAGGTTTAAGGAAAGGCCTAATCAATCTACATAGCAAAATGTACTTGCAATATGTCCTGTCCTCTTCAAATCACTTGCCAACATGACACGTTACTGCTACTAACCCTATCTTGAAACTCCCATTTTCACAAATTTAGCAAGTATTCTTAGTTACACAACAACCCACTTTTCCTATACCTCTTCTAATATGGAAATTACCCTTTTCTTTTATTTCTTCTTCTTCTTCTTCTTCCTCTTTCTTTTGAACTTTCCCTTCAATAATCAAGAAGCCTATGCTCTCCACACAAAAACCCCTTATTTTAGCTAGATCTCATCATTTTGTCTAGTGGGGTTTCATCAAGAACAACAAAGAAAATATGGGTCGGGGGAAGATTGAAATCAAGAGGATTGAGAACCCTACTAACAGGCAAGTCACTTACTCCAAGAGAAGAAATGGGATTTTCAAGAAAGCTCAAGAACTCACTGTTCTTTGTGATGCTAAGGTTTCTCTTATTATGTTCTCTAATACTGGAAAATTCCATGAGTTCATTAGCCCTACAACAACGTATGTTTATAGATCTTTTTTCCTCTGTCTTTTTTTTCTTTAGGGTTTGAAAAACCCTAATTTTGATGTTGGGTTTTTTGAGGCTTTGTTGTTAATAATAATAAATTGCAGGACAAAGAAGATATTTGATCAGTATCAGAAGACTTTGGGGATAGATCTGTGGAGCACTCATTATGAGGTTAATTAATTAATCTTTCTTTAATCTTTATTATTAATAGTATAATTGTTTGATCCATCAGTTTTATGAGTTTCTTGAGTTGATTGATATATTATGTGTTTAATGATGATGAGGTCAATTAATTAATTTTATAGAGAATGCAAGAGCACTTGAGAAAGCTGAGAGAGATCAACAATAAGTTGAGAAGAGACATAAGGTAATTAATTAATTAATTAATTATTATAACTTCTAAATTCTAATAAAGATCCCTTCTTTTTCTTGAAATATATATTCATTCTAATTTTCACAAGTTATATATTAACTATTAATTAAGCTATTGGGTTAATAGTTGAATAGATTAAGGTTGTATTTGTTAAAACTGAAAATTACGTATTGAAAAAAATAAGTGATATAATTTTAAATAATAACAATATTTAAAAAATCTAATCGCTTATTGTATTTAGTATAAATTTTAAGTTAAAAATTTTAACTTATCATTTAAGTGATTTTTTGTTTAATTTAGATTTTTAAGACGTAATTATCAAATAAATTTAAAATAATTAAATATTAAAAATTTTAATTTTAAGTGCTGAATGATATTATCAAATATTATCTAAATTGTTAAAGTTTAAATCTTGATGGTCTTAATTTCCTTTTAAAATAATTTTGAAGTAACTGGAAAAAAAAATTATATTTTAGCAAATGAGTACTTAAAATTTTAATTAATATTAAATGTTTGTATTAGAGCAGGCAGAGGATGGGCGAGGATTTGGATGATCTGAGTATTTATGAGATGCGCTGTCTTGAGCAAAGAATGGCTTCTGCTTTAGAGCTTATACGTGAAAGGAAGGTTAGATTAGTGGATTTAATTATGATTTTTTTTTCCTTTTAATTTGTATTTTGGTCAATTATTTTGAGGTAATTTTAATAATTATTTTTATGCCCTAATAATTTATTATTGTCTTCAATGATTAATAAATCAATTAATAATTTCAAGTTTTGGTTATGGCTTTCCAGTACCATGTGATCAAAACACAGACACAAACCTACACGAAGAAGGTTAGAGAATTAATGATAATATATATATATATATATATATATATATATATATATATATATATATATATATATATATATATACACACGTAAATTGATACTTAAACTTGCATTAAATTGTAATGAATTAATTAATCACATTTATTTATTTATTTTTATTTTTTGTAATTGCAGGTAAGACATTTAGAGGAAAGACATGGAGACCTCCTCCTAGAATTTGTAAGGATCGAATATTCCCTTTTCTTGTTTTCAGTCACGGTTTAATCAATACCATAATAATATAGCGCTTGTGCAATGACAATAAAATCAAATTCAATTTTGACTTTCCTAATTATTGTCATGCCCTTTAGTATTTGTACAACTTCATTTAAACTCACAATCTTTCAATTTTTTTTTTAGTCTTTTTCTTTTTACGTGGGTCTTAGCTTAAAGAGGAAAAATGAATTCACAAAATTGACATTGACTTTGAACAAGCACTAACAGAATAATGACGTTCAATTTCATCTCTTATATTACTTGCACTCTGACTTATTTAATTTTTTTTTATATTTTTATTAATAAACAGTGTCGTATATATATATATATATATATATATATATATATATATATATATATATATATATGCCTTTGGTATAAATGTATATTCGTTTTTTGAGTATTGTGCATAGGTGTTTCATGTTGTCATTAGGCTAGTAATATATATTATTCATGAAAGTTAATTAAAATTAATCTTTTTTTCTTTAAGGAAGCAAAATGTGAAGATCCACAATATGGTTTAGTGGACAATGAAGGAGATTATGAATCTGCTGTTGCACTTGCCAATGGGGCATCCAATCTGTATGCTTTCCGTCTGCACCACGGCCACCCGGCGGCTACCCTTCACCACGGAGGAGGATTCGGACCCCATGAACTCCGACTTGCCTGAATGGCCCTAGAGGCCACTTAAACGCCCATCTAATCTAATTTAAGCTTAAATGCGTTTTAGAAATGCTATCTAGTCGAATAAGAATTTAGAATTCAACTTAAAACTTAAAATAGTATACAGTATATATATATGACTTGTGCTTGGCCTGAAAGTATATTTGGATTTCATCTATTTTAGAATGAAGCATATATATAAATATGTCTTTGAAATTTGGTTGAAATGTTACTTTTGAGTCATTTCTCAAACTTGGCTCTCATAATGGGAACTCATAACTAGTATATTTATTATGAAACTATATCTTTTGTATTGTGATTACTAGTGTCCTATGGATGAATTTGGTTTCATTGACAGGACAACATAGCATAAGATAAGAGTATGATTAGATAAATATTTATCTTATCTTGCGTTTAGTGTAACCGGAATAAGTGAGTTAGACTTTTATATTATGCTTGAATTTTTTTTAACATAATTGAAATATATTTGCCTATGATTGTTTAAGTTGAAAAATGTTCAAGAATTATAATTCAAATACACATGTTCAGTATAAAGTTTGCTTAAATTGACAATTTTCTCCCTCTCTCAATTCATTTTTCTTTCTTAATTCTTGGCAATTTGACTCTTTTCTTAGTTTATTTTATTTTATATTTTTATAAATTTGATTTTAATCGGAGTTCAAACTTGAAATTTCTTAGTGTCGTAAATGATTTTAGTATTACTGAACCTTTTTTTTTTCAAACTATTGAATATTGATATATGGAAAATTACGATGATTATTTACATTAATAATAAACTCCAACGTACTATCAAGTTGAAACGTGAAGAAAAACGATTTTAAAATATATTATAAATTATTAAATTATAATAGTATAAAAAGAGATTATTAATTGAATATTCCATCAAAATATTTAATAATATTTTAGAGATAATTTCATAGTAATTTCATTTAATAATATTTTATATTTATAAAAATATTTTATTATTTTTTATTTTCATTTTAATGTTTGTAATTTTACACTATGTTTGGGAACAAAATTGAGAGAGAAAAGAAAATAAGAGAGGAAAATATAAAAATTTTATACTATTTATTTTCTCTCTTATTGTCTGGATTGAAGGAAAATAAAAAGGGAAATGAATGAAAATAAATATATTTTCTCTTGTTTGGAAAATTAAAAATATATTGAAAGAAAAAAAATGTATAGATTTTAAATTATTATTTTAATTTTTCATCTCTTAAATTTAAATTTGAATTTGAATTATATTTTTTTATTGTAATTTTTTTTTTCTCTCCCCACTTTCTCTCCATTTTGGAGAGAAAATATTTGAAGGAAAATAAATGTTATTTTCCCTCCTCTCTTTATTTCCTTCCATATCCAAACAAGATAAAATTATTTTCTTTTCTTATTTTCCTTTCTTATTTTCCATCCTCTCATATTTTCTTTCAATCCAAACATAGGCTTAGTTTAAATATGACTAATGTCAATATGTATATATTGTTTTACACGATTTTTAGAAGTTAAAATAAGTGTTTAATAAAAATCAATGCAAATTTAAAATTGATATAAAATTTAATTTGATATAAATCGAACTTGATACAATTTTAAATGAATCAAACCAACTTGAAATCATTGGTTTCATATCATTTTGATTTGATTTCAGTTTAAAAATTTATCAAACTGAAAATATCAATTTGATTTAATATATTACTCATTAACTGTCCAAATCAACCTATGTACATCTCCTATTGGAGACTAAATTAAAAGAAGTGGAGGCTAGTAGAGAACCTGAAGCTGGAATCAAGGAAACTAACTACTTTCTAGTTTGTATAAATTCAAGTAGCTTCCAAGGGAACAGGGACAATTATCAACAAGCAAAACAATTAATTCAAGCAAGCAAATTATTTCAAGCTCAACCTTTTTATCCAATTCCTTTCAATTTTCCAATTTTCTAAGCTTTTAAAGTTTTTTTCATTTATTTTATCATCTTTTACAATTAATCTATCCACGTTTACATTAATACAAAATCAATTTTATTATTTCAAGTCTTTTGTTGATTTTGTGATAGTTGGAAAATTTGAATCTTTAAGAGAATTAAGGTTTTTTAATCTTTTTACAATCATTTAGTAAAAATTAGAATCGAATGACACTCACAAAAGTCTTTGATATTAATTAGAGGTTATTTCAGAGATGTTTCTGATCAGTTTGGACAAGTAATAATCAAAGCAGAAAAAATATTAACTCAGATCAGCTGAGATTTTAGCTTTTGCAATTACCTGATTCAAAGGAAAATTGGCCAATGGATCATAGTCATTGTCTTTAACAATGAACGACGTCGTTTTTCACCCAAATTCCATTGTTTGGATTCCTAATTTAGTGTTTTTTTTATATTTATGGCAACTTTTATTTTTAGTTGTAACTTTTGATTGGGGGCTTGATTTAGGCCCCATCTGTGGTATTTTTCTTATTTTAATCTCCATTTTAATTTGGTGCCTTTTTTTATTTTGCCATTTTTGAAAGTTTTTCTTGTCTAAAATTTTCAATCCATATTTATACCCCCTGTTTTACCTCTTTTGAGATATCAAATAAAATTAAAAAATCTTGAATCTCTAATTTGGCATCGCCTTTTTGCTTAAGTTGCGACATATATGCTCAAATTATATTTAAGCTGAAAAAGGGCCACAACACAAACAACATTGATACTTCCTTCCAATTCAGCTGAACGAAAAGGGAATTGGCTAATTTCTTGAAACTTGCTTATCTAAACAAAACTTAATCATAAATAAAGTCATTAAACATGACACTTCACACATGGCACATGACACATTTTCACTTTATGAGGGAAGCAAGTGCCGTTGCTTGAAGTTATTGAAATGAAAGGGATGGTACAAAATGGTACCTCTTCTCATAAATAATAGTTTACCTAAGATCTTCTTTACATTGCAGTTCAAGAAAGAAGTTTTGTATGCTAAAAATAAAAACATATTCTATGGTTATAGTCATAAACTCTAAAGTATGTGAATTATTATTTTTTTAATATGGTACATCAAAATTAAGGGTGTAAATGAGCCGAGCCGTTCGCGAGTAGCTCGGTGTTCGACTCGATAAAAGTTCGTTCATGATCAGATCATTTAATAAACGAGCCAAATTTTAGCCTTATTTTAAAACTCAGTAAATAAATGAGCCGAACTTAAATAAAGTGAAGCTCGACTCAATTAAGTTCGTGAACAACTTGATTATAAGCTCGTAAACAAGCTCGCAAAAAGCTCGACTAATAGATTGATAAACAACTTTATTATTATTATTATTATTATTATTATTATTATTATTATTAACTTAATAATTTTTGTATTCCAAAAAATATATTTTAATATTTTTATAAACTTTTTACTAATTCAAATTGACTAAAATATATATATTACTGATTAAAATAACTTAATATTTTTATATTATATAAATTTTTTTTTATTAATTAATATTTTTGTAATATATGTAATACTCAATTTTATGATTACATTTTTCCATTAATTGGTTTTTTTTTTTACTTCATATTAGTTTTAAGTATTTTCAATATAGTTATTTTATTAGAAATAAATATTTAGGAAGTTTAATATTTTGGTAAGTTATAAATAAATTTCATAATGAATTGAGCTCGAGTTTAGCTCGATTATAATTTATTAACGAGCCGAATTTTAGTTAACCTCTAGCTCAGCTTGAGTTTTAAGCGAGTCAAACTTGAACATGATTTCAACATCGATCCAAAACTCGAGCTCAAAAAAAAAATATGAACAGAGCTTGAACACTTTAAAACTCTACTCGGCTTGGCTCGTTTACACCCCTGATCAAAATTTAAATGACATGTAATATGTTTTTTATTTTTTATTTTTATAAATTTCTTACATTCAACTTAGAATTTGAACTCGTCTTTTGGATAAAGAATTCAACTTTAAAAGGAAATATATTTTTTTGAAAATGTAATTTTCAAACGCGAATATAAAACCTATAAATAATAAAAATCATGATGTTTAAACTTTTATTCTGATATATAAATTTTAATTGCAATCAAAAGAAAAAAAAAAAGTCAAATTTCAGTTCTGTAAGAAAGAACCACGAAAAACCACTAAACTTTTGGTGATTTTCTATTTTGCTCACTAAAAAATAATTTATTATAAAAATGTGTAATACTCAAGGTCTCCATAGCTCATCGGAGTTATAATAATACCATAAAATATAAATTTTATGAGTATAGTATCAATGACATAGTGATAAAATGACAGAGACTCTTGTTGGTGTTAAGTGCTTGAGTGTGTATTTTTATGAGATAGGAATATTTATTGTATGTTTGATTGAATTAATTTTAGGCAAAATGGCTTAGTTTAAGCTTATTATAATATGGGAAGGTAAGATTTAAAATGCCAAGTGAAAAGAGAAAGAAAAAAGTTACAAAAAAATTTTAAGTTCGGGAAACGTTTTCGGGTGGGCTTGTTGATGGGCTTTTGGACTCAAAGCCCAAGCCCATGGAGTGGCCGGCCCTAAGGCCTCAAATTTTGGTGGAGTTTGACTAAAGAATGGTTAGAACAAGTTAATTAGGGGTTAGGATGAGAAAGGAATTTGGTTAGCCATATTTGTTGATTTATGCCAACTTTACACCTAAGCCTCCTACTTTTCCATCACCATGATTATGTTCACTTTGGTGATGATGGTATTCATTATTTTGATGCTTAGTCACCATACACCTAAGGACCATCTCAACCATCCATCTTGATCAATCTTAGCCCTCCATTTCAAGCAAAAATGTGACCATTGATCTTGTGTGATTAAATCACCACCATTGATTTTATTTGTATATAAAATGAAACTGTGTTAAACCATTTCATTTGTAACCTACACCAAAAATTTCACCCCATCAAAGACCAAAAACCTCCCAACTCATTCTTCAACTTAGAGATAAATTTGAAGCATTTCAAGGTGAGATTTATTGCTTAAGTAATTCCTTTCTTTCTTTAGCTTAAGTGTGATAAATTGTTAGCAATTATCCCTTTTCTTTTAATCTCTATGATTGGATTTTGGTGGAATGATTTGAAGGAGAGTTAGTTTGGCATGTTAAGTGATGAAATATGAGAATTGGGGTTAAGGATTTGGGGTTTAATAGGTGAATAATAACAAGGGAAGCATGAAAGATCAATAAGGAAGAATGTTATATAAGGTTCGGCCAAACTAGGATTTTTAGGAGAAGTGTCCAAAAATTTTTTTAACAAAATCTAAGGTTATTTGGGATGTTGAAAAGTGGTTTAAAAATGTAAAATTTGAATTTAGAGATTTTATTCAAAAATTGAAATTCTTGAAGGCATAATGCATGATATAAGGAAAGTATGTAATATGAAGTGTAGTTTGATGTTTGATTGTTGTGGTAGGCTTTGCATGGCATTAATTTCATCTTGGCAAGATCAATTTGAGATTTGATTGAGAAATTTTGGGTTTTCCCCAAATCATCCCAATTTGGTAAAGTTAGGATTTATGGGAATTGAAAGAGATTAGTTTCAATTGGTAAATGAATGTTGATTGTTTGAGTATTAGTTTGATAAACATAAAATTTAATTAAGGAATTAGGAAGGAAAAAGGGACCTAATTGTTTTAATGAAAGGATTTGGACAACATGGGATTTTGCAATAAAGTGAGTAAATAATTAATGTGTTTATGTATGTATTGTTTAATGTATTGGAATATGTTTTGGTGATTAGTAGTAGGAAGTTAATGTTAAGTTGAGTTAGAATGAGATTAGCAAGTTAAAGGAGTAGGAATTAATGTATGATTATTTGGGTATATTTGTAGAATCGAAAGGCAAAGGCATTGCTCGGGATACCGAGGAGCCTCGTTATAATCTGCACTAAAACTATCGGTATAGGAGCTAAGGAGCAAAAGGTGAGTACTTAATAATATAATATGCCTTGTTTCATATACTTGAACCTTTATTGTTCCAACCTTAATGGTTGAATTATTTCTATGCCTTGAAAAGTTGAATGGCTCATTGATATTCCACAATCTTGATTTCTTGATAAGCTTAATCTGCTTATTGAATATTGAACCGTTGATATAATACTTCCTTGATTATTGAGCCAAAGTGAACCAAACATTTCTTTATGGCACTTGGCCAAATGAGTCTATATTGTTTGATCTTATAGTATGATCAATAATGAGAACCCAATTGATATTATATATTATCCATTGTAATATTATATTTCTTGTGCTTTAAATATAAGTCTAAATGTTGGATCACTTTTCTAATTAAAATGCATTGCAATTTTTTGGCATGCATGATATGCTTTACCAATTACTGAATTAAATATCCCTTATGGCACTTGGCCACATGAGCGTTATTGCTTCATTTCCTAATATGATCAATGATGGGAATTTTTATTATTTATTGATATATTATCCATTGAATTATTTCATGGATAAAAAGAAAAAAATGTTTTAATGATTTCGCGGCAAGCAGAATACCCCTCTGATGTGGGGCAATACATCAGACATTGTGCACAATGGTAATGAACCTGCGGATAGGGTAAAGAGTATCCGAACCCTAGCTGGGAAGGGTTTATGGCCCCCAGTACGTGCGACCCGATCAGTTGTACATGTGACTAATATGGGAGTGAGCAAGGCGTAAGCCGCCACTCAAGTGATAATGATAATGTGGGAAACACACCGTTTCCATAAAGGAAATATTCTGCTAAAAATGCAATAATTACTGTATATGGAAAACTATTCCATAAGAATGATTCTTGATTCGTTTCACTTCATTGCTATAAGAAATTGTTACTAAACCACCTACCACTTGTTTATTTTATACAGTATTATTTTGTACTCACTGAACTCTGTCTCATATTTTATCTGTTTAAACTTTTCAGGTATAGTCAATGAGTTAGCAAAGTAAAAGTCCCAAGCCCATCCTTCGCTTGGAAACTGTTTTGTTAAGTTTCGGTGTTGTAAGTAGAGCTCCATGGTTATTGAAAGTTATAAGGTCCATATGTAACATGAATGGTTATTAATGGGTTAGCATTAATATGTTAAAGGATGTTTGTATAATATGATTCGTATCATAACTGTTATTGTGATTATATATGAACTATTGAACGTTGAGTTAATGACATGAAATGAAACTTTAAAGGTTTTACAAGTTATATGTATAAATGATATTATAAGTGGAAATGATAGCAAGTAATGGGTATTAAGGAAATGTGATTAGGCTACGGTCTTGGGATATGGTTCAATGTAATGAATGTCAATTGATTATGAGTGGAATGGGTTCTATGGGTTTTGGTGCCCGTATGGCTACCCATGCCCTATGACCGTCACGGCTCAAAAAGGTGGGTCGTGACAAAATGTCACTAATTTTTTTTTCACTGACGGGTTACTAAGTCAATTCCAATGAAAAACTCACTGGAAAGCTGACGTGGTATTCTATATTATTTGCAAATACTAACTAAGATGGACACGTTAGTTTGCCACGTCTGATTATTAAAATCGCATGCAAAGTCACTAAGCTTTATACTATTTTATAGTTTGATTATTGACCTTTAATTTCTTACAATTTGATCAATAAAATTTAATTTTTTTCAGAAGCAAGTCACGAGGACAAATCTAGTAAAAAACTCACTGGGATTAACTTTAATCAGCTCATTTCGACGTTAGGAATATAAAAACATAAGTCATTCGCCCTCACTCTTTTCTTTTTTGCAGGAAAATGACCAAAAACTTCAATGAGCTCACTTTCTAATGTCTATCTTCATCCAACTTCAAGCGATGAAATTGGCATTAAAATGAAGTTTTAGATGCGAGGAGTTGAATGATACTTAAGACTTTCAAAACCATGGCCAAAAATGACAAAAAAAAAATTATCTTTAGATGTGTCGGATTTATTTTTGTGACACTCTTATAAAAAAATTTAAAATTTAGTGATTAAATTATAAGAAATTAAAGGTTAGTGATCAAATTAAAAAATAGTACAAAGTTTGTTAACTTTGCATGCAATTTTAATAATCTAATGTGGCAAACTGATGAATCCAGCTTAATCAGCATTTACAAGTGACATGGAATGCCACGTCAACTTTTCGGTGAATTTTTCATCGAGAATTGGCTTAGTGACATCCAGTGAAAAAAAAAAAATTAGTGACATTTCTATAATAAATTAATCTCCAGTGAGCAAAATAGAACATCACCAAAAATTAAGTGATTTTTGGTATGTTTTACCCTATGTTCTGTTAATAAATGTTGGAGTATCCCACATCTAATAAACACAAAAATATTAAGTGTTTAATATAGAAATACACTTCAATGTTAGTAGCTAACTTTTAAAATTTGTTCTCCCAAATCTATATTAAAATTTAATATGGTACCAAAATATATTAGTCCAATTTGTTAATTATCTAATTATTTGGCTGGTTAGTCTGATTTATCAGTTATCTATTTATCTTGCTAATTGATCTAATTTATCTATTACCTAATTATTTTACCAATTGATTTGGTTTGCCATTCTAATTGTTTCATGATTTGGTTTGCCATTCTAATTATTTCAAGTGATAGTTTTGAATACCCAATTAATATAGAAATAAACTTTTCAATTTTAATAGCTAACTTTTAAAATTAGTTCTGTCGAATTTATATTAAAAATTTAACTATGTTATTTGACAATTTAACTTCTCAAAAAGAAACAGAGGAATAGACTTCAAAGGATTGCTTACGCACATAAATTGGAGTAAGTTTTCTGGAAAGTCTTTAAAATTTTGAGAAATAGAGTTTTATATTAATACTATTTCCAAATAGAAAACTAGCTAGAAAATCAATTTTAAGTTGCTTTCTATTAAAAATTTGAACATGTTTTATAAATTTTTTATTATAGTTATATAAAATAATTATAATGTGAACATATTTTCTAATTTTTAAAATTAGAAAATAATTTTGTACTTTTAGGAAATGAACCTATAATTTTCAAGTTTTCTGCAAAAAATGAAAAAAACAATTTTAATAGAAAATAGAATACAGAAAACAAAAAAATTATTTCCTGCAAATAAATAGGCTCCTAGTTTTTCAAAATATAATTAATATTTAGAGTACATTTGATAAACCGTAATGGAATATAATGTAATATAATCAAATGACTTTCTAATATAAATTAATATTAAAAATGTATTTGATTACATTATATTACATCTTTTACAGTTTATCAATCGCATCCTTAGATAACACGTTTAAGTTGCTTTCTATTAGTTTCTTTTATAATAAATTACAAGTTCTTAGTTATAATATTTATGAGGCCTTCTATAATACTCTTGGTGCATATATGTCCAAGAGATTTATGACCATTAGATCATTAATTTTAAATCAACTTTAAATTCTAACTATTAATTAAAGTGACTGGTTACTTGATGTACCAATCATTAAATTTTAATTTATTTACCTACTACCCATTCATTTTCCGATCTACACTTCAAGTCATTATTAAGGGATGTCAAAATGAAACTTGTGATGAGAAGATTTTATACCCACTGGAATCTATAAGAAAGGACGTCAGAATCTCCTAGAATCGACTTTGAAAGCTAGGATTGTCGGCAACCCTTTTATGATGCATGCACTGCTGTACCTCATCGGAATATGGTGGTGAGGGCGGTTATTGGTGTCTATAAGGTTGCCGACGGCTGGGCAATCTAGTGGTGGGGGTGGTGTAAACCATCATTGGGCGGATGGGAGGGTTCCACCACGCATAGCCCCTCCCCCCATCTCTCTCTCTCTCTATCTGATTAGTTGGTATTGGAGGTGATGAACATGAAGTATTTTTTTTTTTTTTAAGATTGATATATAACACAAGAAGGGAGCATGACAAAGAAATTGTTGGCTTGAATGGTTAAGAGTATGAAAAAAATTATCATTTGTTTGGAGTTCGAATTTTGTTGAACTCATTTTAGTTTTTTTTTTTATCCTAAAAGTAAATATCTTTAATCATAACATTTATAAAATTCTTAACACCGCAATCCTTAATCAAATATATTATAGTAAACCAAAATTCAAATAACTATTTTCAAAAAATATTTTTATTACTTTAAATTTATATATCATTTATAAATTTAATTATAAAACTATACCTGAATAAGTAATATTTTCAAAATCATAATAATCAAACATTATAGTAAAATGAAAACTTTAAATATAAATGAAAACTTTAAATATAAAAATAGAGTAGAAGAATTAAATAATCTAAAATTATATAAATATGAAAAATTAAATATAATATAGCAAATGTAATTAAATAACTGTTTAATTAACTAACTTTTTTCTTATGAAAATAAAATTTTAAAACTAAATAATGAAGGAGAAGGCGATTAAGTGAAAAGAGGCGGACAAAGAAGAACATGTTGATTCTCACCCATGATAGCACCAATTCATCCAAAGAAATAAAAATAAATTACAACAACAATTTTAACATTTTTTATTATTAATTAATATTTTAGAAACTAATGTTTTAAAATTGAAATTTTTAGTTTTTGAGATTTTTAATAATAATAATGTTCTTAAATTACTTGTTATTAAGTAATAATCATTTAAAATACACTCACATACATTATTTGATGATAATTTATTTTTAGACAATAGCTCCAAATTATAACTGTTTATATTTTAGAATTTTAGACGAGAAATTATTATATAAATTAAATGTCAAAAATGAAGAAATTGTTCCCTTAAAAAATGAAGAAAGTTTTATATAAATTAAAAGTCAATATTAAAAAAATATATTAAGATATAGTAAAAAAATATCATACTTTATAAATAATACTTAAAATATTGCCATTAACCAATTTCAAAAATTAAAATGTTAATTTTAAATAATAAAAATTAAAGTTAATTATTTCAAATTTTAAGGATGTTAAAGTAATTTAAGAAAAAAGAGAGAGAGAAAAACATTTTTTCTTAATAACCATGACTTTTATAAATTTTATTAATTTTAAATTGCATATATACTCAGTGTTAGCTTTTGATTAATGATTTGAAGTGTAATTATTTGCCTGAATTAGGATTGATTGTAAACAATTTAACTATAAAAATTTTGACATTAGTAGTTCTATAATGAATACTCATTGAGTCCTTATATTAGCCGTCTTTTAAATTTTGACAAATATACTTGGCTTTGCTTAGAAGAAAAAGCTTAAAACGTTGATTGAAGATTTATAGATACCATATATATATTAAACATATACCAAATTTTGATATATGTATACTATTTATTGTTACTTTAGCTTTTAATCCTTTGAAATTTTCAATTGGTATAATTAATGTATACTAAAATAAGATTTTTGTTTGGTATATATTAAATTTTTTTTTGATATACGTATACCAAAAATTAGTACACATTAAGTATATGTTTGGTATCTGTAACTACTTTAATATATATATATCTGATATCTACAACCATTTTCTTACGCCTCTAATACTTAATTATTTATACTCAAATATTTTGATTTGATCATGCATGCAAGTGCCTAAAGGTTACATCTCACAAATTTTAATAGACGGCCAAAAGTCAATTTTTTATTAAAAACAAATGACTGTATTGATATGTTATTTTGCATACTATTGTTGAAACTCATTTTTTTATTAAAAAATATGACTTTTTCAGTATGTATGAAAAAAAGTCATCTTTTTTTAATAAAAGAGATAATTTTTTTTTGAATTCTCAAATTTTTCTTACACTTTTAATACTTAGTTTTTTATATTTAAATATATTGATTCAACTATGCATATAAAGTTATAAAGTAATCGGATTTATATTATTCAAATGTTAATTATCATTTTGGGTTAAACTATTAAGTATGAGATATAATTATCAAAAGTCATATTTTTTTATTAAAAAAAATGACTTTTTTCAGTATGTATAAAAAATAAAGTCATATTTTTCTAATAAAAAATACAACTTTCTTTTGAATTCTCAAATTTTTATAACACTTTTAATACTTAGTTTTTTGTATTCATATATCTTTTTTTGACTATGCATGTAAAAATATAAAGTGATCCAATTTATATTATTTAAATGTTAATTATTATTTTGGGTTAAACTACTAAAGTATGAGACATAATTGTCAAAAGTAATCATTTTAATTAAAAAAGATGACTTTTTTTAGTATGTATAAAAAAAAAATCATATTTTTTCCAATAAAAAAGATGAATTTCTTTTGAATTCTCAAATTTTTCTTATACATTTAATACTCAATTTTTTATTAAAAAATATCTTGATTTAACTGTACATTTTGGGTTAAATTAGTGAATTGTGAGACATAATTATAAAAAGTCATATTTTTTTTATTAAAAAAGATGATTTTTTTTAGTATATAAGAAAGAAAATCATCTTTTTTAATAAAAAAAGATGATTTTCTTTTGAATTTTCAAATTTTCTTACATTTTTAATATTTAATTCTTTATACTCAAATATCTTGATTTGACTAATTACAAAAAAAGCCAATTATCGACGGATAATTCTGTTAATAAACCTCTGAAATCTGCCAATAATTCATTTTACTGATGGATTAATGATAGAACATATCCGTCATTAAATTGATGATCAGTAATACTTTAACGATGATTTGTAAATTCGGTCAGTAAATTTATTGATGAAAATCGGTCATTGTTTTTTATGAACTCGTCGGTAATTTCGTTGAAAAAATGAATTAAATAATTATATTTCATCACTAATTCGTCAGTAAATTTAATTAATAATAATATTTTAATATTTCAAAATAGTTAGTAATCCGTTTGTAAAGCGTTTTAAAAAAATAATTTAATAATACAAATAGTAAATAATCTGTCAGTAAATAATTTTAAAAAATAATATATTAAAAAATCCGTCAATAAATTGTTTTTAAAAGATAATTTAATAATTGAAATGATTAGCAATCCCTCAATATTTTATTGAAAAATATTATTTCAATGATTAAAAACGGTCAGTGATCCGTTAGTAAATTGGACAGTATATTTTTTAAAAAATATATAAAATATTTAATAAATTAATTTTATAAACTAGATATTAATTTAAAAATTATAAATAATTATATAATATAATATAAATAATTTATAAAATATAAAATTTTATAAAGTAATTTTATAAAATAGATATTAATTAAAAAATTATATAATGTAATATAGTTAACAAAAAAATATATTTTACTATACACTCTATAATTATAAGTATAAAAATAACTAAACCAAAAAAAAAAAAAAATCTAGTTTCTTAGTATCATCATCCTCTCGTCTCCATCGTGGCCCTTCTAATCCTGTTGGTCGACCTTCAGATATACTATATATGTAATATATGTATTAGTAGCATCTTAGGCTGAAAGGTGCTGAGAAGTAATAGAAGCTGGTGGAGGAGCAATAGGAGGAGCAACACTACTAGCAAAGTACTGCGGTATCTGTAATTCAACCTGGTGGTGGATATGCTCTTGGACCGTCCTCTACATATCCTCTCGCATCTAAGCTATTCGCTTATTGATCTTCTGCTGCATATGCTCCACTATATGCGGCGGTGGCGATGATGGAGCTAAGGAAGAATTGGCTTTAGGACGTCTGAATGATTGAGCCAAAAAACCCATCTTGTAGACTCGTCTCTTATCCTAGCCCCTGATAGCTTCAAAGTATAGGTCGAACTCATCTATCTGAGGTGACTCAGTGGATTTGGGGGCCAGTTGCTCGCGGAGATTTCTTAGATCCTTCTATTTTTTATATAATATTAGTTATTATCAAAATTTGTAATTTACTTTAATAGAAAAATTGATAATTAAAACTTACATGAGTCCATCAGGAGCACTGGTCAATGAAGGCTGTCGATTTGTCTTCCTCGTGTGCTAATCTGGTTCATTCTTGCAAATCTTTAATGAAACAAGTTGGGAGTGTCAAAGTGCATCACATATTTAGATAGGGGAATAAAACTACTTACTGGCTTGCGAATGAACCTCTGAAAGAGCAATGTGGTATCGTGAAGCTTGAGCATCCCCCGGTGTAGATTATTTAGTTGTTGCAAGCTGATGCGCAAGGAATTGCATGGCCAAGGCACACCTTGGCTTGAGTTTTCTTCTTTAGATTTAGCCCTCTTATTGTATTCCAATAAAAAAAAAAAGGGGGTTATTTAGGAAGCGCATCTATATACCAGGTGAGCCATAGCATTGGCTAATAATTATTTTTTTTTTATGTAAAACTACTGTTCTCATTAGCTCAAATTCTAGCCTTTATGATTTGTTTTTTTTTTATTGAACACTTTGCTTTCATTTCATTTTTTTATTATTTATTTCTTTTAACACTTTGTTTTCATTAGTTTCTTCTGTTTCTGCTGATTATTTTTTTTAAAATTTCATTTCCTCTGTTGTTTATTTTCTTTTTTTTTTAAATTCTATTTTTATCTTTTTTTTTTTTCCCAAGCTGAATATTTTTAAAATTTGGCTAGTGGTTGACTTCTCTCTCTCTCTCTCTCTTTTTAACTGTTTTAATGCAATGATGATTTGCTTAAATTTATAATTTTTTTTCTTTTTTCTTTAAAACAATTTATACATAAAGAAATAATATAATAAAGATAATTATAAAATTTTATATAAGAGAAAGGAGAGATTTATTAAACCAAATATTATAATTACAAACTGTAATTTTTTTAATTTTAAGAAAAATGGGGAGCAAATAATTAATAAATTATTTGTAATTTATTATAAATGATAATATATTAGAAAATAAATAAATAAATGAACATATTTGTAAACATTTAATATTTCTTAAGACGTGTAAAAATTTTTGTATAAGTGAAAATTTTGAGATTTAAAAATTTTTATTTTCCTTTTTCATCTTTAAAATATTTTTAAATTTTATAATGAAATTAAAATTAAATTTTAATTCAAAAGTGGTTCCTATAATGCTTGATGAAATTTCATGTCAGGAAAAAAATATTTTCTTAATTTATCTGATATCTCAAACGAACATACACTAATGATATTATAACAAACTATATGATATTTAAGTGTGAGAAAAGAAAATTACAGGTCTTTTTCAAGAAAATACCAAACCGCAAAGTAATTTTCTAGACTTAATTTTTTTATTATTAATTTTTAATTTTCCAAGCATGATAGATTATTATATAGTAATAATACAACGATGATAAAGAGTAATTTTTAGGTAGATTGAATTTACGTATCATTTATAAATTAAATTAAAAAAAATATGATATATCAATTAATAATATTAAATTATTTATAAATTAATTTAATATAAATAATTTATAAATGATTTGACATTATTAATTTATGTATCATATTTTTATTAATTTATTTTATAAATAACATAATAGACTACTTAGATATTTCTTAGCGGATAAAATTGATAGCAAACCGACTGTACCACAAGTTTGTTGAGAGCATTTAATGGAAGACCATGACACACATTTCACAATGTAACTAACATTTAATGGTTATCATCACCCAACGCTATGAATTGTGATATTATTAATAAACCTACTTATAGAGTTTGAAGTTAAAATATACTTTAGAATTTGTAATTGACAGAGACAGAGCCATGGATCTTGAGAAGAAGATAGAAGAACTTAAAGAAACATTTACAAGTGGAAAAACAAGAAGTGTTTTATGGAGAAAAACACAACTTCAAGCTTTGATTCAATTTGTTCATGAAAATGAAGATCAAATTTTTAAAGCTCTTCATCAAGACCTTGGAAAACACCCCGTCGAATCTTATAGGGATGAGGTACTTTTTTTTTTCTTCTTTTTGAGGGAATTTCAATTTCAATTTTTCTATACATAAATATATGAGTTTTGCAGAGACACTTTTTTTTTTTTTTTTTTTTTTTTTAAGCAGGAAATGAGGAATTGAATTTGAGCTCATATATGCATTGCTCATATATACATTTACTGTTACATTATATCTCAGTGTGATTTGCAGAGTTTTCTTAAAGCTTAATTATCAGATAATTGATATTCTAATATTGTACTCAAGGACTAATTTTGATAGATACAGTTTCTGTTCTATATAATACTAATAGTAATATTTTTAATGATATGTGATTTTTTCTTAATTTTTTATAATTTAATGGATAAGTGTTAGTAAAAAAAAAAAAAAAAGGGAGAGAGAGAGAGAGAGAGAGAGATTGGTATATAATTTATAATGAAATTAACTAATGTTGAAATTCTTAAATTGCTAATATAAATATATTTATATAATAAAATTCTCTAAATCTAATTGCTTTGTTTCATTGTTGATTACTTGGCTGTAGGTTGGAGTGGTATTAAAATCGGCCAATTATGCTTTGAGTTCTGTGGAGAAATGGATGGCTCCTAGAAAGGTAATGATAGAATTTGATGCTTCAATTATGCTATTCAATATGATGCTTTTTCAGTAATTTAAATAATATTATGTGATAAATTTTTACCTATTTTTTGCTACAAATGAAACATATTGACTTTGGTATAATTATATTGAATTCAGCAAAATTGAATTAATGAAAGTAGTTTATTAATGGTAATGTTTTGGACTGTGAGCAGAGTCATTTACCATTACTTTTCTTCCCTGCAAGTGCAAAAGTGATTCCAGAACCATATGGGGTAGTTTTGATTTTTGGTTCTTGGAATTTCCCTATCGGTGAGTGCAATCAATTCCTTCTTACCACTCTGGTAAATTTTTTCTTGTTTAGTTAATGGGAGAAAGAGATTTAAGATTTGCTAGAGCTAACAGCTTGTGGAATAAAAATGTTGCAGCATTGGCATTAGACCCATTAATAGGAGCAATATCTGCAGGAAACACTGTGCTTTTAAAACCTTCAGATATGTCACCAAATTGCTCTTCCTTTCTGGCTAATACTATCCCCAAATACTTGGATCTGAAAGCCGTTAAGGTCATCGAGGGCGGAGTAGATGTTTGTCAACAACTTCTACAAAATAAGTGGGACAAAATTTTCTTTACCGGTATGTATATTTTTGTAACCTCACAGCTCTGGAAACAACTCTGATATTACTGAATCAAAGCTCATTAGTATTTTTAACTGTAACAAATACTTTCAGGGAGTCAGCGTGTGGGACAAATTATAATGATGGAAGCAGCAAAACATTTATCACCTGTTACTCTTGAGTTGGGTGGAAAAAGTCCTGCAGTCTTGGATATCAGCTCTGTTTCCTCTAACATGAAGGTTAGTTACTTTGATTTACTAAACTGTAAGGTAATATGTAATATGAGAGGATGCTAAAAAAAAAAAATATTTACTCCATTTCTTCGGAATCAAGACTTTTTAGGATCCCCTTCTATTTAACATTTGATTGCTGATTGACTTGTTCTGATAATAATGTGTTGGATTCAAGGTAGTAGCCAAAAGAATTGCAGGTGGGAAATGGGGGCCATGCAGTGGACAGGCATGTATTAGTGTAGATTATGTGCTTGTAGAAGAGAAGTTTTCTTCTTATCTGGTAAAATGAAAAGTTCCCTTTATAGTTTTTACTATATATTATGATATATGCAGAAAATCTTTTGGTCTCACTTCAATTTTGCATTGTTTTTCCAGATAGACTCATTGACCAGGATTATCAGAAAATTTTATGGTGAAAACCCAAAAGAATCAAAAAGCCTTAGCAGAATTGGAAACAAGAACAACTTTAACAGGTTATGTGGTCTTATTAAAGATCCTCTTGTTGCTGCTTCCATTGTTTATGGTGGTTCAACAGATGAAGAAAAACTGTAAGTTTCTTTATCTTTCTTCAAGTAACTTGAATTGATTTGCATTGATTTTGAAGGGACCAATTTGTAGAAATTTATGAAAATGCACATGTAATGTCTTACATAAAGAAAACTGAACTTTATTCCCGCAGAATTCCAACATTGTAACTTCATTTGCATTTGTAAATTCAGTTTTTATTGCCCAATACCAAGGTCTAACCATAATAGTATTGCTCATTTTTTACGATGTTATGGCCATGGTTGGTTTGATTTGGTGTACTGATGATAACTCTATAGTATAATATACAGAAGTTTTTACAAGATTAATGTGGGTGCATTTGCAGTTAAAGAAATAAAGAGAATGTATTTGATTAAATCATATTACATTAAATTACGTTTTAGTGTACCGAACATAACTTTAATTCAAACAATAATCGAGGAAATTCTAATTAATCCATACCCAAAATCTTGCAGGTTGATCGAGCCAACGATCTTGTTAAATCCTCCAGTTGATTCAGAGCTAATGACAGAGGAAATCTTTGGCCCTTTGCTTCCAATTATTACAGTAATAAAGAATCAATCTTATCTTTTTCCTTTATCTTCTTTCAAAATTAAGTAAGCTCTCTTATCATCTTTTCTCAAAATAGTACAATAAATATATGTGCAGGTGAATAACATTCAACAAAGCATTGAATTCATAAACTCTAAACCAAAACCTTTGGTTATTTATGCCTTCACAAAGGATGAAACATTCAAGAAACAACTCTTGACACAAACATCTTCAGGAAGTCTGGTTTTCAATGACACTATGATTCAAGTAATTAACTGAACTCTATACTCTTTTAATTTTTTCCTAGCATGGTTTTAACTTTTAGATATTGGCAGTTATGTAGCATATTGACACAGACACAATCGAGAAAATGCACATGCCTACACAGCAACCTAATTGGCGGCATCTGTGACTGTCACTGTCACTGTCACGATTTAAAACCTTGTTGCCTAGTTGATCCGCATTTATTCATCAATAAAATCATAGTTTTATTTTATGACAATACAAAAAGACAGGAGTTCAATTTATTAATTTTCTGTACTTGCAGTTTGTATGTGATGAATTGCCATTTGGAGGTGTTGGTCAGTGTGGATTTGGAAGGTACCATGGGAAATATTCTTTTGACACTTTCAGCCATGAGAAAGCAGTTCTGCAAAGAGGATTTTTTCCTGAGCTTGAACCAAGGTATCCTCCATGGAATGATTTCAAGCTTCAATTTATCAAATTGGCTTATCGTTTTAACTATATTGGAATATTACTACTGCTGCTGGGACTCAAAAAATAGCATTATGTATAGCTGCATTCGCAGCGCGTTGTATTTCACTATTTGTACTTCAGATTATTGAAGAATAAAAATTTTCCAGTAAATAATATAAAAATTTTACTTGAAATAAAATTTTCAAGTAAATAATGTATTAGCATTATGGTAGCTAATACAAGATAAAAAATATTTTTCTTTTTCTTTTTTTAGATTTAAGTAGTAAAAGCTTCGAATCATCATAGTCACAAGGTTTTATGTTTGAATTCCTTGGGCAAAAAAAAAAAAAAAAAAAAAGAGTTTGAATCCCACCTCTATAAAATTCATGATTTGTTTAAAATTCGTTAATGATCATCTTAACTAAATTTAATTAAATAGATTCTAAATTGCAAAAGATATTTTTTTAAGTAAGATGATATCATTGGCTAATTTTTATGCATCATATAAAGTAGTAGTCATATCGATTGTGAACAAAATGCGAGAGCGAAGATTAAGATGATTTGAGAAAGCAAAATAGAGATTAAGAGAGATTTTGTTTGGAAAGATTTGAGCACATTATGATGGAGAAGAGAAGGAAGAAAACAGTAGTCCTAAGCTAACTTAAAGAAGAGAAATACAATTTGATTTTCAAGTATTATAATTATTAGAAAGCATAGTCTAAAATCATTTAGAATGAAACTAAAGAGTTTTTATAGCCAATTCTAATTAATTTTGGGATTAAAATTTAGTTAAATTGAGTTGTTTATTAAATTTATCTTTTTAATTCAATTAAAAACAAATTTCAGGTGGATTGTCAAGACTATTAAATATATGATTTCAAGAATTAAATCCTTAAAATCTATGATAATATATTTAAAAATTGTTAATGGCCATTTTTAACTAGTTAACTAATGCATACTATTGAAGTGTAAATATATAATTTTTTGAGAAATATATTAATGATCAATTCTCTATTCTTAATATTAAAAAAAATAGTTAATTAATTAATCAAATAAGTTATAAATGACAAAAGTAAAGAAAATTTAAAAAAAATAAATAAACAATTATATATATATATATATATATATATATATATAATAAAAATGGAGGGACGTTCTAATATGTGTCCGCATATACTTGTAATAAACACAGCCAATGAACAGCCGCCACCTGTAAAAGTCAAAAACCAGTAATAGTCAATTTGCCAGCGCGCAACTAGAATTAGGAAGTTTCAATGGAACTCTCTTTTACCAATCTGTTAATGGAAACGGCAGTGTGTTATCAACAAACTCATCTCAATTTATTAACATACGCATCGCCAAAACCAAACCAATATGTCCCAACCCAAATCTATCTTGGCTCGTCGGCGGCGGCTATGAAAGTGAGAGATCTGACTTTGAAAGGATTATCGGCACATTCCAGATTCAAAATTCCCGGATCATTTTTTTCCATCACTGTTAATTCGAAAAATCAAATGGCGACGAAGGACAATCAAGTGCAAGAAACAACGACGGAGAATATGAACAAGAAAGAAGAAGGGGAGAAATTACCTCCTCCGCCGCCGCCGGAGAAGCCGGAGCCTGGTGATTGTTGTGGAAGTGGATGCATTAGGTGTGTTTGGGACGTGTATTATGAGGAGCTTGAGGCTTATAACAATCTTTATAAATCTAATTCTAAGCCCTCCTGATATGATTTACGATTTTGATTCTTCTTTGATGTATTTTTTTTTTCAACAGATCTATGTTTTTGGGGTTGTAAGAATTGTGTTATTTGTTCCCTAAAATTTTAGGGTTTAACTCATTTTAATGAATGGATTGTGAAAAACATTACTTATTTGTTGCAGCAAAGAAAAACAAGGATGCACAAGAAAAACAAGCTTGGTCCTAATAATAAAAAATAGAAAAGGTACCAGCCAAGTATAACCTCATTGGGTAAGGAGTCAAATATTCGATGTCATCTTCCTCCTATTCAATAGAAAATTAGTATGCCCAGTTGTCAATGGAGGATGATGGGGGCGAAGGGATGGTGGTAGGGATAGCAAGGGAGTTGGAGATCATAAAGCAGACTTATCATTGGTAGGTCGTTTTTGTCGGCTTTTTTGCTTATAACAAATCCCACATTGTTTTTGTGTGGGATTTGAGGAGGTTTCTTAAGTCTATAAAAAGAGTCATTTCTTTCTTTCTAAAATATCCCAACAACAAAGCTCATTTTACTTTCAAGAGTCTTAGTTGTTTTATTTTTTCTTCTCTTTTTGTAATATTTCTTTATTATATTGAAATATTAATTTGGTAATATTTGAGAATATAGGTAAAATTAATTAAATCTCGTTAAATTTTAGTATTATCTTTATGTTTTTTTATATTTATTTAATAGTTATTATTGGGTATAGTTGTAGTGAATTATTGTGTTATTAAATTACTTGTTTTAGTAAAATTTTGTCTAAAGAGTATGATACTTAAGTGGATCGTTGTGCCTTATCACACTTTCCTGGGAATTAACCTTGAAGTGATTTTTTAATACAATCATTCTCACTCTATTCACCTGTGCAATAGTTTCAAAGTGAATTTGTTATTATTGGTGGAAGTAACTCGAATTACACAACAACTTGTTGACTTTGTGACTTATAACAAATCCCACATCGTTTTTGTGTGGGATTTGAGGAGGTTTCCTAAATCTATGAAAGGAGCCTCCTTCTTCCTTTCTAAAATATCCCAACAACAAAGTTCATTATACTTCTAATAGTCTTTGTTGTTTTATTTTCTCTTATCTCTTTGTAATATTTCTTTATTATATTGAAATATTAATTTGGTAGTGTCCGAGGACATAAGCGAAATTGGCTGAACCTTATTAAATTTTTGGTATTCTCTTTATGTTTTTTTTATGTCTATTTAATAGCTATTATTGGATATAATTGTAGTGAATTATTGTGTTGTTAAATTACTTGTCTTGGTAAAATTCTGTCTAAGGAGTGTGGTACTTAAGTGGACCGTTGTGACCCACCACACTTTCTTGGGAATTAACTTTGAAGTGATTTTTTAATACAATCGTTCTCACTCTATTCACTTGTGCAATAGTTTCAAGGTGAATTTGTTATTATTTATGGAAGTAACCCGAATTACACAACAACTTGTTGACTTTGTGGCTTATAACAAATCCCACATCGTTTTTGTGTGGGATTTGAGGAGGTTTCCTAAGTCTATAAAAGGAGCCTCCTTTTTCCTATGTAAAATATCCCAACAACAAAGTTCATTCTACTTCTAAAGCTTTTAGTTATATTTTCTCTTCTCTCTTTATAATATTTCTTTGATATATTGAAATATTAATTTGGTGGTATCCGAGCACATCGGCAAAATTTGCCGAATCTCGTTAAATTTCTAGTGCTCTTTTTATATTCTTTTATGTCTATTTAATAATTATTGTTTGGTATAGTTGTAGTAAATTATTATGTTATTAAATTACTTGTCTTGGTAAAATTCTGTCTAAGGAGTGTGGTACTTAAGTGGACCGTTGTAACTCACCACACTTTCCTGGGAATTAACTTTGAAGTGATTTTTTAATACAATCGTTCTCACTCTATTCACCTGTGCAATAGTTTCAACGTGAATTTTTTATTATTGGTGGAAGTAACCTGAATTATACAACAACTAGTATCAAAGCCTTTGGTTATCTTAATATGCTATGTGGTTGCAGTTTAAACTGATCTTTCACATCAAAAAATATTTTCTTAGGTTAATTGGCATTCCGCATCAATAGTTATTAAATAGAATTTGCAGCATAAATGGCAGACAGTACAAAAGCATCCATATCAAAAACTTCATCATCATCAATTTTGGCAAGAACTACTGTAACAAATGCCATATTTGCATTGAAGATTTTTTTATGGCATCGGTCATTTTGGCATGTAGCAAAGTGAAGTTCTAAATACTCTTTTTCAGCAAAGTCTAGACATTGCCATTGAAGAATAAAAACTATACGACATTGAGGAGAAACAATGAAAGACTATTAATAGATTGGCATGTGGTACAATTCGATCGTGTCTTTCTAGATAGCAGAAATATGCATTTTCTAAAGAAACTTTTGCAAGTAAATTGTGGAAGGCACTGGAGGAGAATTTCTTGAAGAAAAGTAATCAGAACAAGTTATATATGAAGAAGAGATTGTTCCACTTCAATTATGTACCCGATACCACAATGAATGATCACATTACCAGCTTTAATCAGTTGGTTACTGATTTGATGAATATGGATGAAACTTTTAAAGATGAAGATCTGGCTCTAATGTTGTTGGGTTCGCTCCTTGATAAGTTTAAATATCTTGAAACTACTCTACTTCATGGGAAGGCTGCTGTGTCTCTTAGTGAAGTAACTGCTACTTTATATAGTTATGAATTGAGAAAGAAAGAAAAACATGATAGTACAATAGAGGAAGCAGAAGCTCTAGTTGTGAGAGGCCGCACGCAAAGCCAAAATAAAGGAAGGAGAAGGAGATCAAAGTCAAAATCCAGACCAAGCAAAGATGAATATGCCATTTGTCAAGAAAAAGGGCATTGAAAGAGAGATTATCCCAAACTAAAAAATGAAAGCAAACCTAAAAAAGGAAAAGCTGTCTCAAATTCAAATGTACCTGAGTGTGATGATGATGTAGACTCAGACCTCTCAATTGCTGCTACACCGTCAACTAGTTGTTCTAGTTTATGGTTGCTAGATTCAGCTTGTATCCACCATATGTCTCCTAATTGAGAATGGTTCTTTGATTTTGAAGAATTGAAAGGTGGAGTTATCTACACAGCAAATAATGTCCCTCTTGCTACACATGGGATTGGTTCAATTCGCTTGAAAAATCAGGATGGATCAATCAGAACCTTAACGAGTGTTCGATATGTATCAGATTTGATGAAGAATCTCATCTTTGTGGGAACCTTGGAATCAAAAGGTTTAGAAGTGAAGATAAAAGATGAGATAATGAGGGTCATCTCTGGTGTACTTGTGGTATTAAAGGGAATTCAAAAAAGCAATAAAGTGTATTACTTTCTAAGTAGTACAATTATTGGGACAGCAGTTGTAATAATTTCTGGTGATGATCGAGAGTCAGAAACAACTAGGTTATGGCATATGTTTTTGGGGCACGCTAGAGAAAAATCCTCGAAACTTCTGATAAATCAAGGATTGTTAAAAGGAGTTAAAGCTTGCAAATTAGATTTTTATGAGCATGGCATCAAAGGAAACAAAGAAGGGTGAAATTTGGAATAGCAATCCATGATACAAAGGGAATTTTGGATTATATTCACTCAGATGTATTGGGACCTTCCAATATAACTTCATTGGGAGGAAAATACTATTATGTTACCTTTGTTGATGATTTTTCCTAAAAAATTTAGGTGTATACGATGAAGATGAAGGATGAAGTGTTGAAAATTTTTCTTAAATGGAAAAAGATGGTGGACACTCAAACAAACAGAAAAATCAAACGTTTCCATACAAACAATGTTGGAGAATACAAAAATGATCCATTTGCAAAAGTCTGCGAAGAGGAATGTATTATTAGACACTTTACCATTAGAAATACATCATAATAGAATGGGGTGGCAGAATGTATGAACTAGACATTGCTGGAGAAGGTTTAATATATGTTGTCTAATGCTAGGTTAAGCAAAGAATTTTAGGCTGAAACTGTAATATATGCTTGTCATCTCATCAACCGTTTACCATCATATGCTATTGGTGGTAAAACGCCATTGGAGAAATGGTTTGGGAAATCTGTTATAGATTATGATTCCTTACATATATTTGGTTCCACTATATATTATCATGTTAAGGAGTCAAAAGTGGATCCAAGAGCAAAGAAGGCAATCTTTATGAGGATCATTTTTAGTATTAAAGGCTATCACCTTTGGTGCTCGAAAACTAAAAAAATAATCTGCAGCAGGGATGTTACCTTTAATTAATCTACTATGCTAAGAAATATGACTTTTGAAAATATGAATCAAGCAGACGGTACTCCCAAATAGGTGGAGTTTAAAAGAAATAGCATTACCCCAATAAATGAAGAAATTGATGATGACTCTCCTATTGTAGAAGAAGAGTCAAATGAAGAAGAGGTTCAGATCCAAGAACCTCTATAGCAACTAGAATCAATTGCACTAAGAAAGGGAAAGAGGACCATTAGACCACCTATTCGCTATGCAAATATGGTCTCTTTAGTGTTGCCAATTACAAATGATGAAGTTCCTACCACTTATAATGAAGCAGTCCAAAGCTCAAAACAAGAAAAGTGGAGGACTGCCATAGATGAAGAAATGCATTCCCTTCAAAAGAATCACACATGAAAACTAGCTAGTCTTTCGAAGGGAAAGAAGGCAATTGGGTGTCAATGGGTATATGCAAAGAAAGATGGATTTCCTGACAAGAACAATGTCAGCTATAAAGTAAGATTAGTGGCTAATGGCTAAGCTCAAATGGAGAGAATTGATTATAATGAAGTGTTTTTCTCCAGTTGTAAAACATTTCTCCATTAGAATTTTGTTGGCTTTGGTAGCACAGTTAGATTTGGAAATAGTTCAATTAGATGTAAAAACTGCATTTTTACATAGAAACTTGGAGGAGGAAATCTATATGACTCAGCTAGAAGGATTCAAATTTGCTAAAAAAAGAAAAGATGGTTAGCAAACTTGAAAAATCGCTATATACATTGAAGCAATCTCCAAGGCAGTGGTACAAGCTATTTGACAAGTTTATAATGAGTCAAAAGTACACAAGGAGTAAATACGATCATTGTGTGTATTTGTGCAAGCTATAAGACGGATATTTCATTTATCTTCTCCTTTATGTCAATGATATGTTGATAGCTTCAAAAAATAAAGGAGAAATAGAAAAATTGAAGCTTAGCTAAATCAAGAATTTGAAATGAAGGATTTAGGTGAGACTAAAAATATTCTCAACATGGAGATAAGTAGAGATAGAAAACTAGGGCAACTTTGTCTGACTCAGAGATAATATTTGAGAAAGGTGCTACAACATTTTGGCATGAATGACAAGACAAAACCTATGGCTACCCTGCTTGCTCCTTATATGAAGCTTAGTGCAGCTTTATCTCTGAAAAATGATGATGAATAAGAATATATGTCAAAAGTTTCATATGCAAGTGTTGTTGGTAGCTTAATGTATACAATGGTATGTATGAGACTTAATATTTCACAGGCAATTGGGGTTGTGAGTAGGTATATGCATGATCCTGGAAAGGAGCATTGGCAAGCTGTGAAATAGATTCCATGGTATATTTTGAATACTGTGGATGTTGGTTTAATGTTTCAGTAGGATGAGAAAGTCGGTCAATATATAGTTGGATATTGTGATTCCGACTATGCTGGTGATTTGGACAACAGTCGATCAACTATCGGTTATGTAATTACTCTTACAAAGGCATCGGTCAATTGGAAGTCAACTTTACAGTCAACAGTTGCTTTGTCTACTGAAGCACATCAAAGTGCATTGTGATAGTCAGATTATATAGCAATTACATAGGCTGTGAAGGAGGCAATTTGGCTTCAAGGATTGCTTGGTGAACTAAAAATTGTACAAAAGCACATCAAAGTGCATTGTGAAAGTCAAAGTGCTATTCATTTGGCAAAGAACTAAGTTTATCATGCAAGAACGAAGCACATCGATGTTCAATATCACTTTATACGAGAGATTCTAGAAGAAGGTGGACTTGATTAATGTTGTCTGAATTTGAAGTTTGGCACTTTAAAGCGCATTAGAAGACACTATTGAAGATTGGATTTATAAGAAAATTTGGTTGAGATTTGTTATTCGCTAAGGTGCAGATTTGTTGACTTTGTGGCTTATAACAAATCCCACATTGTTTTTGTATGGGATTTGAGGAGGTTTCCTAAGTCTATAAAAGGAGCCTCCTTCTTCCTTTATAGGCTTAAGAAACCTCCTCAAATCCCACACAAAACGATGTGGGATTTGTTATAAGCCACAAAGTCAACAAATGTCCACCTTGACAAATAACAAATCTCAACCAAATTTTCTCATAAATCCATTCTTCAATAGTATCTTCTAATGCACTTTGAAGTGCCAAACTTTAAATTTCAACAATATTAGTCAACTCCAAATAGTTTTTGAACTTGATAGCTATTACTACATTTGTTAACATATCAGCAAGATTTTTTGTGGTCAAAATTTTCTGGATTATGACTCCACATTCTTCCAGAATCTCTCGTACAAAATGATATGAAATATTGATGTGCTTTGTCCTTACATGATAAACATGGTTCTTTGCCAAATGAATAGCACTTTAGCTATCACAATGCACTTTGATGTGCTTCTATACGATTCTCAATTCACCAAGCAATCCTTAAAACCAAATTGCCTCCTTTACAGTCTCTGTAATTGCCATATACTGTGCTTTATAGTAGACAAAGCAACTGTTGACTATAAGTTTGACTTCCAATTGACTGGTGCCTTTGTAAGAGTAAATACATAATCGGTAATTAAGCGACACTTGTCCAAATCACCAATGTAGTCGAAATCATAATATCCAACTACATATTGACCGACTTTCTCATCCTGCTAAAACATTAAACTAACATCCACATTATTTAGAATATACCTTGGAATCCATTTCACAGCTTGCCAATGCTCCTTTCTAGGATCATGCATATACTTACTCACAACCCTAATTGCTTGTAAAATATCGGGTCTCGTACGTACCATTGCATACATTAAGCTACCAATAGCACTTACATATGAAACTTTCAACATATATTCTTGTTCATCATTATTCTTTGGAGATAAAGCTACACTAAGCTTCATATGAGGACCAAGCGGGGTACCCACAGATTTTGTCTTGTCATTCATGCCAAAACATTGTAGCACCTTTCTCAGATATTGTTTCTAAGTTAGACAAAGTTGGCCCAGTTTCCTATCTCTACTTATCTCCATGCCAATAATATTTTTAGCCTCACTTAAATACTTCATTTCAAATTCTTGATTCAGTTAAGCCTTTAATTTTTCTATTTCTCCTTTATTTTTTAAAGCTATCAAGATATCATCGACATAAAGGAGAAGATAGATGAAAGATCCATTTGTAGCTTGCGCAAATACACACAATGATCATATTTACTCCTTGTGTACTTTTGGCCCATCATAAACTTGTCAAATCACTTGTACCACTGCCTTGGAGATTGCTTTAATCCATATAGCAATTTTTCAAGTTTGCAAACCATCTTTTCTTTTTTAATAACTTTGAATCCTTCTAGCTGAGTCATATAGATTTCCCCCTCCAAGTTTCCATGTAAAAATGCAATTTTTACATCTAATTGAACTAATTCCAAATCCAATTGTGCTACCAAAACCAACAAAATTCTAATGAAGGAATGTTTTACAACTAGAGAAAAATGCTTTATTATAGTCAATTCCCTCTATTTGAGCATAGCCTTTAGCCATCAATCTTGCTTTGTAGCAGACATTGTTCTTTTCAGGAAATCCATCTTTCTTTGCATATACCCATTTGCACCCAATTGCCTTCTTTCCCTTTGAAAGACTAGCTAGTTTCCATGTGTGATTCTTTTGAAGGGAATGCATTTTTTCATTCATGGAAGTCCTCCACTGTTCATGTTTTGAGCTTTGGATTGCTTCATTATAAGTGGTACGAACATCATTATTTATAATTGGCAATGCTGAAGAGACCATATTTGCATAGAGAGCAGGTGGTCTAATGGTCCTCTTTCCCTTTCTTAGTGCAATTGATTCTTGTTACTATGGAGGTTTCTGGATCTAAACCTCTTCTTCATTTGACTCTTCTTCTACAAAAGGAGAGTCATTATCAATTTCTTCATTTGCTGGGGTAATTCTATTTCTTTCAAACTCCATATGTTTGGGAGTATGGTATGCTTGATTTATATTTTGAAAAGTCATATTTCTTAGCATGGTAGATTAATTAAAGGTGACATCCTTACTGAAGATTATTTTTTTAGTTTCCTTGCACCAAAGGTGATAGCCTTTAATACTAGAAATGATCCTCATAAAGATTGCCTTCTATGCTATTGGATCCAATTTTGACTCCTTAACATGGTAATATGCAGTGGAACCAAATATATGTAAGGAATCATAATCTATAACAGGTTTCCCAAACCATTTCTCCAATGGCGTTTTATCACCAATAGCAAATGATGGTAAACGATTGATGAGGTGAAAAGTATATACTACAGTCTCAACCTAAAATTCTTTACCTAACCTAGCATTAGACAACATATATTAAACCTTCTCCAGCAATGTCTAGTTCATACGTTCTGCCACCCCATTCCATTGTGGTGTATTTCTAACGGTAAAGTGTCTAATAATACATTCCTCTTCACAAACTTTTGCAAATGGATCATTTTTGTATTCTCCACCATTTTCTGTATGGAAACGTTTGATTTTTCTATTTGTTTGAGTGTCCACCATCTTTTTCCATTTAAGGAAAATTTCCAACACTTCATCCTTCATCTTCATCGTATACACCTAAATTTTTCGGGAAAAATCATCAACAAAGGTAACATAATAGTGTTTTCCTCCCAATGAAGTTGTATCGGAAGGTCCCCATACATTTAAGTGAATATAATCTAAAATTCCCTTTCCAAATTTCATCCTTGTTTACTTCCTTTTGATGCAATGCTCACAAAAATCTAATTTGCAAGCTTTAGCTCCTTTCAATAATCCTTGGTCTGTCAGAAGTTTATCACTTCTAAACCTTTTGATTCTAAGGTTCCTACAGAGATGAGATTCTTCATCAAATTTGGTATATATCGAACACCCATTAAGATTCTGATTGATCCATCTTGATTTTTCAAGCGAATTGAACCAATCCCATGTGTGGCAAGAGGACATTATTTGCTGTGTAGACAACTCCACCTTTCAATTCTTCAAAATCAAAGAACCATTCTTGATTAGGTGACATATGGTGGCTACAAGCTGAATCTAACAACTATGAACTAGAACAGCTGGTTGATGGTGTAGCAGCAATTGAGAGGTCTGAGTTTCCATCGTCATCACACTCAGCTACATTTGAATTTGAGACAACTTTTCCTTTTTCAAGTTTGCTTTTATTCTTTAGTTTGGGATAATCTTTCTTCCAATGCCATTTTTCTCGACAAAAGGCATATTCATCTTTGCTCGGTTTAGATTTTGACTTTGATCTCCCTTTCCTTCCTTTATTCTGACTTTGTGTATGGCCTCTTACAACCAAAGCTTCCACTTCCTGTATTGTACTAACATGTTTTCTTTCTTTCTCAATTCATAACTATATAAAGCAGCAATTACTTCACTAAGAGACACAATAGCCTTCCCATAAAGTAGAGCAGTTTCAAGGTACTCAAACTTATCAGAGAGCAAACCCAACAACATTAGAGCTAGATCTTCATCTTTAAAAGTTTCATCCATATTCATCAAATCAGTAACCAACTGATTAAAGCTGGTAATGTGACCATTCATAGTGGTACCGAGTACATAATTAAAGCAAAACAATCTCTTCTTCATATAGACCTTGTTCTGACTACTTTTCTTCAAGAACTTCTCCTCTAGTGCTTCCACAATTTACTTGTAGAAGTTTCTTTAGAAAATACATACTCTAGAAAGACACGATCAAATTGTACCACATGCCAATCTATTGATAGTCTTCCATTCTTTCTCCTCAATGTTGTTTGGTTTTTCTTCTTCAATAGCAATGTCTAGACCTTACTGAAAAAAAGCATCTAGAACCTCACTTTGCCACATACCAAAATGATTGGTGCCATAAAAAATCTCCACTGCAAATCTAGCATTTGTTAGAGTAATTCTTACCAAAATTGATGATGATGAATTTTTCGATATGGATGCTTTTGTACTGTCTACCATTTCTGCTGTAAATTCTATTTAATAGCTGTTAATGTAGAATGCCAATTAGCCTAAGAAAATCTTTTCTGATGTACAAGATTAGTCTAAACTGCAATCACAGAGCATACTAAGATAATCAAAGGCTCTGATACCAGTTGTTGTGTAATTCGGGTTACTTCTACCAATAATAAAAAATCCACCTTGAAACTATTACATAGATAAATAGAGTGAGAACAATTGTATTAAAAAATCACTTTAAGGTTAATTTCCAGGAAAGTGTGGTGGGTCACAATGATCCATTTAAGTACCACACTTCTTAGATAGAATTTTATCAAGACAAGTAATTTAATAGCATAATAATTCACTACAATTATACCTAATAATAGCTATTAAATAGACATAAAGAGAACGTTAGAAATTTAACACTACCAAATTAATATTTCAATATATCAAAGAAATATTACAAAGAGAGAAGAGAAAATTGAACAACTAAAAGCCTTAGAAGTAGAATGAGCTTTGTTGTTGGGATATTTTACAAAGGAAGAAGGAGGCTTCTTTTATAGACTTAGGAAACCTCCTCAAACCCCACACAAAAATGATGTGGGATTTGTTATAAAGCACAAAGTCAACAAATTTAGTTTTGTGTTGGATAAACATGTTAGCTTGGTTGCAATGTCGAATACCTTTACACGAATATAGAGGCCAGTGTGTGGTTTTAACATTCAAATCCTTAATGTAGATTGTTATCTAGTGAAATTCTACCATATTTTGGATTTGGAAAAGGTTATTAAAGAAGGGCCTTGGTTGTTTAAGCAGAATATATTTGTTCTCAAGAAGTTAGGAAGAAAAAAGACCTTAAGAAAGCTGATTTATCTCGAATGGATATATGGGTTCAAGTCCATGCATTACCAATAGGTTTCAACTCAGATTCAATTTTGAAAAGCATTGGTAATTTTGTTGGGAGTTTCATCGAAATCGATCCTAAGACTGTTGTAAGGCAATGGAAGGAGTATGTTTGGATTAAAGTGAGTATTGATTATAGTAAACCACTTAAGAGAAAAATGAAGTTGAAAAAAAAGGGAGGAGAATGGAGTTAGGTAGATTGGGAGTTTCATCGAAATCGATCCTAAGACTGTTGTAAGGCAATGGAAGGAGTATGTTTGGATTAAAGTGAGTATTGATTATAGTAAACCACTTAAGAGAAAAATGAAGTTGAAAAAAAAGGGAGGAGAATGGAGTTAGGTAGATTTTAGGTATGAGCGATTGCCAACATTTTATTTTGTTTGTCCTATCATTAGCCATGGAGAATGTTCCTGTCCTTAAGTTTATAGGAATCCGGAAGTATAAGTTGAGAGGAAATATGGGGTTGAGATGAGAGCAATGCTTATGAGGGGTCCTGTGCAAAAAGGATCTAAGTGGTTGAGGCCATATGATTGTGATGGTGGTGATGAGGTGGCCAAATAAGCCCTCGACAATGGAATAGGTGACATGATCAAAGCTGCAAAGAAGATGAACGCCATTCATGGAAAGTCTTCCTTGATGGTAAATCATAGAGTAATTAATGGAGTGAATAAAGGAAGGAATCAAATTTAATTAGAGATTCTTCTAAATCTCAAATTGTAGCGAAAAATGGTAAGAAACTTATTAAGGGGACAAATTTGATTTACCTGGAGTGATTGTAGGGGATTCTAAAAGAAGACACAGAGAGGGTGATGAAGAGGAGGTGGATAGTATGGAAATGACTATTGAGCTTAAAGATATTGTAGGCCCAATGGCTGAATATTATACTAATTCAAAAAATGTAACAGAGGCGGGTACTGGGATCCAGGCCCACCTACCACAATGAGTACGTTGGCCTGAAATTGTCAAAGTTTGGCCAACCCGAGTGCAGTTCGTATATTAAAGGACCATGTTCAGTCCTTAAGGCCCAATATAGTGTTTTTTAGTGAAATATTGATTAAAACAGAGAGAGTTGAGCGAGTACAATAATATTTGGGTTTTGAAGGCTTGTTTGTCATGGAAGGGGGTGTAAGAGGAGGTCTAGTGTTATTTTGGAGAAAAAAGGATATGGTGAAGATGATTTGCTCATGTAGACATTATATTGATACTGAAGTTTGCATTAATCAGATTGGCTCATGGAGATTAACAAGATTTTATGGTTGCCCAAAGAGTGGAAGGTGAAGGGAATTTTAGAACATGATTAGGTATTTATCCTCTTTATCTATTCAGTCTTAGGTGATCTTAGAGGGATTTTAATGATTTGATTAGTAATGAAGATAAAAGTTGAGGCCTTTCTAGGCCTCAATATTTATTAAATGGGTTTACAAATACAATTGATGACAATAGCTTAATTAATTTAGGATATCAGGGCAACAAATTCATATGGGAAAAGTCAAGGGGAAGTAATGGGTGGGTGGAGGAAAGATTAGATAGGGGCTTTGCTTCTAAGGATTAGGCTTCTAATTTTCCATTTGTTGTGGTTAGAACGATTGAAGGGTCATCATCTTACCACCTCCTTATTCTACTAGAGTTGAAAGTTAAAATTTTTATGCCTAAGCAGAGCCATTTTCGCTTTAAAAACGTTTGGCTAAAAGATGGTGAGTGCAAGGAAGTTGTATAGCATTCCTGCGAAAATTGTTTAGGTGAATCTTTTCAACATAAGTTATAGTTTTGTGGGTTGGAACTTCTAAGATGGTGTGGGTTAGTAGCGAAGGATTTTGAGAAGAAGATTGAGAGCTACAAAATTCATATAGGGCAGTTGCGAAATAGAATAGACACTCAGAGTATGTAAAACTTTGTTACATAGCAAAATGAATTATTCTCTCTCCTTGTTAGGTAGGGAATGTATTGGAAGCAGAGGGTGAAATAAATGTGGCTGCGTGAGGGTGATTTGAATTCAAGGTTCTTTCATAATTTTGCTTTAAATAGAAAGAGGAACAACTCAATCAAGCTACTGAAAGATGGGCAAGGTTAAATTTTTTGAGATAGAGATGGTATGCGTAATGTTATGGTTACTTATTTCGCTAACTTATTCAATGCCAATGGCTATCAATTTAATTATACTTTGGAATGCATTAATCCTACCATTACATAAAAGGATAACTCTATGTTGTTGGAACCATTGTCTGCTGATGAAATTAAAAACTCTTTGTTTGGTATGCATCTTGATAAATCTCTTGTCCATATGGTATGAACCTAACCTTCTTTCAAAATTTTTGGAGCATTGTAGGCTCAGATGTGATTAAATTGTGTCAAGAATTTTTTAGAACTTAAATTGTGTCAAGAATTTTTTAGAACAGGAACTCTCCCTCTTAATCTAAATGATACTTCGATTGTTCTTATACCTAAGAAGAAAGTTGTTGAGGAGATGATGGATTTGAGACCTATACCTTTATGTAATATTGTTTACAAAATTGTTACAAAATCAATGGCTAATAGACTAAAACAGGTATTGCACAAAATCATAGTTAATAACCAAAGTGCTTTGTGCAAGGAAGACTTATTCTTGACAATGTTATGACTGCTTATGAGGTTGGGCATTTTTTGAAAAGGAAGAAGTAAGGTAAGGATGGTTTTGCAGCATTGAATATTGATATGTCTAAGGCTTATGATAGGATTGAGTGGAATTATTTAAGACATAGCATGTTGAAGATGGGGTTTTCGACTTCTTGGGTGGAAAGGGTTATGAGTTATGTGACTAATGTAATTTGTCATGTTATTCATGAAGGTGCATTAGTGGGTCTTATCATTCCAAAGAGAGGGGTTCAATAAGGGGATCCCCTTTCCCCATACCTATTTATTATTTGTGCTGAAGGTTTAAGTTCTTTAATTAGAAGAAAGGAGGAGTTGAAGGGTATTCACGAGTGTAAGATTGCTAGAATGGCTCCAACAGTGAGCCATTTATTTTTTACTGACGATTGCCTTTTGTTCTTAAAGGCAAAGGCAATAGAAAGCAAGGAGATTAAAGATGTGTTGCGGTTGTATGGTGAAGGGTCCGGACAGCTGGTAAATTTCAACAAATTTGTGGTTGTTTTTAGTGCTAATGTAAGGATGAGACTAGAAAAGAGGTGAGTGAGGAGTTGGATGTGAGGGCTGCACATGTCTATTGCAATTACTTGGGGCTTCCATCTTTCATAGGAAAAAATAAGAATAAGGTTTTTTGAGTTTGTGAGGAAGAGAGTGTGACAAAAATCAAAGTTGGAGTGGTAAACCTTTATCTAGAGTGGGAAAGGAAGTCTTACTCAAAACTATGGCACACGCTGTTCCTAATTATGTTATAAATCTCTTTCTTCTTCCTAGTGAGATTTGTGTTGAGATTGAGCATGGGATGAATGCTTATTGGTGGAGTGGTAAAGGAGAGGATAAGAGAGGGATTAAGTGGATGTCTTGGGAGCGTATGTGTAGCCCTAAGTCGAGTGGGGGTTTGGGTTTTTGGAGATTGAGGGACATGAATATTGCTCTACTGACTAAGCAATTTTAGCGTTTACTTATGAATCCTTCTTCATTTGTAGCTCGCATTTACAAAGCCTATTATTATCTTAATGATTATATTTTGCATGCAAAACTTAGTCACAACCCAATTACATTTAGAGAAGTTTAATTGCAACTCAAGATGTTGTTACTCATAGTGCTAGAGTTCGAATTAGAGATGAAAATTCAACTAAAATATGGAAAATAACATGGCTACCTAATAGAGAGAATGGCGTGATCAGTTCTGATGTTCCGCAAAGCCTTGAAGAATCAGTGTGGATGGCAAAAGATGGGACTTGGACTTGATTAATCACTTATTTCAAGAAAGAGACAAAGATTTAATTCTAAGAGTCTCTTTATCTATTCGGCAAAAGGAAGATTCGTGGTACTAGATTAGTGAAGACAATAAAGATTTCTTAGTGATGTCGATAATTAAAATGCTACTTTCTAGAAAAAGCTATAGTCTATGAGAGTTCCTATGAAGGTGAAAAATTTGTTGTGGCGTTTATGTAAAGGTTGTTTACCAAACAAGATGAACCTTATTATGTGAGGGGTATCGGTCGATCAAACGTGCTTTCTTTATTGCAGGGGTGCCGAGTCTAATAACCATTTAATTGGCTTGTGCTCTATAATCTATCAAGTATGGTCTTTAGTGCGTTTTCATATTGCAGATCCTGGCACGAGTTATGTGATGAGTTGGCTAGTTAATTTCTTTCAAGCTAATTCATTACAAGCTTGTGAATGGTTTTGTATTTTTGCATGGTGTATTTGGTATTTTAGAAACCAAATTTGCTGGAACTCTGTTATTTGCGCTCCGGCTTCCATTGTTTCTATGGCTGCATCATCTTGGTAGCAATGGAAGAATGCATAAGTTACTCATAAGTCAGGCCCAGCTATTAAGATCAACAACCAAGCTACCATTGCTAAATGGAGAAGACTTGATGTTGGTTGGCTTAAAATAAATGTGGATGTGTCTGCTCATGCCCAACAGAAAGCTTTTGGAATTGGCTTTGTAACTCGAAATCATTCAGGCAAGTTTGTTATAGCAAAATTAATGTTCCTTAGTGGCCACTTATTAGCTAGAAAGGTGGAGGCTGTGGGACTTCGAGAAGTGTTATTGTGGATAAAGAGCCAGCAACTAGAGAGGTGTATAATTGAATCATATTCTAAAGTTGTGGTGGATAGTTTGAATAATCTTTCTAGTTCATCTTGTTTTCATTTAATTATAGAATATTGTATTGCCTTATTAAGCACCTAAATCATGTTAAGGAGCATTTTATTAGATGTTCTGCGAATTGTGTAGCCCACATTGTTGCCAAGGAAGCCAATTCTATATCAAAACTTAAGGAGTGGCATATAAACCCTCTTGAGAGTATTATTTCTATTTTAGCCTTTGATGGCTTAAGTTAATGAAAGTTCTTCTTTTACCCTTAAAAAAAAAAAAAAAAAAAAAAAAAAAAAAAAAAAAAAGAGGATGCACTTAAATTCCTCATTATTCATACTTGGATTATTTATTCCCAAACAATTGCTCTTTTATCTTTCAATAAGTAAAGACAAACTTTTGTGTAATTTTGTTTTGAATTACCAAATCAATAAGTATATATTCAAACCTAATTCATATTAATTAATTGGACATTGATCTAATATAAATCTAAATTGTCCTAATAATCCTAAATGACATAATTACATCTGATAAAATAAAAATAATAATTATTTATTTATTTTTTGATTTGTGTCATTTTTTTTACACAACTTGTATCACCTATTATTCTCCTAATTTTTAAATACATATAATAAATTTTAAAATAATGTATTCTTCACTTACATTTATAATAAAGTATGATCTACTTTTCATAATTTTGTCTTAACAGATTAGATTAAGAGGAAAATTTTTAAATATATTTGATCATATATGAAAATAGTGCATCCTACATTTACAAATAGATAAATCCATCTTTCATAGATAAATTTTAGATAGATGTCACTTAATCATAAGTGTCGATGTACTAAATAAATTTTGCCATTGAGACTTGAGATACGCTAAATATTATTTTCATATGCATCCAACCTAAAAAATTTATTTTTTTAGGAAATTACATAATATATTTTTTTAGAAAAAATATTTTTATTGTCAATTATTTTATACAATTTTACTATACCTCAATATTATTTATATGGTACCTATCCATTTTTCTTTCTTTTTTTTTAATGGTTTCTTTACTTCTTTTTCTCTTTATATTATGGTTTATTTATTTCTTCTTCTTCTTATTCTTCACTTGTGTTGTGATTCTCCAATTCAATGACTATGGACGGAAAGGTTTCAACTGAGTTTTAAGATTAGGAGCTTTTAGTCAATTCTGCTATCGGTCTTATTTACTCTCTCAATTCCAATTTGGCCAATAATTTCAAGAATTTTCATGAAATTAAAGCTAATTTTGAAGGTGTACTCAGGTTACATAGTGATTTTGATGTTAGAAATGAATTGAGTTTTATGGAAAATGTGAAAACCGATGTGAGTTTTGATGGGATTTGAGAAATTGAAGGTAAGGATGGGAAATTTGAGTGTTGTGAGAATTGTTTTGGTAACTTGGAGGATAAAAATGAAATGGGATTTGATGAGAATGTGAAAAAAAAAAAGGCCGATTTTGATAAATTTGGAGAAAATCAAATATATACTATTTTCTAGGTCTTTTTTTTTTTTTCTGAACAAACTAAAAGAAATAGATATCAATTTATTCTCATGTTCTTTAGTTTTGTTTACTTGATCTTCTTTAGTTTTAGTTTTCTTTAGCTTTGGTTGTAATATCATCTTTACTGCTTACATATTTTGTTCATAAATTTTTAGAATGTTTAATTTGATTTTGCTATTTATGCTGCCTTTTTGTCAATAGAGATTTTGGTTATTTCCTTATATTTGTCCATACTCTACCAAATTCCAGTTTATAATTATACGAGGAATAACTTACAGGCTACATAGATTTTCTATAGTTAATTGAATACGAAACATTTGAGTTTTGTTATCCTTATAGCATAAATCTGTATATTTGTTTGTGTTTAACCTTTAGATTCTTTATAAAATCATGAATCTCTTTCTATTTTCTTACTCCCTTGGAAAACTGCTCTTAGCATGTTATGAAGATTTGAACTATGTAAACAGAGATGGAAGAAGGATTTTCAATTTTGTCAAAATCACAAGTGTTTTTGACATTTTTAAGATTTGCTAAAGTTGATTGTTTTGCCCATGTAATGACAAGGATCTTACTTTCTTGTTTACGATTAAATCATAAAGTATCGAGGTTCTCTGAATCCAATTTTATTATCTTTTTGTTGGTCAAAGATATATTCTTAAGATGGATCATAGTGTTTGGGTGGTGAATTGTATTGGAGGTCAAAAATATAAATTTTTTATGTTTATGGTTAAATTTTCAGTTTATTTGACTTATTTTCATTTTTTTCCTTGGGGTGATGGATCTTTCTATATATTTTTATGATTTTAGTTCATTTTTGAACACACATAAGGCGTTTGATGAATTAGCTGAACTATTTGCTTAGCATCAAAGACGCAAACATCATATAGATACGATATATACTATATATATATATGAAATAAATACCAAACATATACCATTTTATGGATATGTTCTTTTTGTAAACAAACTAAAAAAAAGTAGATACTAATTTGTTCTCATGTTTTTTGGTTCTCATGTTTTTTGGTTTTGTTTACTTGATATTCTTTGTTCTCATATTCTAATGTTCTTTAGCTTGTTTTGTTGTTATTAACTATTAGTGATTATTCTAATTCAAATATATATATATATATATATATATATATATATATATATATATATATATATATATATATCAAAATACATGATTATGAATACCATTTTTTTTATTTTTTCTTAATTTTTTGAAGTAATTATTATTCTTAATGCATTACATATTGAAATAGCAAATATATAAAATGTATACTAAATATATATGAACTATATATTAATTATATACAAAAATATATGAAAATTACATGAAATGGATGTTATTTCTAAGAACTTACCAAATGAATACTAAATATTAAATATATATTAGATATATACGAGCTATATACCAAAATACAGTTCAAATATACCATAAAAAAATTCGAAAGAATATGCCAAACGTATATCATTTGCTCGAAAAATATATCAAACGTACATCACCATAGACACAATCTTTTGCAATTTTTTCATGTTTAACCAAAAGGGCCTTTACCCGCGACAATCTGCCCATTGACGTCTAGGGAGAAAGGTCACAAATATATACGAGATACAAACAGCGATCAATTCGTAGCAGGAAATGAAGATGGTGAAACTTGAGTCGATTATGGTTGTTAATTGCAGACGATTTGGTTCATTATTATTACTATTAGCATTATCGTTTTTACTATTGTTAAATGCAGCCAAAGCATCGAATTCAGCTTCTGCATTTGTACAGGACGTCATCAACTCTCAACGAATTGTTATCTTCTCCAAATCCTATTGCCCGTAAACCCTAATTCTCTCTTAAATTTCATCTTTATTATTGGCTTTCTCTTTTGATTATTTGAATTAATTCTGCTTTTAGTCAATTAGGGTTTTGTTATTGGTTGAGTACTTTTGGTGTATTAATTGGATTTAGGCATTAAATAATTGGAAACTGGTACTGTATGGTTTAATAAGAATTAGAAACTGAAACTGATTAGATTTTACTGAAATTTTCCTCTAGCTGCCATTAATTTTTGGCACCTAAAATTAACTGATAGATTATGAATAAGACAAGTGGAATGAGGAACTGTGATTTTTTTAACTTCTTCCCCTTTCACTAGGTATTGCTTCCGTGCCAAGCGCATATTCAGTGAACTACAGGAACAGCCTTATGTTGTGGAACTTGATCTTCGAGGTATCTATTAGCTACTGTGGTTCTTGTTAATTGATTTTTTTCTTTTTTATAACTTTTGAATATGAATAAGTGAATTGAGATGGCATTGTTACATGAATTTGCGTAGATGATGGAGCTGGAATTCAGTATGTTCTTCTTGATCTAGTTGGTCGACGCACTGTCCCTCAAGTATTTGTGAATGGCAAGCATATTGGTGGCTCTGATGGTAAGCTGCTTTAAGCTGTGCTAGCCTTCTTTTCTTTTCTTTTTTTTTTTCATATAATAATATTTTCCCTACCTCGGGTACAAACCACCTCCTTCCTTCTCTTAGTTCTTTATGTTACTTGCGTTGTTTTGGTGATTAATACTTTTGCTATTCAGATCTCAAAGCTGCTGTCCAGAGTGGTCAATTGCAGAAACTTCTAGCTGCAGATTGATGGGAGATGTGAAAGTTGTAAACAATATCTTCTGAACTGAAGCTGCATTGGTATTAAAGAACAACAATATTGGAGCTTTAAGCAAAATCTATGTTGACTCTTGAGAGTATATATTTGTTGCTCCATGTATTGACCTAGGATTTTATGTTCACAAGTTTGAAAATCCATGGTTCAAGTCAAAAGTGCAGTGTAGTTTTATCATGTAAGCACTTGGGGACAAATTCCTTTTATTAAGACTTGAGCACTTTGTATTATTACATGATGTTATGTTTTACAGGCATTACCATGTCTTTTGATGCCCAGAGAATGCATTCTGAATTCCTCTGCTTCGATGTGATCTTGTGCGTGTTATTTGAATGTATCCAATTCATTTTTCCAAACTTCTTTCTTTTTAGGTATTTAAACAACCGATTAATTTCATTTCCTGCTTGCTAAATGAATTATGTGCGTGTGTGCACCATTTAAACATGAATGGTAATGTGTGTTGAACAACGAAATATCGTTCATCATCGGGAACAGCATTTCATCAGAGCTTTGGATGTATTATCTGTTCTATCTTACTATTAATTGGTTGTATTGGAACTTAAATTATTCTGACTGAAAGTAGAGCATGCCATTTGCACCTTGCTTGAGCTGGATAAATTCATCAATTGGCCGATTGTAACAATATCCATTGCCTAATATCACTGACGGTTTTACATAACAAATGGATTTGCATTTTGTTGCGTTTGAGCAAAAGATGTTACATTTTCAAAGGAAGCATAGTGGCAGATAAAGTCACTACAACAGGGTCTACAAGCTTTGTTGTCAGATTAGGAGCCAATACTATTCTCTAAACTATCAGGAAGAAGCTGCATGTGTTTCTGGCCGCCATTCGCCTTTCTGTGCACTGAGCAGACCTTCTTGATCTTTCGAGAAGGTAAGATGAACCTCCCATCGTAGAGACTTTAACAGGTTTTCAACTTCCCCTATTGCACTCGACTCATCACGAACGATCAATTTACCTCCAGGTCTCACTATCCTATCAACCTCTGCCATCACTGGAGCCAGTTTACACCTGCAAAAATAAAATTCTGATTTGATCATCAAGCTCTGGAAATGGAAAGGCGAACAATGCACAGAAGAAGTAAGCATTTTAATCAATTCAGGTTACCTTTTCTTCAGCTTTGAGAATAGATGATCAGCATGGAGGAGGTCATAAGTTCTAGGATAAGTACTGAAGGATTCACACCAATCATGGTATATCCCAAAAAGGCCTCTCTCATATATTATAGGAAGTGTGTCTGGAGAATCAATGTTGACTACGTTTAAGACCCATACTTTAAGGTCCATTAGAGCAGCAGCAAACCTGACAGCATAAACAGTAGTATCTTTATAATCCTAATAATAGCAAAACAACATTAAGACATGTAAAAACGATGATTTACCCTCCATAAACAGCTCTCATGTCCATAATATTTCTGACGTTGGACCAACTAATGCCTAATCCCTTCATATATGACTTGCGCACTACATGTTTCCAATGTTCATAATCTGTGGCAAAATCTTGAGGAGCCGGTTTGCCATAGATCCCCATTTGAGACCTGTTTAGCCAGTAAGGAGGTGTTTGTACTCTCTGTGGCCAATTTTCTGGCCATCGAGTCCCTCTCTCGCTGCTGTCAACTGGCACCTGATGCATGCATGCTTGCAGAGGTACATACCTGGAAAACACAATGCCGAAATTACCATAATATTTGAAGTAATTAACAACTTCACCATGACCAAGTGAGAAACTTACTAGCTTAGAGGGATAAATCTTACCAGGCAGCATTTGGATCATCATCACTCTTACACATGGGAGGACTGTTCTTCTTTCTTTGATTGTAGCAATCATTAGAACTAGGTTTGCGGTAGATGGCAGCACCAATAGAATTGAGTTTGTCCTTCTTGATTGTCACAAGCTCCCAACACATTGATACAGTCAACGCAGACATTGCTAGAAAAATGATAATCGTAAAAAAAAAATAACAATAATGATAAACAAAGCCAAGAAATTAAAACTCAAAGTGCAGTTATCAAAATTATTGTTTAAATAATGCTATATACCTTGCCATATCTGCACATCTTCTTCAAGCTTTTGGTATACTGGAGTTGCTGACCAAACAAAATATCCTCCAGGTCTCAGGACACGATTCAATTCCAAAAGTAGCATACCACCTGAACCAATTTAGCATGCACATTAATTTGTGATGCATGGACATGAGCACAATAAGATATGAACATGAGACATCAATTTTTTTTTAATGTTAAAAAAAATAATAATAAAGACACGACGTGTTAACGATTTTGCTTTGTTAGTTCAATGCTATGTTATCGTATTGCATTTCACATTTCCATATTCTTGCTATAGATCATATTAAAGAGAGAATAAGAGGACGAAGAAGAAGAATTATGATTAACCATCTGTGTGCCAAGGCACTCGGCAGCGTGCACAGTGCAGAAGATCAAAGACTCGGCTTGGAAATGGGAGACGCTGAGAACCCATAACAGCTGATATAGCAGGTATTCCTCTTTCCAGAGCAAACTGAACTTGAGCTTCATGTTCATCTTTTGGTGCAAAAGACATTGTAAGAACATCCTTTTCAAACAGGTAACCACCAAAACTTGCAACTCCACACCCTACATCCAAAATCACTCTTGTATGCCTTCCCCATTCAATAGTTGGCACTGCCTGCAAAAATCACAATGTGAAAAATGGATCCATAAAAATTAGCCTAATGGTAAACATGAGACTATTTAAAAAAAATAAAAAATTGGATAAAAGAAAGAATCTTTTACCTGTTGAAGAAATTCTATGTAGTGGAGAGCTCCATGTATGAATTGGGTGCCACCACCTGGGAAGGTCAAGAACTCACCTGTCACTTTAACCCAGTTCTGGTGTCCTTTTACCTCTGCTAATAACGTATGAGGTACATTATGGTACCATATCTGTTATATCACAATAAAAAATTAACAATTATAATAATTTAGCATCAAGTTGCTAAAATAGTCTCTTTAAATTAGGATATTTAATGAAAAATATGTTAAGCATAATTAATTAAGATTTCAAATGATATGGTCTTATACCTTATCTCTGCTTGTAGGCCAAGTTATGGGCCTTTTGTATCCCTCAGGAACTGGGACTAAGCAAGTAGGTCCTTCCTCAGGGCAATGCCTCTCTCTATGTTCAAAGTGTCTAGTAGTTCTCAACTTCTTTACTGCTTTCTCATTATCCAAACAAGGAATATAATCAGGACCTGCTGTGACATTACAAAGCTGCCATGTATATCCGTAGATATCATCTTTAACCAATTCCTCTTTTCGTCTCTCTTTCTGGTTCTCTGACTCAGTTGCTTGAGTAGACCAAGATTTCTTCGACTCTTTTGATTCTTTTGGTATTCCTGCAGAAGTCCCACTGCCAGGGAATGATGATTCAGTTGAAGACTTATCTTCCAAGGGTGTTTCTTGTTTTATTTCATGTTGGATTTGTTGGGTTTTTATGTTATCTGTTGATTTTTCAGATTTTGTTAAATCTTCATATTGTTGCTTTTCTTTTTGCTTTTGCTGTTGTTTGATTCTTTGTTGTTGATCTTCTTCTGATAATTCATTCTGAGATTCTTGAGAAGTAGTTTGGATTCCGGCATCTTCTTGTCGTTGTTGTTGTTGCTGCTCCTCATATGGTTTAGGATTTTGAGATTCTTGATTGTTTTCTTCTTGTTGTTGCTGCTGTTGTTGTTGTTGATCTTGGACATTTGACACATGGTTCTGAGAATCTTGGACATTTTTACCTGTCTCAACATTTTCTTGCTGTGAATTTTCACTATTTTCAGATGATGTTGTACTGCTTTGCTCTTGATTTCTATTGCTACTTCCCTGTTCTGAACTCTCTTGGCCAGTGTGATCAACTTGTTGGTTTTGATTTATTGTGCTCTCCTCAGATACCTGAGTCCATACTAATTTGGGGTTAGCTCAATAGGGTCACCACCAATACTGAAATAATTAGGCCTTATAATTTGAATCAAATCTAGACAAAGCAATATTGAAAGTATTAATGTTAATTTATATTATTTATATATTGAGAATTTTTTAAAAAAAAAAAAAGAGAGAGAGAATACCTGAGTTTGTCTCTCTCTTTGCTTTTCTTGTTCCTCACCAGATTCTTTCACCTTCAAATCCCGTGAACTATCTTCAACAACTAAACTTTGATCTCCACTAACACTAACATTTTCTTGTTTACCATTACTGCTTTGGTCATTACTGCTGGTTTTAGGATCATCATCAGATTTTATAGCATCAGCAGGAAGATCACCAGGGTTATCTTCATAAACAGGTTGATCTTCTTTTTTATTATTATTACTGGGTTCAGTATTTTGTACCTCAGTATTAGAGGAAATGTCACTATCATCAACAACAACAACAGTATTGGTGGCTGCAGCCCCCGTGACTTTTCCAGTACGAGTAGTTGTCTGTGGAGGGACAACAGAGTTGGAAGTTAACATCCACACACCTATAACACATACTGCTATAAATGCAACAGTTGTGATTGTTGATGTGTATGAAGATGATGATGAGCTTCTCTTACTGGTACGAGACCTACCTAAAGGCATTTCTTTCTCTCTTTCTTTCTTTTTCTAATTTTATTTTTATTTTATTAAGTATAATTAGAAGTAAAGAGAGAATATGAAAGTGAGATTTGGAAATGTAAAAGAAAAGAAATGGAGTGGTTTAAGCTATTATTTGATACATAGACAAACCATAAGAAACTAGACAAACCATAAGAAACTTTCTCAGTTAGAATTTCTCAAAGATCCTTAGGAGTAGGAGAAGGGAATTTGTTATACTAACTACCAAATGTAAAAGGAAAAAAAAAAAAAAAGGTGTGATGTTGGAATTATTTGTGGTCTGAATTATATTTATTATTTTTCACAAAAATTTTAATTAATAATTTGAATTCTTATATAAATATATACGTGGGTTGAAACTTTTGGCTAATATTTGTTTTGATGAATTCTTGTACAAAAGTTGAGGTAGTGCTTACTAAATTATGTATTGTATTTTGTAAAGGTAAAAAAAAAAAAAAATTTATTATAATTAAATAACTAAAATTTAATTTTGCTCTAATCAAATTTAATCAGGCTTGTTATGATAATTAGACGATTAGAATACTAATGCAATATCTACTAAAAAATGATTATTTTTAGATTTACATATGAGGATATTTCATAATCATATATAAATTTCGTCTAAATTTCTTGCTCTCAATAAATAAAATTTATCTCTTCTAACCACCTAACACCATGTTTGAAAAAAATGAGAGTAAGGTAAGGTTACATTTTATAAAGTAAATAAAGATAATATTTTAAAAGATAAGGTAGAATTTTTAATTTTATTTTGTTTGGAAAGAATGGATGGTAAATAAAGGTTTTTGAAGAGTTTTGGAGATTTTAAAGAACCTCTAAAAACTTTACTTACTAATTAATACCTTCTTCCCAAACAGAGGTGTAAGGATTCAAAATCTTATAAAACCTCCAAAAACCTCAATCCGAACAGGGTCTAAGTTAGGGCTCTTTTGGTGCATTGGGTATGATAGTGTATGAAGTAAACGAGGACCATTAGGCATTTGAATTATAATTTTTGGCCATATATATAATACGTAGTTAGTCTTGTATGTAGAGAGTTTATATAAGAAATATTTATCTTAAAAGTACCTTGCTATGTATGTGTAAAGTTTTCGCATCTTAAGATAGATTAATCCCAAGTGTTATGATGAACTGTATTTGAAAATGCAAAGATAGAATGAAGGGATGCAAGTGACATGAGGTTAGGTGTTAATATAATTATCAGATTGGGTGGTAACCCCATTATCACTGAGTATGCAAAATGTGGGAATTTGACTAACGCAAGATCGATCTCTGAAAGGATGACCCAGAAAAACAATGCCTGCTGGATAGCATTCGTGGACAGTGCAAAGAGGCTCGAGGTTTTCAGGAAGATGGAAGAGTCAAATGAGAAATCTGATGAGATAACCTTCCTATCTGTTCTTTCAGCTTGTGCACGTGGGGGATTTATAGATGAAGTTTTGGAGATTTTATGTAAGATGGAGAATTATAGGTTAGTAGCAAGCATTAAGCACTATGGCTGTGTGGTTGATCCTCTTGATCGTGCAGGAAGACTACAAGATGCTTATGATTTGATCAAGAGAATGCCAATGAAACCAAATGGTGCAGTTTGGGGTGTCAAGTTCATATGGATACGGATATGGTGCAACAGGTGATGGAAGATGTAAGTAGACAAGATTATGATATGGATTCTGGCAATGATTCACATTATGTGCTGCTGTCAAATATTTATGCTGCTTCTGATATAGATGGGAGAAGGCTGAAAGGATGAGGATAGTTATGGTGAATAAAGGGCTTCCAAAAGCTCCTGGGCGCAGTTCAGTTATGATAGTCAATATAGAGCAATAGCTTCATGCATGAATCAAGGTAACTGCCACCATAACCATATGCATTAGCATTTTTTAAGTGGAAGGGCTCTACAATTTAGAAAATATGCAACCAAGAGACAGTTAAAATATGTTATTACACCTCCCCTAGTTACAATGTCCTAATCATGTAATGTAAAAGGATGGCTAGCAGAAGAAAGAGGGACATATATGCTGAATTCACCTAGTCTGCTTTTCAATCAAATAGGGACATCATCCCTCTGAACCGATGAACTTGAGAAGTGAAGATAAGCATTAGGAAGTAACCTTTTCTATTTGTAAACAAGCCTAATTGCACTTGAAAGATGTATTAGGAAGTAATCTCACATAAGGATGTGCATTAATTGTTAAAAATCTATTACCAAACAGATGTAATTTAACTAAGTAAAATGATTAGTTCCGTTCATTAAAAAATATAAAGTTTTCGATTTTTAATATTCAATTCACTTAAGAATTTTTATCTATTGAATTAACTGAACCAACCGATTTAATTTTTTAAATAAATAAGTTTATATGTTTATATTTTTCAAATTTTTTCATTTCTTTTATAAATTTATATTTTAGTTATTTAAAATTAATTTGTATACTTAAATTTATGAAATATTATGAGATAATATTTGTTTTTAATATTATGTGGCATCATTTTATGCCATAATTTAATTATATTTTCTATTTTTTATATAAATAAATTAGAAATTAGAATATTATAGATGATAAATACTCATAATATGTTTAAATTTAAAAAATGAAAAATATTTTATAATATTCATTTTTTTTATCTAAAAAACAATGTAACCAATTTAATCAAAATTTAATATTTCGATTCGATTCAATTCCATTAATTTAGTTTTATAATTATTTCGGTTCGATTTGATTAATATTTAATTCAGTTTTCTGAACCAATTGATTATGCACCTCTAATCTCACATTGACTAATGATAAAAGAACTTAAAGATTTAATTAGATGTTAAATTGATCAAGAGCCAATTAATTTTATGCAAATGAGTTCTAATAATTAATCATTTATAATAAATCGGTTGATTTTATGCTTATAAAATTTTAATATTTATACACTTATAAGTTGTGGCATGAACTTTGACAAACATATTTTCTAAATTTTTCATAGTTAATGGAAATAATAATTTTCATGTAAAAAGGTTTTTAAAAGAAAAAAAGGTAATTTTTTTCCCTTTCCCTGAAAAAAGAAAAACCAAAATATTATTGACCAGCAAAGGCTAGAAGTATCCAAGCGGCTAAGCGCTAAGCTTATGTAGCGAGTCTTCAGTCCAAGGAAAAAAGGAATAAATGGAATGTTGATCAGGTGATAGTGAATTGAAATAGCAGAAGAAAGCTACGATGAGGAAACGAGATTTAGCTATTCTTATGCTATCTGCTTTCGCTATCTTCTTCTCTCTTCAGGTAATCATTTTGCCCCAAACCCTAAATCCCTCAATCACAACAGATTTTTTTTTATGCTAATCATTGTTTTTGATTCATAGCATGAGGGTGATTTCTCGTTTAGAGAGGCTTGGTTTCATCTATCTGATGAATTCCCGATTAAATATGAAGCTGATCGTCTCCCGCCGCCTATTGTCGCCGATCTAAACGGCGACGGAAAGAAGGAAGTGCTTGTCGCCGCCCATGATGCCAAAATTCAGGTTCATTTCAACACCATGTTCTTGGATTTTCGCACCCTTTTTATTTCCTTCCGCTCCTCTGGCTGTAAAGAATTAGTGTTTCTTTTTTTTTTTTTTTTTTTGGGTATGTGATAGGTATTGGAGCCTCATTCTAGGCGAGTGGATGAAGGGTTTAGTGAAGCGAGAGTGCTTACGGAGGTGTCATTGTTACCTGATAAAATTCGTGTTGCATCTGGTAGGCGTGCAGTGGCTATGGCAGCTGGTGTTATTGATAGAATTTATAAGCCAGGCCAACCTCAAAAGCAGGTGTTGGTCGTGGTTACTTCAGGTTGGTGGGTAATGTGCTTCGATCACAACCTGAAAAAGCTGTGGGAAACAAATTTGCAGGTCTGTAGCTTTGTTGTTGTGCGTGTGCCTTTGTTATTTGCAATAACTAGTTTATAAATACTTGATTTTGTTGTGCAGGAGGATTTTCCACATAATGCTCACCACAGGGAGATATCAATCTCGATAAGTAACTACACCTTGAAGCATGGGGATACAGGATTGGTTATTGTTGGTGGGAGAATGGAAATGCAGCCACATGTATGTTTCTTGTAATTTTATGTTGCACTTTGTTTTGTGTTTACTCAGTTCTACTTTGTTTCCAGAGTGGAACCAATGGTAGATTTTTCTTCTCTTATGGATAACTTTTGGAGCATAGAACTCCTAACATGGGCCCTTGTTTATGCCTGCTCATGTTTATGCCTGCTCACACATATTGCTCCGTACTTAAAGACTTTCTTTTTGTATGAAATTTTTAGCGTGGTTGCTATACTAGCTTTCAATTTTTACAGGGTAGAAAATGAAGTAATAAAGAAAATTTTGCTTGAATTCTGACGCTCAAGCTGCATCTCCTGACACTGTTTGTTTTCATTTGGCCTGGAGAAGCCTGAAATAAGTTTATTGTTGGGCCCACTTTGTCATTTTTCTTTTGGATGTTCCTTGAGTTTTTGCCAGCTCTTTTTATTCTTCTTACTGTTTCAGTTTTGCAAATTTCTATTCATTCTTTGATGCAACTCTTTCTGATTAGACGATAATTCTCTCCTTTATATTTTGGTTGTCCAGATTTAAGTTGATGGAGGTTCAGCTACTTTTCAATATTTTAACTTGTTAAGTAGCTTTCATAGAGATGCTATAAAATTATATGAATTGAATAATATAATTAATTAAATGAACTATGTGTAATGTTCGATCAATATTTCCAGATGTATTTGGATCCCTTTGAAGAAATTGGAATAGCTGAGAGAAATGCCGAGCAACATAGAAGAAGTGCTAATGAGAAGGAGGTATGGATGGTTTACATGTGATGTATTCCTTTTGCGTATTCATTATTATGTTTATGGGATTTACATACTTTTGCAGCTAGGCTTATTTTTGGTTAAGCATACAAACAATTATTTTATTACTTTGATATTATCATTATGTATTGACAACATCCTAATATATTTGATGAAACATTTAAGTAGTATTTCCCATTAAGATTGTGAATACAAGGCTTAAAATCAAGTTTCTGATCACAGACACAATGAATTTATTTTAGGCAATGCTTGGATGGAGGGATTTTGGATGAGGGAATTTAGAGAGTCCACATGGGCTTAGTCAAGTTCTATGGTATAGTTGGCAAAGAAGAGGATAAAATCAATGAAATGTAGTAAATCCCTCCTGAATCCCTCATTTAATGAGGGATTCTAAAAAGTTTACTTTTGATTCCAAAAATCCCCTTTGAGTCCATGGATTCAATTCTAATACCAAGCAAGAGAGGGAATTTAAAAACCTGGTTTTAATTTCATATATTTTGATAAAATTCATGGATTCCACATTCCTGCATCCAAACATAGCCATAAACATCAAGAGCTTAATGAATGTTTATTAGCCTCCATTCGGATGAGCCAAGTTTAGTTGCAAATTCTCAGCATGATCTTTAATGTGGTGTGGTCAGTCTTTGTGCTCTAAAATAGCATTTCAGGCTTTCACAAATGGCTATATATATTGTTTGATTAGTGTATAGACTTGCATAAGAACGATGGTTCACCCTGCTCTTTGTTGCCATAGCATACATTATGAATAGGGATTAGCATTGTTATTAAAGGTGTTACTGAGGCGCAAGCATAGTTGTTAAAGAGGCGTGCTTGAGGCTCAAGGCGCACTAGGCTCATCCCTTTGCGCTGCAATTTGCCAAAGGCGGGCGATGTCACAAAGGCACGCGCCTTGGTGCGCCTTGAGCCTCAGGCAAGGCGCCTTACAGGCGCGCCTTTGTGACAATCCTTATTTATGTATATTAGTATTTTTTTTTAAAAAATAAAGTGTGGAATAATTGGAACAATTGATTTAAGTTTGAAAATAACTTATGATAGGTCTAACCACATTCAATTTTTTCAATAAAAGAAAAAAGGATAGAAAAAGGAATTAGGGCAAGAAGAAGCTGATCCAACAAACAAAAAGGAAAAAGAAAAAGAGAATAGTTGGTTCAAAATCATGGTCGATCTTTCCATTCTTGGCATTCATTCGCCCCAAACATCTCTTCTCTTACCTTGATAGGTCATATCTCTTGTCTTAATTTGGGTTATCTTTCACATATTTTGTTTCCAGTCATTGATCCTCTCTACCACGTACTTTTCTGAGTTTAACTTCCTAAAAGACACAACAATATTAGATAAATATTTATTTTGATTTCTTGAGGTTCTAAAATCTATCTATATAAGTTATTATATTAGATTGATACGGACAAACTTAAATACAAGTCTGAAAAATGCTTAAATAATGAATTAAATTGTTTATAATTTAGAAATACATGATCGTCTTTTGTGTGTGTGTGTTTTTTTGTTGTTGCTTATTAGATTCTAAACTTTAAATTAACTTTGGATGTCATTAACTTGTGTCTACTTAATTTAACAATCACATATTACTAATATGTTGAGTTTATTATGAATTAGGCATTCATATTGAAATTTTATTAAAATTCCATCTTTTTGCGCCTCATGTTCCTCAGGTGCCCGCCTATGCATTGCGCCTTGCACCTAGGCCCTAGGACCCCTTAGCGCCTTAGTGCGCCTTGCGCCTTTAATAACTATGGGCGCAAGGCACATTGGGTGTTCGCCCTAGTGCCTCCACAGGAGTATGGCAAATGACCTTACTTAGGCACTCAGCTTTCACTTAGGTGCGCGCCTTATTCAAGATGTAAGGCCCAAAAAAGGTGCAGTTTCTATACTTCAACTCCTAGTGAAGAGACCCACACCTAATAGCCACCATCACCAGACTCAAAATATGCCGATCCACTAGAACCTAGTGTCCACGCACCAAGAAAGTCACTAGAGATGCCACCTCTATTGCTGGAACCTGGCTGGGCCACCATCATCTAAGTTCCCCAGCACTAGTATTTCCATTTCCGGCATCCACCTGCCTTGGGCCTCTCTCCTCTAGCCTTGCTTTAGGACTTCTTTGTTTCCGCTTGTCTTTTTTTTTTTTTTTTTTTTTTAAATTTAGTAATAGTAATTTGTCTTTTTTGTTTCTTTGGCTTCTCCTCCAGCCTTTCATTTACAGCGTCAACCAAACCTTTTTGTTTTTTCTATTTTTTTTTCCTCCTCCACTTTTCCTGTTTTTTACTTTAGTAATAGTGTGGTACTAAAAGAGACTTGGCTCATTTCATATGGCCTTGGCTTCTCCATTTCTATTCTTTTTTGTTTTTTGCTTTTCTCTCCTCTTACCTCTCTATTTTTCTAAACTTTGCATTTTGAATTTGTATTTTATGTTTTTTTGTTCGTGTTTAGATTCTTTATAATGATGCTTTGAAACTTTTGTCACTTCCTTTTAGAAAAGAGTTGATTTCTTGGATGTGCTATAAATATTAAGTGTTAATTTGGTTAAATAGATTTAAGTACCTGAATTTGTTTTACGTATTAATAATTTATTTTTAATTTTCTTTCAAATTTATATTTTTTGTCTCTCACGTGTCTTGCGTTTGTGCCTAGACTCCTGGACCCCTTTGGACCTTAGTACTCCTTGCGCCTTTAATAACTATGGGGATTAAGGAGGTACTCAAGTACTCCTGTGAAAAAGGGTAAAAAGAACATTCTAATATAACAGTGAGCAATGCGTCATCTTAGATCACAGAAAATGATGCATATAGTGTAGCAGAAAACATTTTTGGTAGCGTAGAACCTTCAATAAGTCTATCATCTGATCTGGTTCAATAAGTATTAACTGGTAGAATATCATTCATCAGATATGAAGTAAATTCTAACCCCATGATGGTTAGCCTAAAAGGAATTAGAAGAAGCCATTCCTCTGCTGCTTTTCTTCACAAAGGTTGAAGGTATCAAGGGTTGCCATCTTTCTTCCTTATTATGTGACTAAGTAAAGTCTCTTAGGTTGAAAAAATTTTAAGGAAATAAAAAAGAGAGAGAGAGAGAGAGAGAGAGAGAGCTGTTGGATAAAAGTTGATGTTGTCCGGAGACTGTTTGCAAAGTTTAAACCTATCACCTCTGAGTCATTATCAAGCAATCTTACTATTGATCCAAACTGAAGCTTACCCTCTCATATCATAGAAGTCTTTGTTTATAAAGTGATGGGCATATATGCCTGGTAATTTGAAGTGTTAGCTCCTGAAATTTTGTGTGTTATTCCTTACTGCATGTTTTCTTTATATTAAACCCTTGATAATCACTCAACCAAATATTTGAAAGATGATTGTATACTTGATTCAGAAAGGAAATTATGCAGCTACATACATATCCCATCCATATAGCTCATGTTCCACCAGTGCAATTGTATGGAGACTCTGTCATTCTAAAAACATTGGTGGCTTGTGTTAACATATGGGAACTTTTTTATTATGCTCTGAAAATATGGGAAAAAAAAAACATTTATCTTCTCTTACATTTACTGCAATTTTGCTTATTGATATGTGATTATTATTTTAGCCTTTCATTTCAAGCTCTGAATGTTCTATTTCTTTGTTGCAATTGCATAGAGATTACATCATTCTAAAAGCATTGCTGGTTTGTGTTAACATATGGAAGCCTTTTTATTGTGCTCTGTAAATATGGAAATAAGATTTCTCTCCTCTTACATTTATTGCATTTTTCTTCTTTATATGTGACTATTATTTCTCTGAACGTTCTATTTCTTTGTTGCAACCATAGCTGATCCATTTTATTTGTTCCTCCTTTTAATGGTGGGATAGACTTAAAAATTCCTTTTCATATCCTTTGTAGGCTTTAGAGAACTCTGGAACTGTGAATTTACGCCATTTTGCCTTTTATGCATTTGCTGGTCGAACTGGCACCCTTAGATGGAGCAGAAAGAATGAGGTAATTTGCTTATCAATTATTATTGCTTGTTCTTGGATTGTGACCTATAAAATCCATTTTTTTGTCAAATTCTTGGAACTAAAACCAAGATTTTTATTATAAGCTTTCAATTGCATGGATTTGTAAAGGTCCCATAGTTGCTATGCAAGTCAAATCCATAGAATTGAAGGTTATTTTTGTGGAATAAAACAAATATTTGTGGAATTCTTCATTCATTTAAATGCAGGATTCCACAAAAATCCATCTCCTATAAGGGTTTTTAAAAGCCCTCATTTTGAGGGATTTCAATGGATAAGGGATTTCAATAGTCCCTTCAACCGGTAAAAAAATCCCTTCTCTCTTCCTTTCTGTAAAGTTTTTGGATCTGAAAAAAAATCTCCCAAGTAACCAAACAAGCATTAGCCATTTCTTGCATCATATCTCCAGTCCAGTCATAGTGTCAATTGCTTTACTCACTCATGACTCATATTTATTCTCCTCAAAAAAGATGCACAGTTCATGCTTCAGTAACTTGTAGCTAATTCCTGCAACACTGTTCCAGCTATACCATTGTTGTAAAATTAACACATTAAGTAAAAATAAGAAAATTTTAGTTTTCAATGAGGTGTTTTATAGTTTATGCACTAATGTTTCATTTTAGTTCTTTAACCTTCATCTTTTGCATACAACTTTACATTGACCATCAAAGTTTATTGAGGATGAATTTGCTTCCTATACATTGCTATAAATTAAGTTAAAAGATCTAAAAACTTATTTCTGGATATACTATAATACTCAGAAGGTTATCATCAATGCCACCTAGGTGATTAGTGGGGCTAGGAATTTGACTGGAGATCATAAGTTTGAGTTGTAGCACTCTCCTCTTGCACCAAGAAGAGTGTATCATCAATGGTCATGTAATCTCAGTGGCAATTTGCATGGTAACTTTGATTACCATTCATTCTAGCATCTTATTGATGGTATTATTGTGGTTCCTGTGTAATATATCTGCTCCCTTTTCAATTACTAATATCATTATATTTATGGTTTAGCATATCGAAGCACAATCTTCAGATGCCTCTGAGCTAATTCCACAACATAACTACAAGCTTGATGTTCATGCACTGAATAGTCGTCAGCCTGGAGAGGTAGGCTTTAAAGCCATTTTAAAAAAAATTACTCTACGAATTGTAATACCCAATTCTGACATAAACCTTAGCTCTTCAGTGATAGTAATATCTAGAATTATTTTTCATTTTTTAAAATGTCCCAAGAGAAAGTCATTTATGAGTGAGCAGTCTTCTTCTATTAAGTTTTTGGATTGCATTGATTTATCTTCCGAAGTCATATGGATTTATTGTTTCAGATTGAAATCAACCTGAATATGCTTCTATTTGGATTTAATATTTCAACTTGAAATGAGCCTGAATGTGCTTCTACCACAAAGTTTTTAGCCCCAAAACAAATATTGAACCCACATGAGTGTGCTCGAAAGAGAAGAATTCTGTGTAGTTAAGTTGCGCTTTGTTTAATTTCCAAAATGACAGTAACTGCCCTTTCTATTGGTCCTCTTTTCTAAAGATAAGCTTGCTAAGGCATATTGCACCTTAGTTTGAGTGCAGGGAATTTAGGGAATCAATCCTTGGTGTTATGCCGCATCATTGGGTGAGTACATTTTGATGTTTTTTGTATGCATTTAATGATATTCTTTATTATTGGAATGTTTCAGATTATGGTTATTTTGTATCAGGATAGGAGAGAAGATACTCAATTGAAGTTGGCGCACTTCAGGCGTCACAAAAGAAAACCTTTGAAAAAGGTTCCTGGAAAGACCACAAACTATCCTTTTCATAAGCCTGAAGAACATCATCCTCCTGGAAAGGACTCAACGAAAAAAATTTCAAAAATCATTGGAAAAGCTGCAAATTATGCTGGCTCGGCAAAGTCTAAGAAGGTACGGCCTGATGTTGATCACATCAATATGCAGTTGAGCTTAAATTTAGTTAAAACTTGGCCAATGAATTAACACAAAGCATGCAGTTTCCCTTTAATTTATGACCTTTGCTTTAAAGTTTGTGTAACTGTTGAGAAGAGTGCATAGTTTTGTTTCTATTGTTGATCTCTTATTGTCTATTCAAGTTCCCTTCTCATTTGACCACCCTTCATATTTTACATTATTGGCAAATTCCCCAAATCTGTATCACTCTCAATGTCCAGATATCACTGGTACACCTGCAATGAGTTGAATTTTGTCAATGCTTTGGTGGACATGCAATGTTTTATGGTAATACCTTGTAAAGAAGACAGGAAGGCAAAAATGAGTATCGTGTGAAAGAAGTTGGGAGGCAAAATGGAGGAGAGATTGTTTCTAGTTTCTTCTATCTATCATTGCCAATTGCCCAGGCATATACTTCATTGGTATACAACGTCATGCCCCTAAACCCTTATGCCCATTGAGCTTTCCAATGCTTATAATATAATTGTTTGATCATTGAATCATCTACGTAATTGAAATGCTTTTTCACTACCTTTTAAGTCTTTCCAAATATTTGCAACCATGACACCAATATGAAAATACATTAATGTTTCATGAGAAATTTTTTACCTGTCCGGTCAAAAATCCTTCAGAAGACTTATTTATATGCTACTGAATCAGTCACACCTTCCTTTCGCATTATGCTGTTGTTAATTGAAGTGGAACTTTAAATATTGAATATGAATTCTAACATTTTCCTTGTGCTTGTGCTGCAAAATTTGGTGAGTTTGAGGAACTCTATATGCTCCATCAAATCGTGTTGATGAGAATGTTATTTTAGTTAAATGTTAAGATAGGAGGCTTTTCCTTGAGAAGAGATTACTTGTAATGTAAAACGAGCTAAGGTGCTGTGCACCCATTCTATCTAGCTTGTTAGAAAAATATACAAAAGAAGGGAAACAAAGGCGATTAGATGCTTATAAACCATACTAATGAGTTTGCTTTTGTTTTATATTGCCTTTGCGATAATGGTGATACATTTGTAAGAGTATCCATCACCAAAATTCTGTCTCTCTCTTTTTTTTTTTTTTTTTTTTTTTTTTTTTTTTTTTAAATCTTACAGATGTCATACTCTTTTCATAACCCATTACATTTTGTTGATGCAGTCATTACCTTATATTCCTACCATAACAAACTACACTCAGCTTTGGTGGGTTCCTAATGTCGTCGTGGCTCATCAAAAGGAAGGGATAGAAGCTGTTCATTTGGCATCTGGCCGCACGTTATGTAAGGTATATATAAAGCCCATAACATAGTTCTAGGAATATATTTTCTCGCATATATGAATCCTTAATTGGCAAATATGTGATTGCTTGGTGAAAGTTATTTTTCAAACTGTCAAACCAAAATGCCACAAGTAGATAGTGCTGTTAGAGTGACAATGGCCAGTCTTTTTCATATTTTATGTGTTCAAGCTATACATTTATAAGTGTATGCATGTTTTGTGTATCTGCCTGTGTTTCTGGATGTTTATGAAATTTGAATGTTCTCCAATTTGTTACAGCTCTGAATGAATGTGTCATGTTTATTGATATGTTGCTTCTAAAAAAGTCTAATAGGAACTTGTTAATTTCATCAGCTTCATCTCCAAGAAGGCGGTCTTCATGCTGATATTAATGGAGATGGCGTCCTAGATCATGTCCAGGTGTGTATGTGTTTCTTATCTCTCCCCAATTTGATGTTTATCTCAATGCTTCAGTAAGTGTTGGATTGTTATTCACTGGGTTATGCATATATCTCGAGTTTATTGGTTTGATTGAATATTTCTGTTCACTTTCTTGCAATCATAGTGCATAATGTGATAATGCCAGTGTGCCTCTCTCTATGTCACTGGTCATTGATGTGGTTAGAAATGTCCATTGCTAATGTTACTCATACACAAATGAACCAGACTACAGTATTTTTTTTTTTTTTAATTGATAATTGTAACACTGTCGAGCAGTAGAATGAGAACTGCTGAGATGATGGGTTTTTTAGTCCTAGAAATTTGTACATCCATGGTCGATGTGCAAACTGTGTTTCCATTTTTCCATGCACTGAAACTTTTTACACAAATTAAGTTCGAGTAAAGGCTTGGTACTTGGTTGGTTATAACAGATAACCCAGATCCATGGGTGAAATCATGCTGAATATGCTAATATTAATTAATAGCACTCCTTATGTATACTTTTCCATCTGCTAACCCCTATAAACCACTTATGAAATGATGTTGACGGGGACACAATACAATAGTTACTTGGAAAAGTTGGCTAGACATATGGGTGATAAACTAAGACATATTGGTGATAAACTAACAGAATCATGTTCTTCTTTTCAGGCTGTTGGGGGAAATGGAGCTGAGCAGACTGTTGTCAGTGGATCGATGGAAGTGCTAAGACCCTGTTGGGCAGTTGCAACTTCTGGTGTACCAGTTCGAGAACAACTCTTCAATGCTTCTATATGCCATCATTCCCCATTTAACTTATTCCAACATGGAGAGTTCTCTAGAAATTTTGGCCGAGCGTCTGACACATCATCTTTAGAGGTAGCAACACCTATTCTTGTCCCAAGAAGTGACGGTCATAGGCATCGCAAGGGGAGTCATGGTGATGTCGTCTTCTTGACAAATCGTGGGGAGGTATGCTGTAATCCGAATCTAGTCTCTTCTAATCTAGATTCTATATATTTATGATAAATTGGAACATTATTATAGTGTGGAATTAGTAGTTAAGACTAGGAGGCATGCTCCTAGAAGCAAAGTTGCAGACTGCATTTGTCGTCTTGTCTTGCATCAATTTGTTTCTCATGGGAGCATGCTCCTATTATTGACTGAATAATTCCTTTTATTAGATTACAACATTTGAAGTAATAATCTAGTCTTGAAAATCATAATTGCCCATCAAGTGGAATTGTTCTCTAAATAGAGTTTCCAATTGTGTTAGTTTTTTTTTATTTTATTTATTTGAGTTGATCTCTTTAAATCATCATTTTGCCAACTTCAGTAATTAGTGTCTCATAAATGCACTGAGAAATTTAGCACTCCTAACCATACTTGTAGCAAATTGGAACCTACCTGGTATGCATAACTGTTATCTATGTACAGATATTAGTTTGGGACAAGTATGCTGAAGTATTAGTGACTCATAAATGTATGTACCACATATTTCAGGTGACATCATACTCTCCTGGCTTGCATGGCCATGATGCAGTGTGGCAGTGGCAACTCTTGACAGATGCTACATGGTCAAATCTTCCTTCTCCATCAGGGATGATGGAAGGCAGCACAGTTGTCCCCACACTCAAGGCATTCTCTTTGCGAGTACACGACAATCAACAAATGATTCTTGCAGCAGGAGATCAAGAGGCAGTAGTGATATCTCCTAGAGGAAGCATACAAACATCAATTGATCTTCCGGCACCACCCACCCATTCCCTGATATGTGAAGACTTCTCAAATGATGGACTTACTGACCTTATCGTTGTGACATCAAATGGGGTGTATGGCTTTGTACAGACAAGGACACCAGGTGCCCTCTTCTTCAGCACACTGGTTGGTTGCCTTTTAATTGTGATGGGAGTCATCTTCATCACCCAACACTTGAATTCCATTAAAGGAAAACCACGTGCATCATCTGGTTCTCGGTGAAAACAGCAATTTATACATAAATGTTTATCAGAAACTAAAGATCGCAGGTCTCAAACGAAAATCATGGCATCAAAGGCTTCTTGTGGGAAATCCTTGTAAACTGCAGAACAGGCGTGGGAGTGGAGAATTATGATTTGCCTGGATTAATTACCATCCTCCATATTCTCACTGTGAAATTTATAGGATTAACATTGCAGAGGACTTTAGGGCGAGCTTAATGTGGTTTTCAGAAAATTTTGGATTAACTTATAATGTAAAATTTTTGTTGTTTGCCTTTGTGGCTTCATTTGTCAAATGCACCATCTTAGAAGTGATGCCATGTTCGAGCAACTGATTGGTTCTTTATAGCCTTATAGGCGCGCATGCATTGGAAGATAAATAGATGGTCCTGTCCAGGCTCTTTATTAAGGAGAGACTTTTTCTGAAGTAACATTTATCAGACGCCATTTTAAGACCCCCAAAAAAAAATTTATTTAAATTTTTTTTTCCTGTTTTTGGTCAATAGATATGAAGTATAAAAACTATAAGTAGTGTCATAATTTTCAGAGAAATCAGAAATCCTTTGTTATTATTATTACTATTTTATTTGGAGAATATGCAGTGTCTGTCGTGGATTTGATAATTTACAATAATAAGATGTTTTAAAAATTAGGACTTGGTTGTCGAGAAAAGACTCTTGATTGTTGTTTTTTTATTAAAAAAAAATGAAGTGATGGATTTTTAGGTATGTCAGCTGAAAAGATGAGCAGGACCATCCTTTGGTAGAAGAAACCATAAATAAATAAATAGAAAAGATTTGCTCGTGATCTGAGGAGTCCCAAATTGGCAGAAAAACAACCATTTCCCATAAATTTTTTTTTTTTTAAATTTATTAAACTCAGAATGAGAAGAAAATCTATCTGAAATTGGGTCCATTTATTATTATTTGTACTCAATCAGACCAGTTCATGTCCTATAATGATAACCTGGACATTTACATATCTGCATATCATATGCTACCTCACTGTCCTGTTTTTCATTTTTACAATATTGCACATAGTCTAAAAGGAAAAGACTACTTCGACATGAGAGGATATCATTATTATTATTATTATTTATTAATTATTGTAATGTAAAAACAAAAATAAAAATAAAAAAATGTTAAAAAAGTGATGTTGCCATGTTACTATTTTGGGGGTTGCATCACTTTCAGCATGCATTGTGATAAAATAGTATATTGGATGGTATTTGTGGTGTGCTTGTCTAATCCTGGCAATCTTTTAAATCATCACACTTCCTTCCTCGCAAATTCCACCATCTTCCCAAATCCCAATCATTCATTTACTTTACATTGCAGTCTCTTCTTCTTCTTCTTCTTCTTTTTATAAACAATATATATATATATATATATATATATATATATATATATATATATATATATATATATATATATATATATATATATATATTTCTTTTCTCTAATTCTCATTAAATTAAAACTTATTAGTTCATTATAGCTAGTTGAATTCCTATATCACTTAACAAATAATTTTACTATTGAAAATCCATACTATATAAATGTAAAACTATAAAAAAATTTATAATATTTGTTGATAGGATATTAAAGTATATTAAAAAAAATGAAACCACATATCGTTTAATATATTTCTTGTAAAGTATATTTTCCAAAAAGTCTCCTAAGAAGTAAACTTTCCAGAAAGTAATTTATGTGTTTGATTTGCATATAATTTTTTAAGAAGTGAGTTTTTTTTTTTATTTGACTTAATAATAAAAAAAAATAATACTTTGCCACATTTATTTAATCCTATTTAATACAGAATAGATATATCAATTTATATATATTTCAACTAAAAAAATTCAACTTTCTTAACTCTCTATAAAAAAGTGTATTTCTCCCAAATTCAAAAAATAGATATCCTATTTTTCGAAAATTTTTTTCAATAATAACCATCAAACAAGTTAAAATTTTTTATTTTTTAAAAATTTATACTTCTTTAGTTTACATACGCCTGCTAAATAATACCTAGATTCCAAGGTATTAAAAAATAGTGGTAGTTTCTAGACACCAAGATGTGTTAATTATGTAAAGAAAACGATGTTAGCCCACTTTTGCAATATAATAATTTAATGTCGTTAGTAGGAGGATGGCCATTTTCATGATATCTATTGTGAAATTTCAAGGGCAGCCTACACACGGACTCATACATTTTTTTTTATAAGGAATTAAATTTTTAAACCAATTAATTTTTATATATTTAAATAAATTTCAATTAAAATAAAAGAGCCAAATAAAATATATATTCCAATTTTTATAATTTTATATTTTAAAAGTAGAGGCCATACCTCTCTCTCCCTCCCTAACTCCATCATTGAAAAGCTATGTTGATATTATTAGGTTTTTGAGAACCCCATATATATATATATAAACCATTAAAACTATATACATATTAATAAATCCACTTCCTATTTTACTTCAAAAACATATTCAACCTCTCAAATAATTTTGCTCTTTTCTTTATTATTATTTTCAGACAATTAAAATATTCTCAAATTAATTTACACGTTAATTAAAATTAAATTTTCTTTTCAGATGAATTTAAAAACACATCTCACATTTCTCGATTTATGTGTTCAACAATTACTTTTTAAATATTAGCTTCCACAAATTGAATTCTGATCAATAAGAATGATTTAGACGTAATTGACAATCAATTTAGTGCACAATTAGTTGATTAATTTTTAAACCATATGAACGTTTTATTAAAAAAAAATTAAAAATTAATTGACAATCTGTTTTTGACTTAAACTGGCTATGCCTTAATTGAAAATTTTAATTTAGTAGTATAATATTGAAAAATTGACAGCAAAATTGCATGTAACCATTCAACAATATTATTGACTTAATGGCAACAAAACTTAGACATTTAATTACCAATCAAGCTCAGCAAATTAACTTAAATTTGACTTAATCGTAAAAAGTTAATGATCTCATTAATGTGATAATAACATGTTGGTAAATATGACTATTAATATTTTTTTTACTCAAAAAATTAATTAAAAAATGATGAACAATTATTTAAAAAAAAATAATTATATTCACACATTAATTGAATTTGATCAAACATACGGGATAAAAAATAAGGTAATAATTATCAATAAAGTATAGTTCAATTAATTTTCTCATTTATTTTTAGAGTGTAAAAAATAAAAAGCCACATATTCGAGTATTTTAATTTATAAATAATTATCACGAATATTAAGTTTGTGACTGGCGGATTAATTGTGATGTATAGTTGTTATGCCAAAAAATTGGCAAAATAAATCAATTCAAAGCATATTCATGTCCACATCACTATAATTACTCTATAATACTGCCCCCTAAGTGAATTAGGCACAAAGAATCAAAAGATGGGCAAGTCAATGACTCTAATTCATTATTTGAGGCTTTATTATTAATAGAGTGGGGATGGATTATAAAGACTCAATAAACCACCACCATAATAATAATAAAAGGCTTTGTTTTCTGAGTGGGTAACTAAGCTTGTTGAAGTGAGTAATGATAAAAAAAAAATATCAAACAACTTACAAAACATTCCCAAAAAAAGATAAAAATAGAAAGCAGTTTCCTCCAACAAGATATTCTGAAAAATTTCCTAACCTATAAATTAAATATTTGACAATATATGTGAAGCCTAGCTACAAGATATCACCCAAAAATCATATTACTATATAGTTTCAAAATGAATATTAATTCAAGTAATGAGTTTGATGAGTTCTAACCTATTAGAAATGGACAAAGATAGTATTCTTTTGTTGACTATGCCTCTAGCTAGTCCTTATAAAGACATGAAAAATGGGCACAAAAGAGACATATGAAGGTCTAGAGCCTTTTGATTTTGGAACTCTTGCATTTATACCATCTTAATCACATCAACATATATATATATATATATATATATATATATATATATATATATATATATATATATATATATATATATATATATAAGAATTATTTTGATTTAAGAAGTTGAAGCGAAATTGGGCAAAGTCAATGGTTGTAATGCATCTTTGGGGTCAAAGGGCTAACCCACCACACGTGTGCCGAATACTTTCTCTCATTATTATAAATGAAAAATATAATAAGAAAAGTTATATATTTAGTTTTAATTAATGGAAAAATGGATTTTCTTTTTCTTTTTTTTAGCCATTGAAAGATTAAATAATATGTATTTTAGTTATGATTTTGTATCATTTTTAATTATATTTTAAAATCCAATGACAATCATTATACTTATTAAACACCTTAAATCAATAATTGAGAGTTTAAATATTAATTATTATTCTAGTACAATCACCCATTTAAATAGATATTAAACATAAAGTAATAAAAATTATTATATAAATGCTTTGAAGTTTAATTTATTTTCTATTAGAAAAAAATCCATTTTGATCCTCTAAACTTATCACATTTTATTTTCTACTTGAAATGGCTGCATTGACTAATGCCCAATTTAAATGACATTATAGCATTTGGTTCCCCACGCTCAATGGGGTAGAGACCACTATAGCCCATTAAGTAGAAATTTAGGGTTTTTTTTTTTTTTTTTTTTGGGGAAAAGCTATTAAAACTAGGTGAGAAAGTGAAAATGATAATAGTAATAATAATAATAAAAATGGTGGTCCTAAAGTCTCAATACATTATCATGTACAAACACACACCCTTTGGCTAGCTTATAGTAGGGTGCAGGGCAGCAAAGAAACCACTCCTCAAAAGCGAACTTGACACTTTGCTGAGAGACAACCACATCTATTCTATTTACAACATTTCTTCTTACCATCCATAGCTTTCTTCATCTAATTAATGTTATGCATCCCTATGGGATTAATTTTTCAAACCAACTTTAAGTAAATTTCTTTTAAGAGTTCAAACTTCAAATTATTATTATTAAACAAGTTATCAACTGAATTATAGTTATAATTAAAAATATTTTACTAAATTCATAAAGTTAGGAAAAAAATGCAATTCAATCAAAATTTAAAACAAAAATAATAATATTTTGATATAAATTCAAGAACCCATTTGAGCAGCAAATATTTTTTTTTTCTCCAGTAGGGAAGATTTAAACATAAATTTATTACTTATATCGTATATGCATTTACCGTTAAATTATATATATATATATATGGCAACAAATAATTTAATAAAATGAATTGCCCTCAGATGATGTAGGCGGGCTAAAGGGATTGTGATAGAGAGGTAATATTAGAGTCTTGGTTTGGAGTCCAATTCAAATCATGGAATCTGTCACTGCCTGTCAATTACATCTTAACTGGACTTTTCTTGGAGTCGTTTTCTTTATCTCTCTTTCTTTATTTCTTTCCTTTGAAATTTTTTAAAACTTGGATTATGTCATTTTCAGAGTTTAATATTTCCCATGACTTTCACATCTTGACAATTTGAATAGGTTTTATTTATTTTTTTTTTTAATTGAATTTTAAGTTCATTAGTATTGAATTCAGTTTTAAAATTATATGATATAAAGTCCGAATGCAAACGAAGTCAATTTTTTTTCATTATATATTTTTATAAATTCTTTCCTGTTGTTTGCTGTAAATGATTATGGAACAGAATTTGTCTATTTTCCTCATTTTCTGATAACGGCAGTAATATAAAGATGTAGGGGAAGACCGCTATGTTGTTCTATTCATAATGCATATGCTTATTGCTCCCTCCATCTTTTATATATATATATATACTAATAAAGTAATATATTAATTTTGTTTTTGTAACTATAAACTTTTGTTTTGAAGTTTTAACATATGATTATATTTTACTCTTATTTCCTTTTCTTTTTTAATTTTTATTGACATATATATGTAAAAATTACTTATTATTTAATTCAATACTACTAATTTATAGAGTGACAAATTTAAAAGAAATAAGATTTTATTCTCCTATTTTTTAACATATTTTATTACCCCGTACTTTTCCTTAGAGTTTGATCAATTACTTACAAATGATTCTTTTCATATTTTGCTTAAAAAATTTTAATGTTATTTTATCAATTTTATATTTAATTCTATAATTAAAGTAATTTATTTTTTTTAAATACCATGCAAAGCACGAGTTTATCGTCTAGTATACATTAAAATTGGACCATAGAGAAAATTTTAAAACTCTCTCTATATTTACTATTAGATTTATCTTTTTTTTTTTTTTAATTTTTATATAAATTTAAGTATTTTAAAAAAATCAAAAATAAACATTATGTAATCAATAGAGTATTTAATATGAAAGTTTAAGATATATATATATATATATATACACACACACGTATTCTTTCTATGTTCACTATTTGATTTATAATTTTTAAAATTTTTACATAATTTTAAGTATTTAAAAATAACTAAAAATGAATGTTATGTAATTAATAGAGTATTTAATATGAACGTTTAAGATTTTGTAATTTTTCTTTTTTTATTATTTTTTTTAATTTTTTATATAATAACCTTATTTTAAAAAATAAAAAATAAAAAAGTAACAATATAAAAAATAAGTAAGATAAATGCATTATAGTATAATTATTATTATATTCTCTCATTTTTTTTCTTTCATTAAATATATTCCGATTGATAATTTAAAAATTGACTTATTGTTAATTATATTATTTGTTTTTTCAGTTAAATAATATAGGAAAGGTTTCCGCTGAGATTTCGAGTTTCAATCTAAAAGAAATGAAATTATTTTAAAAAATTACAAAATTTTATAAAAATTAGAATGACATCATTTTTTATAAAAAAAAAAAAAAAGAAAAAGAAAAATACCTTTTTAATATGAAGTTGTATATGTATGTTAGCTAGTGAATGTAATTTCCTTTATTACAAAGAATCTTTTTCATATCTTTTGAATTTGGATGCGATGGAGTAACTCACAAAAATGAAGGAATGGGACCAAAACCCTAAATTCCAAAGGGGCCCACATAAACAAAATTTCAAGATAAAACGAGGAGAATGGTGGGCCACGTCAAAAATGCATGCGAAGGGCTTCCAATTCCAAGTACCAGAAAATGTGGATTTCCTTATCACACAACAATCCAAAAATCCAACAAATAAATAACTTCCCCTTTTGTGTGGAACCACTTGGAATAATGTACAGTTTTTAAAAAATATCCTCAATTTCGCGCATTTATAAATATAAAATGCCTTTGGCTTCTTGTCTCTTTGGTATTTTGTTTTCATAATTCTTTTAAATGTGTGTATATATATACGTATTTAAATATTGTTGACGAAATACTAATTAATAATTATATGTTTAAATTATCTATTAGAAATAACATTTGATGTGTGTTGATATAAACAAATTTCATTAATGAAAGATAAAGGAGGTATGGCATCTAAACTTTTGAGAAATTATATCAATAAATATATGTTTTTAAAAAATATTGGTTTAAATCTACCTGAAAATGTGAAGACGTCTTTCTTTTCTCTCTGAATCTATGATTTTCTTATCAACTACTATTTGGTTTTTTCAATTTATACCTTTATTTTCTATTGTTTCTAACAACAATCGGTGTCAATGTTGCGATGGCTAATGAACTAGAACGTCTGTGGAGAAAGTTTAGATTAATTGAGGAGGAGGATAGTGCAATTGATCTTGGCCCAAATATGAGGAAAACTAAACAAAGTTTTTATTTGGTTGGAAGGGTTCTATCATTACATCCTTTTAATAAGGAAGTGGTATGTAATGTGTTGATGAGTGCCTGAAGACCTATGAAAAGGATTGAGGTAAAGGAAACAAAAGCAGACCTATTTGTTTTACAATATTCCAAGAAGAATCTAGTGATGGTATTAACAAATGGCACATGGAACATTAACAAGAACTTACTGGTGCCTAAACAAATTGATAGGGATACACAACCATCAATAGTTTGTTTACCAAAGGTGCAATTCTTGGTTTGAGTATATAACCTTCCGCTGAATAAACATTTTCCTGAGGCTGTAGCAATGGTGGCAATGATAGGAAAGGTGATTAAAGTAGACTCACCAGAGGGCTTAATCAAATATTGTTACCATAGGGTTCAGGTGATTATTAATGTTGAAAAGCTTATAATTCATGGGACTAATATTCTCAGTGGGAAAGGTGATAAGGTATATAGGTATACTTCAAGTATGAGAAGCTTCCTGAGTTATATTATTGGGTTGGCTTGCTTGGACACATTGAAAGAGATTGTGCACTTAAACATGATGATGTTGGAGAAGAAAGGTGGCCTTATTACCCAATGTTTGTGTATCACCTGCAAGAATAAAGCGACTCTTTTATAAATCAATTGACCAAGTAAGGCGTATCAATTCTCCATCAAACTCTTTGTTCATGCCAATGCAACTAGTAAGACATAAGTTGAATATGGAGTTTAGTTTGGTAAATTGTGTTAATGCTAATGGGACTCGATTTAGAGAAGAGTTAAAAGACTGAGGCACCTCTAAATCCTATTTATATTCCTTTTAATAATAATCGAATAGGGATTGTGATTGAGACTAATAGAGCTGGTAGGCATTTTTATCTACAAAGTGCTATTGATATTCCAGAGACTACTTCAAACTTTCATATTCAAGTAATCAAGAGACTTTTCCTAATGTTCTAAGAACAAATGTTGCTACTAATGGGGTGTCTTCACTTAAAATTAGTGAAACTTGTTTAGTCTATGTTCCTCTTGCTTTTAACATAAGTGTTGATCATAGGATTATGAAAGCATCAGGGTCAAATAAAATAAGGAAATGAAAGCAAAAGAGATGGGTCAGGCAGGTTGGTCGTGAACAAGAATCATCTTCTCTACAACTCACTAATTCTCAGGTTCTAGTAGGGAAAAGGAAGGATGGTTTTGTAAATTCATCTAATATGCAAACTGGGGATATCACTAGTCTTGGCGAGAAGCACAACAAGATCTTTTTTGGATTGACGCCAAGTGCAATGAGTTTCCTCAACTAGAATGTCCAAGGACTAGGTAATCCTTGGACATTGGGTTTCATTTAACTTTGTAAGGGTACATAACCCAACAATTCTATTTCCATAGAGAATATGCTTACAAAAAAGGAGCCTAAAGCTATAAGAAATAGATTATTTAATTATTGTTTCTTTATAGATCGATATAGGAGCCTTATTCTTACTTGATTGAAAGAGGAATCAGTTTCTATCCTGTTCTTCCTTGGATTTCATTGATTTCTTTGTGAAATCAAATTTTGAATTGGAGAGGCACTAGTTTTTATGGAAAACCAAAGAAGGAGGATCAATGGCAATCTTAGCAGTTGCTTCATCATCGTAGTATTCAATAACAGCTTCTATAGCTATGCTTTAGAGATTTCAATGAAATACTAAACTATGGAGAGAGAATGAGGGGAAGAATTAAGTCAAAATCTTAAATTAATGGTTCCCATAAGGTTGTTCAATGATGTCCTCTCATTGATATAGGTTTCATGGGATATAAATTCACCTAAGATAATAGGCAAATAACAACAAACAATGTACAATAAAGGCTTGATAGATTTCTTGGTATATATATGGTGGGATGGGATTATGGCATTCATTTCAGGTACAACATCTTACCCATGAACACTCAAATCATATGTTTGTATTATTGTTCATTTGTAAGAGCAATATAAAACGTTGAGCATAGAAGATTATTTAGATTTAACCCATACGGATTTAAAGTGCAGGGTATGAAATAGTGGTGCAATCTAGATTGTCTCAGTGGTCTGTTGTTCCAAATGCAAATGCAATCTAAGCGAAAATTCAATATCTTGAAAGCAAAAGTCAAAATAGTTTTGGGCATTATAAGAAAAAAGTTAAGCAGTTAAGAGAGGAATTGCGAGAATTATAAGATCATGCAACTTCTTTAGTTTGTATATGCAAGCAAAAAGCAATTTTATTGGAAATTGATAAAATTGAGGCCCATGATGAAGCTTATTGGCATGTCAGGTCTAGAGTGGTATGGTCAAAATGAGGTGACAAATACAGTTAGCCTTCTTTCATAAGAAACCATTGGACAAATACAACTAGCCTTCTTTCATAAGAAAACATTGGACAAACACAAAAGAAATTCCATTAAATCTCTGAAAGATGTAAGGGATAGCTTTACTCTAGAAATGAAGCAATTAGTTAAGTTATCTTGAACTATTTTAATATTCTATTTCAATCATATGTTCCTCCACAAATTGAACTAGTATTGCATTCTTTGGATTCTAAGGTGTGATGAGTTTGTGGACTTTTTTGCTTCAGCCTTACACTACTGAAGAAATTATAGTAGCCCAAAAACAGATGCATCCCTATAAGTCTTTTAGCCTTAATGGCTTCACAACTATTTTTTTTTCATAAATTTTGGCATATAGAACACTATGAAGTCTGGAGTTATTCCACATAGTCTAGACCACATCTATGTGACTTTAATCCCTAAAGTCTGAAATCCAAAAATGATGAAAGACCTTAAACCTATCAATTTACATAATGTAATCTACAAAATTATCTCTGAGGTCTTTCCTAATAGAATGAAAATGGCTTTACCATCTCTCATTAACGATAACCAAAATTCTTTTGTTCTGGTGTGGTTAATCATTAATAATGCAATGATTGCATTTGAATCTTTTCATTATATAAAAAAGAAGGAGGAGGGTTGTATGGAGGTTAGATTGATTATGAGCAAAGCATATGACAAGGTTGAATGGGTTTTTTGGAAGCTATTATGAAAAGGATGAATTTTTCGATTCATTTTATTTTTTTAATTATATAGTGTTTATCATTTGTTTCTTACTTTTTCCTAGTTAATGGGAAACCAAAAGGCATGCTTAAGCCTAATCGAGATTTCCATTAAGGTGATCCTCTCTCGCGCTATTTGTTTTAGTTGTGTAGAGGGATTTTCTTCTTTGCTTAGGAAAGCAGTGATATTGGGTGAATTCCATAGCATTAAGGTGGCGAGGGGCGGGTCGATGTTTTTCACACCTTTTCTTTATTGATGATTGTGCACTATTTTGCTAGAGCAAATTCAACTGAATATGATAAAATTTAGATGTTTTAACAAAATATGAAGTGACTTCAAGGCAAGAAGTGAATATGAGAATATCTAAGGTAACTTTCAGTAGTAATGTTAATGAATTTGAGAGCATCGAATGGGACTCACTGTCATCATTGGAGTTGATAGACATATGAAGTACTTGGGCCTTCCTACTTGCATTGGGAGATCGAAGAATGAGGTGTTTAGTTAGGTCAAGAATCGTGAAGGAAAGAAGATGAAAGGATGGAAGGAAAGTTCCTTTTTAGAATGGGGAAAGATGTGCTAATTAAATCAATAGCTCATACTATTCTTAATCATGTTATGAGTTGTTTGAAAATTCCTATTTCTATCTGTGAAGAGATGCAGGGATGGTTAACATATTCCTTTGGGGCAATGTTACTGAGGAGAGAGGCATTCATGGGGCATCAAAGAGCAACTTGTGCTTTGGGATTAAAGTTGTTTTATATTTTTAATCTCTCTTTTCTTGCTAAATAGTGATGGTGAATTTTATCAAATCCACAATCATTGCGTGCTCAATTTCTAAAGTCTAGGTACCTTCTACACTCTTCTTTTTTAGATGCTTCTATTGAATTCTCTCCCTCATACATTTGGAGAAGTATCATGGATGTAAGGTGGATTTTGGAGAAGGGAGTTTCCTAGAGGATTGGAGATGGCCTTTCAGTTTGAAATTTTAAAGATATATAGGTTTTCAGGTTGTGTAGATTTTTTGTCCTTCCATGATAATGGGCTATTGTCTTTGGAGGTGAGAGTATGTGAATTAATTTTGATTTTGACCATCAATGGTGGAGATCATCTATGATAAGGTAGATGTTCTCAAAGGAAGAGGTGAATGTGATTCAAAATGTCTATATAAGTAGGTGCTATGTCAACAATATTACATACAAGCAATTTCATAACTCAGACACCTATATTGTGAAGATAGATTACCAATTGGCAAGATATATATTTAGTCAATATGAAGAAGGTTTCAAGTCCCACAATTCAGAATCTTTAAATTGGAATGAAGTATGGAATTCATGGCTGCCACCTCAAGTTATATATATGGTTTCATCTCTTCAATTCAATTTTATAATACCTTACAATATTATAATTTCTTAAAATTATATGAAAATAAACCAAGAATATAAATAGTGACAACAATAATCTCAATTTAAAATATTGGATCGTACTCGATGGCAACCAATAGTCACTTTTTGACTGTTCTAATGATTTTTTTGCAAATTCAATCTGAACACCAATAAACATAAATTTGATACCAAGATTAGATTTGCAACTTTGATTGAACTGTCGACCAAAAAAGAAATCAAGACCCACCATAAAGACGATAAAAACAAAAAGAAAGATACATCACAAAAAGGAAATAAAAAACACAAATGCATACTATTAAAAGGAAAATAAATCTGAATTATTGAATAATAAAATTAAGTAAAATGAAAAATATATGAAAATGATGGCCCGAGAAAATAAAAGAAAAAAAGAAGGAAGTTTTTTTAGGGAGAAAGGTGAACTTTATTCAATTTAAAATTTTGATGTCCCCACAAAAATGTAAATTTGTTTTCACTTGCAATTTCACTTTTGACCCTTGTAATTTTAAAGATTTATTTGTGCCCCTAATCATTGAAACAACGATGCAGATTTTAAAAGTTAGAATTTAAGTTTCTATGTATAAAGAGAATAAAATAAATTGTTGCTAAGGTTTTTTTTTTAAATAAATGAAAATTCTCATTGAATAGATAACTTAAGCTTAAAATTTCTATTTTTTATAATATCAAACAATGTCTAATTAAACTTAAAATAATAATTATTGAAATGATAAGCTATGAATATTTAATCACAATTGCAATCACTTAAAATTAAATTTTTAATAATGTCTAATGACTTGTAATTAACCAACCCAAGAACTTTAACAACAGGACCAAATAAGCTATAGAATGGTCAGAAGTGATAAGACAAAGGCAACCCCAAATCTTCTACACATACAATTTTTACTTGTTTCCAAATCACATGCTTGCCTTGTAGCCATCAGAAGTCCATTTATTGTATTGAAATTTGAAAGTGACATTTAAGGAGTTGAAGTCCTCTCTCTTTTACATATAACATCACACTTCACAATCCCAAATTCCCAAACCCAAATGCAAACAAAGGACTAGCAAAGAAGAAATTTGTGTCTCCACTTGCCACACCCTCCACCAAGTACCATTCTCTTCTCAAATTAATTTCAACCCATAAATAATAATAATAATAATAATAATAATGCTATTTTTATGAACTTAAAAAAAAAAAAAAAAAAGGTTAATTAGTTAACTTTGGGATTTGTGGCCCTCTCATTTTTGGTTGCCATCTATTAATTTTATTTATATTATTGTTTTTTTAATTTAACTCTTATTATTATTAAAATTCAAATTCAAAATTTCACTGTCTTAAATATATCTGTAATACCACTGAACCAAATATTTATTAGTCGTTATATAATCTCTAATAAAATATTATATGTGATCTAATTTTATAAGTTAATAATGTTATTACAAATATGAGAGAGCAATACTCCATTCATTTTATTTTAATTGTCATTTTTAAATAATGCAGATGGATTAAAAAATTTCTTAATTTTAGAAAAAAATTAATATATACTCACGAGTAAATTACTACTTTATTAAATTACTCAAAGATCAATATTATATCAATTATCCTATCTTAATCCATTAATACTTTCTCTATATCCCTATTTTAAGGGTAAAATTAGTAAAAAAAAAAAAGTAATCTATGTGACCTTAATTTTACAAAATAACAGATAATTTGAAAAAAAAAATAAAAAAAAAGTAATTAAAATGAAATAAATGGAGTAATAATTAAATAGAATTAATTATCATATAGTATATACTCCCTGCATCCTAAAAAAAGTTATCGACTATTCTTTTTTAGTATGTTCTAAAATATTTGCTCACTAAAAAATAGAATAGGTATTTATCCATTTTATTCTTATTAATTGAAATGTATGTATTTTCAAAATTAATAATAAAGTAATAATAAATTAGTATAAGTAAAAAATATAATAAAATTTATGAGATAGTAAGTAGTTAAAGATATTTTTTTAAATTATATGAAAAAAATAGATAATTTTTTTAGACGGACGGAGTAATAAAAATCACTATAATTGAGGAATTGGGTTGACTAATTTTCCAATTTTTTGGGATGAATTTTATGAAAAAAAATGACATTATTTTCTAGAATTAAACAAAAACTTTAATTTTTCTGCAAAATAAAAAAAGTATTCACTCCTTTCTTTTTTATTTATCATTTAAAATAAATATACAAGAATTTAAGCAAATTAGTAAATAGTCTCAATTATAAAAATCATCCATTTTATAAAAGACGTATATTTAGTGCAAATAAAAAAAATAATTAATAATGCTACATTTTTTTAAGGGATAAATAAAAATAAAATTAAATAAAATTTCCAAAAATATATGTAAAAAGGAAATAATTTTGTGTGTGAATTATTAAAAAAAAAGAAGTACTTAGGAAAATGAATAATGAGTCAACCCATGAGAACAAACACAGGGCTCGAGACATAAGAGAGACAGAGAGGTTAACAATTATTGGGACTCGCGCACATCATTCACTTCTCTCTCTCTCTCTCTCTCTCGCTCTCTTTTTGGTCTTTTCCATTTTTCCACCCCAAATTACCCATACACAAAATAAACAGAACTCTTCACTGCCAGTAAAAAATATTCTGATTACTCTCTCAAAATGCAAAAAGCGAAAAATTTTATGTTTATAAAAACTTATTATTAATTTAATAAAAAATTTTAAAAGAGAGAATTATTTTTATTATACAGTTTATTTCACTCTATTAAGTTTTAATTGTAAAAAAAAGATAAATTATTATTTAATCTTTAAGTTTTAGCAAAACTAATACTAAGATCTCTATATTTCGAAAAATTAATAATTGCATCTTTATATTTTTATTATGTCAAATTTTTTAGTTATTTAGTCCAAATTTTTGAATTTTTTGGTTAAAAATTAAAAAAAATTATTCTTAAAAATACTATTATCCCCATCATTTGCTTACCCTTTCTCTCAACTTATCTCTCTACTTATCCAATTACTCAATACAAAATGAAAATAAATAATAAATCCAAAAAAAAAGCTAATTATCTCTCAAAACGGAAAAAAATAACAAAATTTAATATATACCATTGATCCAATCAACAAAAAATTGAAAACTCATCTATCAAAAACCATCAAGATCTATAATAACTTGCAAATAAGTCAATCTCCATCGCTAATTTGCAGTAGCTCACAAAGAAGATGACAATCGGCATAATCAATCTGCAAACTAGAGGTTTTTAATTTTTAATTTATGAGTACTGGGTTATGATATGCAAGTGGCATCGTTCTAATAAGCATGCCAAACTCGAAGCTTTCAACTCTAACAATGAAATTAGCTAAAGATGATTATTTGGATAAGCGTGATTTGCAATCAAATGGACTTGGGAGTTCTAAATTTAAGACTTTTTGTGGTATTCCATCTAATACCGATTCAAACTCCCCTACAGAAATGAAACCCATTCACACCATCTCACTCATCCATCCTCGGCTCGCCTCTCTCTGTTTTATGTTTCTCTCTCTTTTTCTGTTTCGCTAATGGCCCATCTCACCACTGAACCATCAAGCATCTCACACACTCATTGATTCTCTTTGTCCCTCATATCCATTGTTGTTTATCACAATGCCATTGAAGAGTTTATTGATTCTTTGGTTTTTTTTTTTTTTTTTTTTTTTGCTTAGTTAACTAGAGAAGAGATTGAGGGATTTTTTAATTAGAGTTATTTGAGATTTTAGTATATAAGTGTGTAAATTTTATTTTTTAAGTGTAGACTAAGATAGAGCTCTATTTTGAGATGTTGCTAATGAAGTTGCAAATGTTGCTGTTAGTTTTTAGATAGAATTGATATGAAGTTGAGTTTGAAGGCACCCTCATTCTGTAGCTAAGAAATGGTCGCATTGGTTTTTGAGATGGTTGTTCAATTGGTCAACTTTTGCTTCTTATGTGCTTCCATTTAAGTAGTTAGTTCTCTAGTTTTTGCCTTGATTTAGTGCAGGTCAAGTGAAACTTTATAAATTCATTATTTCACAATTATTAATTAATTTTATGAAATATTATACAATTAAATTCTTTTTTAATGATTTATTTATTTTTTGTGATAGTACTAAGGAATCAGTATTGAGTATTAGAAATGTAATGAAACACTTTCAATTAGTGTCAACCTTGCAGCTGAATAAAAGTAAGAGTTTTTTGTACTTCAGTAATGTTGAGGATAATATCAAACAAGAGATTTTGCAAGAGCTGAATTTTAAGGAGGGGAGTTTACTTGTTAAATATCTAAGGGTTCCATTAATGTGTACAAGACTTTCTAAACAGCAGTGTAGTGAGCTGGTTGCTAAGTTGTCCAAAAGAGTTCATATGTGGGCATTTAAGCACCTTTCTTATGTCAGTAGATTGCAATTACTCAATTATGTCCTCAGAAGCATGCAAATGTACTGGTGTTGTATTTTCATGCTTCCTAAGGCATTTATTAGGACTATTGATGTTATTTGTTGGAGGTATCTGTGGGGAGGAAATGAGGTGAAAAAAGGGAGATTAGTAGCTTGGAAAGATTTGTGCTTGCCTAAGAAGGAGGAAGGCTTAAGGTTGAAAGACTTATTTGCATGGAATAAAGCTACAATTGGAAAACAAATTTGGATATTACTAACTTCTAAATCTTCCCCTTGGGCCACATGGATTTACTAGACGAAACTTACTCAACTAAGCTTTTGGAGAATAACTAGACCTTTTGATTCTAGTTAAAGCTGGGGTAATTTAGTAAAATTAAGGCAATGGCTCAAGAAATTTTTTCATTATCAAATAAGGGATGGCAAGAATACATATTTTTGGTTTGATCCATGGGTAGGTGGAAAAGCCTTAATGGATAGATTTCCTAAAATTGATATTAGAGAGTCAGAGATAGGAGCTAGAACTTTGGTTGCTGAAGTTTAGAGGAGAGGTGATTGGAATTTACCTAAACCTATTAATGATCTTACTGATGCAGCTTGGAGCATGGTTAGGCAACTTGATGTTACTCCTCAAGAAGGGACTAAGGATGCCATTACCTAGTCTCTCGCAAAAAATGGAGTATATTCCATTGCTTCTGCTTAAGAGGTGCTTAGACATAGAGTTGATAAGGTCTCCTAATGGAAAGTTGTTTAGGGTACTGGGCATGTGCCTAAATTCAGTTTTATTCTTTGGTTGGCCTTAAGAGATGGATTCGTTGTGAGAAGGAGAATGGTGCAATGGGGTTGTGGAATTCAAGATGGATGTCCTCTGTGTGATTCATCTTCTGAAATAATAGAGCACTTATTTTTTAATTGCTCTTTTTCTCAAGAGGTGTGGAAAGAGGTGCTAAAGTGGTGTGGTATAACAAGAGGGATCTTTCACTGGAGGAGGGTAATAAGCTAGTTCTCCAAAAAAGCTATTGGTAAATCTAAATTGGCTCAATTTCGCAAGATGGCTCTCTCTACAACTATGTATTATATTTGGCAAGAGAGGAATTCGATAGTCTTCACATCTACAAATGCAAGCAAAGACAGAGTGCTCTGCAAAATTAAGTTTGCTATTTCAAAATTTTCTATGCTTAGTCACAGGGTTGTGAAGTGATATGAGTCAAATTAAGATGAGCTATGTGGTATATTGCTAGTAGTTATAGTTGAGGTAAGTGGACATTTGGGGTTTCCTTTTGATGTGCTTGGACTGATGGGTGCTTGCGTTAGATATTCTTTGATTTTTTTTTTATTCTTTTTGTTTTGTTGACTAGTTGTTATAGATAGAGGTCAAGGTTTTTTGTTGGTTTCTGGGTTTTTCAATGGTGCTGGTGGATGTGTTCTTGCAGGTTTGTTGTTTGATCTTTGTTGTATTTAGTTTCTTTGGAAATATTACAATTTTTTTCCCCCAAAAAAAATTATTTTTTAATTTCTTACTTTTATGAAATATTAGTTTTATTTGTAATTTGAAAATAAAACAAATTAACTAATTAAACAAAAATCTAATTGATATTTGAACTTAATTCACCAAAAAAATTGGATGATTATTAGAGTTTGAGAGTTATTTATTTCTATGGTAGAAAAGAAAAATTAAAAGAAAATAAAAGGTATTTTAGTTTTTTCATTATATTTAAGGTAAAAATAGACGAAATGACCAAAAAATTTAATGGAATAAAAATATAAGATACAATAATTAGTTTCTCAAAATATAAAGACCTTAATTATTTTCGTCAAAATATATGAACTAAATAGTAATTTACCCAAAAATAATAATAAAACTCTTTCTATCTTAGTAAAGTATTACACATCAGCCAAGATCAAGAAAATAAAAAATGTAATATAAAAATAAATCATTAATTAGATATTGGATCATTAAATTAATCCCTGCTCCCTATTATGTTAATTATAATTATATTCTCAGTTAAATTTTAATAAAGGTTTAATCATAAATATAAAAGGAAAATGTTAATTTTTTTAATAGCTTTTTTTTTTTGTAATTGTTTCACAATTTTTAATTTTTTTTTTTTTGCAGTTAACTTAGTACACATAGTACAATAGTACAATGATACACATGCGACTTAATAAAACCATAGTAATTTTGTTAAGCGCAAAATGGTATATATATTACACACACATCAAACTAATGATATAAGATCCAAAGACCAGAGTATAGAATACCACTAATGCAACACCACATTATCCACATCACTTAAATTTATCTTTTTTTGACAATTAACTTAACACACATTACAGAGACACCATATGCCACTACAAAAAAATCATATAAATTTTGTTAAGTGTAAAATGGTATATATGCTACACACGTTAAGCTAGCGATGTGAAATCAAGAACCAGAGTATAGAATACTACTAATGCATCACCACACTATCCACATCACTTAAATTTGTCCCTTTTTAACAATTAACTTAACACACAACACAGGACACTACACACTACTCAGCAAAACCACGGTGATTTTATTAAGCGCAAAATAGTATATATGCTACACACATTAAGCTAGCGATGTGGGATCTAAGATTCGAATATGGAACACCACTAAAGTAGCACCATACTACCCACATCACTTAAATTTGTCTTTTTTGACAATTAACTTAACACACACAACATAGGATACTTCTGAGGTCTCACCCGAACACCGGTCCGATCCACTAAGTGGGATAGAAATGCTCATTTAGGTTTGAACTCATGATGGAATTCTCAAATTCAGATTGATTAATTTTTAAAAAGAGTTGCCACCTTAATTTTATTTAATTTGGGAAAAGATTAAGGGAAAAACCCAAATTGTCTCTAATTAATATCCCAAAAGAAAATATCACTAGCCTCGTAATCAAAGAGGATTTGGGGACTAGATTTTTAGTTTATTTAGAAAAATGATTAGTTTAGCAAATTTAATATAAAATGACTTAAAATAAATTTCATCAATAGTTTATATAATGCATGAATAAACAAATAGATAAACATTCATTCTAAGCGGAAAAGTAAAGCAATAAAGTAAATGAATCAACTTACAATTCAAAACCAAAATAGGGGATACTTTCTCTAGCGCTTATGAATTCTAGAAAAGTCACACATTCTCTAAAATAATTCTAAAGCAATAACTAAAGAAAAATACTGAAAAAGAGCAACAAAACCAACATTATAACAAAGGAGACAAACTAAAAACAAATACCACAAAGAAAATAACTAATTCATGCAAGAGAAGTATTATTTCTTATTTAAATTGGATTTGATACTTTAAACAAGCAAGCCTACGTATCTATTTGAATAGGAATCAAAATCCACATAATTTGCCCTTCTTGCGAAGGGGTTAGTTTAGCCTAGCCATTTTATCATGTTTCAGTTCATTGATTGAAATGTAGGTTGATCGATTAAATCAGATTGATTGATTACCAAGTTGTTAATTAGGTCATGTTTGAATTAACAAGTCGATGTAATAATTCAAATCATTTACCTAGTTGACTAAATCAGATTCTAATCAACATGCCTCAAAATAATGAAAGAAAATAATAAAACATGTCAAGCAAAGAAATAATAAACGAAAAGAACAAACTAAGAAATCCTAAAAAAATAAAACAAAACAAAACAAAATAATAAAAGAAGAAAATAAATACCTTACAAGGATGAGACTTGGGGACGTAGGGTGGATGAAGCGGACGACCGAATCGCAATTCCACCTTTTCAGCTTAGCAGAACGATAACCTTCGAATGGTGACTCGGACGGCGTATTCGAGACCTCCTCAGATTGATTTGAGGAGAGTTACTTCGAAATGACCATCCAAATAAAAATAAAATAAAATAAAATTTTAAACTAAAAAGTTCATTCTTTTGGGACCAAACCTTAAAAAATGTTGATTACTTTGAAATCAATTAATTTGATTAAGCAATTTTGAGTGTGGAAATGAGGGAAGAGGGTGTTGCTTTTGTAGGGAGAGAGTCAGGAGCAAAAAACAGTGAATTTTCAATGTGGGATTCGCTTCCCAAGGCACAAAACTGCATAGGACGCTTTAGGAACCGCACACGGCAATTTTGAGACCTCACGGAAAGCATAGAGCAAAGCGTTGCCACATAAGACCTGTGCGGTTCTGCACAGAGCTTATGCGGTTTCGCAAAGGCCTTGTGCGATTTCGCACAAAGTCTGTGTGGTCACAATTGCTCTGTGCAGTCACTGTGAGACTGCCCATTGTTTTTGACTCTGTTCTCATCTGTTTCAACTTTGATTTAAGTCCGGTTTGATTCTACGGATTCGTAATCGAATGCTGGTTATCCGGAGGTGCAATTTGAGGGTTCACAACACCACACGCTATTCAAAAAAAATCATGGTGATCTTAGCAAGCGCGAAATGGTATACATGCTACACATACATATTAAGCTGGTGATGTGAGATTCAAAACTAGAATATGCTACACACAAATTTTTATTTTTAATAATATCATCAAACAACTGTTAAATTTTTGTAATTTTATTAAAACTATATTAACAATTACTTGCATAGCTGCTTTTTTTTTTTTTTGTTAATTTGTATTATTAAGTTCAAATTGTTTGATGTAAGTAACCTTTTCTAACCTTTCTAATCAAGTTGATTAAAGTTTGGACCATAATGGTAGATTAAATATTAAAACAAATTAAAAATGTTTGATCATTAAGATAAATTTTAATTTCCATTTTTATTACAAATAAAAATAATTTTTCATATATGAATTGAAAAAAAAAACATTGAGAACCAATGTTTAGTATATCAATTGTCACTATTGTAAATAACCTCTTTCAAAAATATGCATGTCATACTTTTAAAGTAAAAATATTTGACACTAATACAAATAAACAACACTATATGTCACCTGATATATGAATTTCTATAATTTATTTTTTTATAATACCATTATAAATATTTAACAACAATATTAATATATTGCTAATATATTAATAATTAATAATGCTATATGATAATTTTCAAAAAAAAATGCTATATGATTAGGAATAAAAATAGTCCATATTTCAATTGGGCTTAAATATGATAGAGCCCAAGATATGAGAAAGTTCCATCAAACTCAACCCTTCAGCCCATCAAATAACCTTCACAAAGAGGTAGCTCCTCGCCTGGACCTCCTCACTCACGAGCTAAAGGTCACATGTCGAAGTACTGTTGTAGCAGTCATTCAAGCATTTACTAAAAATCACCCTAAAAAGTGTCTCTTGTCAAAATAGAACCTCATTTACCCAAGCCTCACACCATAAATCATGCCCTTTACATGCATCCATGACAATGGAGGCTCACCTTACAACTTGTAAGAATATATATCATCATCCCTAGGATCCGTGCATCCCTTCCTCCATAAGTCACTACATAGAAGAAGTATAAAAGGCAAGATATACTCACTAGTATAGGTAGCTCATTCTATATACTCTCATCCCCTTCTTTCCCTAAATATACTGGTTATAGGAAAGAACTGATCTTTCCTATAACCTTAAAAGGCTCCATTGCTGGCTTGAACATCATAGCATCATTGTCAAAGGCTTGGCTCCTTCATATTATTGGTATTATCCTCATAGGCTAGCTAGTTGCAGAGTCGAACCTAGGTCCACACAAGGAAGTCAGCCCATTAAGCACACTCTAATCCATAGTTGATCGCTATAAATTTACTGTTATAGGCATATACGTGCTATAAATTATTAATTTACCACAAATATTAAATAATATTAAACTAATGCTTTCAATTTTAATATTTATTCTATTTTTAGAAAAAAATTTGAATATTTGTTATAGTATGGTTACCATTTTTATAAAAGCAAACTAAAAAATAGTGTTCGAAACTTAGACTACTAATCAAACCAATTAGATCACCAGTTCATGGTTCAATCGGTTGGATAAGTTGAACTAATGGTCCGATTGGTTAGATAAAACCTCTTCATTTCTACTTTTTTTTTATCATTTTATAAAGGATTCCCATGAATAAAGGTTCAATCAATCAAAAATCAGCTAAAAATTAATTAAAATTGATCAAAAATTGGTCAACATATGGTTTAACCAGAGTTTTAGTTTTAAGTGAATCAAAACAGAATAGTCAGTGGTTCCCAATTCAACCAATTGAACCAACTAGTTTGGTTTGATTTTGAAAATGCTGCTAAAAGGTGAGAAACTATTATTATTGTTTTAAGTATTGGGGCAAGAAATCAATAATGAATCCATTATCCAAAAAAATATATACTAACTATTAGACTATATCTCGATGCGCATTATTTTTTTTTAATAAATGAATAACCAAACAAAGGAATAATCATACTTTTTTTTTTTAATGGAAGGGATTTAGACTTCAAACTTGATGACAGACAAAATATGTCAAAGTAGGGCCAAGCCCAACAAGCAGTATAGGCCTAGTCCAAAGAAAAAAGTAGTCCGTTCCTTACTCGCACAATAAATCCAAAGCGAACTAGTAAAGGTAACACTCACCCAGTGTCTAGTTCATATTTCTTTTCCAAACAAAATTAGGATATATTATCTATAAATATCTCAATTGTAAAGTCTCAATGGCAGCTTCAATCACATTGTAGTTCAACTACACTCAATAAAATTTCTTGGAAAGATTAATGTATTCCATTCAACCTCATTCTATTGCACTTAATCCAAAATGATTATTTAGCTCATCTAATTAATCCTTATTTGATTGAAATCAGGTCGATCAAAAATTTATCCGAAATTGAGTAGAAAAACTCAACAAGAAGAATACATATATAGCGTACACGCAATGTGTAAATAAAAATGCATAGCAAAAAAAAATTCAAATAATGGATGATTTTCTATGAATGAAAGTGAGGAAGATGTAGGCAGGAATTGTTATAATTAACAATTTTACCATCTCAAAAAACAAAATATGAAAAATACTACTTTTGTCTTAGCATAAAAATTAAAGTGGCACTTAGATTTAGTGCATATTTGGAATTCATTTATAATTTTTTCTTTTCTAACATTTAAATCTCTTTAATTTTGATTTGTATTTAAAACTTCCCTTTTCTTTTTTAGGTTTTTTTAATTTAAAACTTTTAGAAATCTCCTTTTGTTCATGGGCATCAATTAGTAAAACTGATTTATCTCTAAAGAAAAATAAACATGTTGAGTGCGATGCTTTGATATTTCATGATGTAGGAGTTGAAATTTGCAAATTCCAAACTCTCTCTCAATAAAATAAAATTAAAATTAGGAGGAGAGAAGAAAGAAATATATTTGCTAAGAAAAAATTCTTTATGCTTTAAAATTTTACTTTTTTACACATTAATTTTCATTACAAACTTCTTCCTTTTATAATGATTTTGAAACTAAAAATAACAGTGTCTAAATTTAAAAAAGCAAATTACAATCATCCATTTTTTTATATTTTAAAAATTGTTTTCTAAATATAAGTTTTTTTCGTTCAAATTTGTTGTTCAACACGACCCCTCAAACTTGAATCTTTCATTTAAATTATTATTCAAAATTAGTGATTTCAAGCATAGTCCTGAACTTTTCAAACAAATCAATTTTCAATGGTTTTGTCATAATATCTGCAACCTGCTCTTCGGAATTGCAAAATTGAAGCTCAATTTCTCTATCTTTGACGAGCTCTCTGATGTAGTGAAATCGAATATCGATATGTTTGCTTCGTCCATGAAATATAGGATTTTTGGCCAGCGCAATAGCTGACTTATTATCACAGTAGATAGTTGAAGGACCAATCTAACCATATTTTAAATCTTTCAATATGTTGCATAGCCAAACTGCTTGACATGCTGGTAATGTTGCTGCAATATATTCTGCTTCTGTTATTGACAAAGCTACCACTTGTTTTTTAGGAGACCATGAAATGACTTTATTTCCTAAGTAAAACACATATCTTGATGTGCTTTTATGAGTTTAAATATCACCTGCCCAATCACTGTTTATGTATTCGACCAAATTGAAATTACCATAATGACTATAGAAAATTCCCTGGTTTCTCATACCATTGAGATAACGCAGGATTCTCTTTGCTGTTTGCAAGTGTGACTGGTATGGTTTCTCCATAAAACGACTGATCAATCCAACTCCATAAATAATATCAGGTATAGTGGATGTCCAATAACGTAGGCTGCTAACTATACTCTTAAAATAAGTTGGGTTCACCAGTTCTCCACTACCTTCTTTCTTCATTTCCAACTGGAGTTCATATTAGAGTAGCTGCATTCATATGAAATTTTTGTAAAATATCAGTGACATATTTCTTTTGCAAAACACATATGCCATTATTAGTTTGTTGCACTTTAATGCTGAGAAAATATGACATTGATCCTATATCAATCATCTCAAATTGTTGAGTCATGGCCTTCTTGAGTTCAGTAAACATTGCTTCATTATTTCCTGTGAATATCAAGTCATTGACATATGAGCATAACATTAACAGGTCACCATTGGCCTTTGACTTGATATATAATGTATGTTTATGAGGACATTTTTGAAATCCATTTTGTAGAAAGTATGTATCAATCCAGGAATACCAAGCACGGGGTGCTTGTTTTAAGCCATATAAAGCTTTCTTGAGGTGAAAGACTTTGTCCCTATCTCCTTTCTTCACAAAATCGGGTGGTTACTCAATATAAACTTCTTCTTGTAGCACACTATTTAGAAATGCTGATTTCACATCCATTTGATGTATTTTCCATTTATTTTGTGCTGCAAGTGATAAGATCATTCGAACAGTATCCATTCATGATATTGGAGCAAATACATCAAAGTAGTAAATTCCCGGCTTTTGCTTGTAACCTTTGACCACCAATCTCGCCTTGTAATGATTGACTTGTCCATTGGGTTTGTACTTTGTCTTGTACACCCCTTTGACTCCAATTGGCTTCGTTCTTGATGGTAAAGATGTTAGCTCCTATGTTTCATTCTTCTCAATTGAACAAATCTTCTCATTCATGGCTTGGATCCATTTTTCATCTGTTGTAGCATCTTCATATGAAACTAGATCACAATCTATGAATAAATAAAAATTTATAAGAGATTCATCTATCATCTCATCATTATCATCATCTCTAGTCGCCACATAATCTTGTAATTGTGCTGGCATGACACGAGTTCTTTGAGGGCGTCCTGAAGGCCTTGGATCTGCTGTTGAGGCAGAAGTCTCAACTTGTGATGTTGGACTGCTTCTTGGTAACTGGCTACTTGAATATGATTCAGTTGTTGATACTTCATTAATAATGAAATTTGTTACTGTGTCATTATTTTGATTCCATTGCCACGCTTCGTCTTCAACAAACTAAACATCTTGGCTTATGATCACCTCTACTGTGTCTGGGTTATATAACTTATAACCTTTTGTCACATCACTATAGCCAATAAAAATACACTTTTTACTTTTATCATCTAGTTTCTTCCTCCTTTCATCCGGCATGTGAGCGTATGCATTACACCCAAACATTTGTACGTGAGACACGTCTGGTTTATGGCCACTCCATGCTTCTTTTGGGATCATTCCACAAACACTCTTCGTTGGACACCTGTTCAATAAATAAATAGTACAAGTGACAGCCTCCGCCCAGAAAGGCTTTGGCAATTTTTTAGCTTTTAACATGCTTCTAGCCATCTCAAATATTGTTCTATTTTTTCTTTCTGCTATACCATTCTGCTAAGGTGTATAGTTAGCTGTCAGTTGGCATTGGATCCCTTCTTTCTTGCAATAGTCATTAAATTCATTTGATGTGAATTTTCCTCCTCTATCTAATCTCAGAGTTTTCAAAGAAAGACCAATTTGTTTCTCAACAAGCACCTTAAATTCTTTAAACTTGGTAAAAGCTTCAAATTTTTCTTTTAAAAAATAAACCCAAAATTTCCTGGAGAAATCATCCACAAAAAATATAAAATACCTTTTATACCCGACTAATTCTACTTTGACAGGCCCACATATGTCTGTATGTACCAACTCCAATGGTTGCTTGGCACCTCTTGTTTTTCCTATTGGGAAGGAGTCTCAATTGTGCTTTCTGAGAATACAACCTTTACAGGTACTGGTGGGAGCATCAATTAGAGCTAGACCAGTCACCATATGTTTATGCGCTAATAACTTCAAACCATTGAAATTCAAATGACCAAATCAAATATGCCATAACCAATTGCTATCTTTGATCATTGCCTGTAAATTCATCAAAGATATCATTTGAAAGGACAAAGGAAACATGCGATTCTTTGTCATCTTTACCTTTGCAATAATTTTATTGTTTTTACCCTTTATCTCACAAATTCCATTTTCAATATGCAAATTCCATTTTCAATATGAATTTTGTGCCCTTTTTTTGAAAGTTGTCCCATACTTAATAAATTCCAGAAAAGATTAGGCACAAAAAATACATCTGTAATAGTCACGTTGGTACCATCTTTTGATTGAATATTGATGTTACCTTTACCCATTATAGGAACTTTATATTTGTTCCCAAATTTGACTTCTCCTCAGACTAATTCATCTAGATGTGAAAATAGCTCTCTCTTTCTAGTCATATGGTTGCTGCATCCTGTATTAAGATACTAAACATTTCTTGTTTCTATGTTCGTACCTTCTTTACAGCCTAAAACTAAATTTTCCTTTACTTATGCTGCATTTGCTTGTTCTGCTCATTCACCTTGTAACTTGGTTTGGCATTCAAATGCATAATGATCGAACCTATTACACCTGTGGCATTGAATTTTAGACTTATCGCGTCCAGAAGTTGTACCTCTACCTGAAGAATTGTTTTCTCTAACATTGTCTCTATTAGAGACAAAATAATTTCCTCTTCCTCAGCTACGGCCATGTCCACGACCTTTACTACTTTGAAATCCACCTTGATTAGTTAAATTCGCCCTGCTTTACAAAGCATGTTATGGGCTAGAATTGTTGATCCATTGGCTCATTCGTTGCTCATGTGAGGACAATGAACCTAATAATCTTTTAATAGATAAATTTGATAGATATTGGCCTTCTTTAATAGCTGCTATGACAAAATTAAATTTTGCCGTTAAGGATTGCATAATCTTTTCTACTACTCTTTGATCACTCATTTCTTCACCATTGATTCGCAATTGATTGACAATGGCTTAAGCATGATCAAAGTAAGCATAAATGAATTCAGAGTCATTCATACGTAAAGACTCAAAATCAACTCTAAGTGTTTGCAAACAAACTTGTTTAATACGATCATCACCTTTGTAGGATTTCTGCAGAATTTTCCACGCAGCATGTGATATTTCTGCCATAGATACTTTTTGAAATATCGATTCTTCCACAGTTTGAAAAATGGCATATAATACATTTTGGTATTTCTTACGTGTTTCTAATAATGAATCATTCTCCTCCTTACTAAGTGACTCAAATGCAGTTGAGTCTGTAACATCGGTAAAACATTTCTCCAACATGTCCCATAAATCTTACGAGCGAAAAAATACTTTCAACGGGACAAACCAGTTATTGTAATTTTTTCCTTGCAATTTTGGAAGCTGCATCTGGAATAAACTGCTTGCTGCCATATTTAATTTAAAATGATTTTATTAATTTGGCTATGATACCAAATGTAGGAGTTGAAATTTGTAAATTCTAAACTCTCTCTCAATAAAATAAAATTAAAATTATGAGGAGAGAAGAAAGAAATATATTTGCTAAGAAAAAATTCTTTATACTTTAAAATTTTACTTTTATGCACATTAATTTTCATTACAAACTTCTTCCTTTTATAATGATTTTCACTACAAACTTCTCTCGTATTGATTAAATATAATATATTAAATGAGTTCATATGTAATTGAGTTCTTCAATTTTAATAACTAGTTTTTGCGATTGATACTTTTATAATTATATAATTTTTTACTCTCTCTATTCCATTTCAAATGTCATATAAGAATGGAATACACAGACCAAAATAATGATAAATAACTATAAATTTTATAAAAAATTCATAATAATTTATCTAATTACCCTTTTTCACGAATGTTAAAAAAGAAAATGAGTAAATTAGTTAAAATTAGAAGATTTAATAAATAAAGATAAATTTAAATTTTTTTAATTAATATTATTTTAAATTTATAAAAACAACGCTTAAAATAAAACATAAATTTTTATCTAAAATGACATTTGAAATGAAACGAAAGAAGTAATATTTTTACAAAAAGTGCAAATACGATCTCTACGTATACTAAAGATAGCACTTGCCCTTTTTCAATTTTGAAAGAGCAAAGGAATAAAAATAAATTTAATTAACGTTATAAAACAGGCCAGCGAGCCTCTTTTCTATGATAATTTTCTCTCTTTATTCTTAGTGGTAATATAATTAATTAATTCAATGGCTAAATATAATTAACTTAATGCAATACATTAATCTAACCTTTTTATCTAAGCACGTAATTTTGTGAAAGTAATTCTGTCATGAAATTAACTTTGTTAAATGCGCCAGAAAAGGATTTGACTTTGTGCTGTTGGTAGTTTTCTTTTTGTTTTTTGTTTTGCATGCAAAACAATTCCCTTTACCAACTAAGATTTGCTTTGAATTGGTGACTTTCCCCTCTTGTGAAAAAGATACCAATTTATTTTGACTTTTGGCTTCTCATTTAATGTCTGGTGAGAGCTCTTGAGATATTTTAATTAGTAATTAATTTATTCATAAAGCTAATTCAATATTATTGCAACTTACAACAACTAAACCCATAATCTAGTTAGATTCGAACTAGCATCATATTTTAGATGAAACTAGTTGGACCATGTTATGGCACCTACACACACTAGAGTTATTTATAGGTAGAATTTTAAGTCTAAATTTATAAAGAAAATTATGAATGTAAGACACTGAATCATTAAAAATTTTAAAATTAACAAATCAAATATTTATAAATTTTAACATTTTGTGAATTCAAATTCGATTTATGAACAAGTCTAGAATGAACTCGTATTTTTTACATTATAATAAATCTAAATTTATAAAGAAAATTATGAATTTAAGATACTGAATCATTGAAAATTTTAAAATTAACAAATCAAATATTTAAAAATTTTAACATTTTGTGAATTCAAATTCGATTTATGAACAAGTTTAGCATGAACTCGTATTTTCTATATTATAAAATATATAACATGAATTGCTTATTAACTTACTAAGATATATATGATGTATGTAATTACTTAACATTATTAACATTTAATTGATCTTATGTAAAAAAAAATACATTTTATTGATTAGTATCTTGATATAATTTATATATTTAAATAATATTTATATGATTATTTAATGATTTTCTCTTTAAAAAGATTCTTATTTTTAGAAATAGCCATAAATCGGATATTAGGTAAGTTTTGACATACACATATTTTACTTGTCTTATATCGAGACAACGCATGGGAGATTACAAATGTTTATTTATTTTTCAAGAATAAAAGGTATATATTTTGACGCAGCGAAAAAGCAATTGAAATAAGATTAAAATACATTTAGTTATTGAACATTCTTAAATCCACAAGAAAAGATAATTTTTAGAATCCATCAAAATAAAATATGCTAAAATTTTTATTCAAAAAATGAGAAATATCTCAAACTATTACATAATAAACATATTTATAAGGTATGAAACTCTTAATAAAAACTAATAAAGAAATTAGTAAATAAGATACCTGAATATTCTAAAATTAATTACTTAAAAAATAAAAAAATAAATATACACTAATTAAAAAATTACAAATATTAAAATAATTATAAAAATAGATGAGAACTCCTACGTTATATTTACATAAATAAATGTATAAAATGTGTCATCAATTTTGTATACCTTTTACTTAAAATATATAATTATAACATAAATAAATATACGTAAAAATAAATTTTGAAAAATATAATATATATATTTATGTGTATTAAAATAAATATATAATATAAGATATATAAACAGATATATCAAAGTACAAATTAGATTTTTTATTTGGTAAAGAGTTTAAAATATTTTTTTTTAGTGTTGCTTTAATATATAAACTTGATCCTATTATTTTAAAATTAATAATTTTAGTCTTCAAAATTTATGAATGACTCAAAATTTTATTTCTTAATTAAAAAATTATGAACTTTATCTAATTCTTTCATTTTTAACATTTTAAATTAGATATTCTCAAAAAAAAAAATAAATTAGATTATATTTTATTCTTAAAAATTCTAAAATTAATTATACTTCCAAAATTATAAAATAGGATAAAAGTATAGAATATGAATAATGTCCACGTATACCCCATAGTTGTTTCCAGATTGGACTGTGAAGTAGTGAAAAAACCTCTTGCTGATGGCGATGATATTGCATTTAGGCCAGCTGTAATTTTGAAAGGTTGATAATGACATCTTAACCTTGCTTACCTTTTTTTTAAAAAAAAAAAAAACCTTTTAACTCAAAATGTAAGGTCAATTTTGTGTACATAGATAAATTATTTTACGGCCGAAATTTAATGTAATTCATTATTTTAAAAATTAGATCGGATTAATCGATTTAATAGATTAAATTAAAATTAGAGTATATTCTAATTCATTTGTCTTTAAATATTTAAATTTTCGATTAAACAGTATTAAACTGATTGAACTGAAAAAAAACTGGTAAACCAAATGAAATTGTCCAATTTTGAAAATTATTAAAAAATAAATTTTTATTATATTTATTTTTTAAAATATATTTAAATTTAGTATTTGGTTAATCATATTTTTTACATATATTTTTCTTAAATGATTATAATTTAATATATTCTATTAATCACGTAAAAATATTAAAAAATATATAAATATAAGTATTTTACGGCAAAACAATTGAACAAGTTAGATCTAAAACTGGAGACGTGATCGCTTTGATAACCGGTTTGATTTTTAAAACATTGATATAATTAACGCGTTAATTTTTATTATTTTAAAATTATTAATTTTAATTATAAATTAATTTCAGTAAAAAATATTAAATTTTAAGAAACTAAAATTATTTTATAATATAATAATTAAAAGATTAAATTATGATATATTTTAAAATTTTTAGGATGAAAACATTTTATAATTGAAAATATAAATTTTTTAATATAATCTTACAAAAATTTGAAAATATATTGAATCTGACCTTTTTTTAGGTGAAAAATAGAAATTATCTAAATTATATATAACATTTTAATTTTTACTTGTAAAATTAAGAAATTTTCACTATATTTTAATTCTTGATATTTCAATTCATATATATGATTGGCAATTTGATTAGGAATAGTCTTTGATGCTTCTTGTCATTCATAGTGACTGCTATCTAACTACAAACAAGCTAACCAATTCTCTTCCCACACACACACAAAAAAAAGTGCCTCCCCTTTTGTAATTTTTCTTCTTTCTTTTTGAAAAAATTGTAATAATTGACAGTAGATGACAAAAACATATGTTGATTGACATATATATATATATATATGTATATATATATAAATCACTTACTATATTGATCTAAGTTAATGAATTTTTTCGACATTTAAATCACATTTGATAGGTCATTTTATAATATAATTAAATATATTTTTAATAAAATATTACATCATAAATACATTTTATTACAACTTATCAAAAGTACTATAAGAATGGATAGTTATCGATATAGTAAATGGTGTGTATATAATTTCATTAATTTTAAGAAAAGATGACTACAAAATGTGGAATGGAATTACTCCATATTGGAAATATATATGTGATAAAAGGGAAGTGTTGATTTGAATTAGATATCTTTTTAAGCAATAATCAAAGCTTTTATAAGAATTCAAATCATTTTATGTGTATTTTTTTTTTAAATGTTGGATTCAAATTGAATCATTTTAAATTTTGATTTTTTTTTAAAAATTATGTATGTTTTTTTTTTTTCCAAAACAGTGTGGTGTAAAATCAACATCAAAGTTTTGATAAAACTACATTGAAATTATTGTTTTTGTTGAGAATTTCAAATATATTGAATTAAATATAATACCTGCCTCTTGTAATGCTGAAAAATGAATCTTTTACTTGTGTCACTAGTCCAAGAAGCAATCATGAAAAAAAAACTTTCTTAAATCCACAGTTCAAAGCCTCAATGTCATTCTTCACCAATATGAATTACTTTGGAATAAAATATAGAATTCACTTTCTATAGATAATATAACTCCCATTCAATCTTCATATAGCAGTCATTTGATTTTAAATGGTCACCTAGCTAATCTATTTAAAATTTATTAATAATATCTCTAGTAAGATTTGTTTTTTGTTTCTCAAAAAAAAAAAAATCTTAATATTATTATTTATATTAATTAATTATCTTTTATAATTAATTAATATATTAAGCTGACAAATTTGTTAAATCTTAATAAATGATAGACATGTGTTTTTTTAATAAATAGTGAAAGATATATTTGTATAAAATATTTTCTAGCAAAATATTTATATTTTAAATTTTTTTATGAATTATGGTTTATATAGTTATATAGAATCTATAATTATTTTGTGTTATCATTATAATTATATTAAACATACACGACTATATAATTTAAATAATATTTATTGCATAATTATATTTTCATTGAATTTTTAGATTTTCACATGAAAATTTAACATAATTTTGATTTAACAATTAAAATCAATTTAATAATCAAGATATATAAATATTTATCCATGATAATCTTAAAAAGTCGATTAATAAGATTTTGGCTGTATAATATTTATTTGAAAAGTTTTATATTATTTTAATTGAAAATTTTCACTTAACATAAAAATATATAATTTTATACTTAAGTAAAAAAAAAAACCGGTCATTAAATGTTTAATAAGGAAAAAGTGAAATCTAAAATAGGTATTACGAGTTCTAATGAGTTATAATAGAAATTAACATGCAAAGTACGTTAAAAACAATGTAGTATAACGAAATATAAGATAAGCTACAAATTGATAGGAAAAGATTCAAAACAAATATTTTAAAATCAATAGTTATTTAAATACCTAACAGCTATTAATAACTAATCATTTTAATTAACTAAATGAATTGATTTAACTGTTAAAAAAAATATCAGTGAAGTTTGAACTATTATGTTAATATTTTATAATGGGGTGGTTTTAAAGATTCATATTCATATTATTTTTTAACATCGATTAAGTTGGTAAAGAAAATTTGTTTTTCATTTCATTAATTAGAATTCAAACTTTTAGGTCTTACTTGAAAGCCAAAATGAAGTGCATAAAATAAGTGTAAGTTATATATTTTTTTTATGTAATAGCTTTGAATAACTTAGATTAGAGTAGGGTGGAATCATAAGAACGGCAAAGTTTAATAAATATATTTTTAAATTGGTCAAAAAAAAATTAATTTTGATAAATATGAAAACTCACTCAAGAATACAATAACAATGAATTAAAGAGGAAAGCTTGATATATATATATTATGTTTAGGGCCCATTTGGGATTGGTTTTCTTAAAAAGTTTTTCAATAAAAAATTTTATACTTTTTATAAAACTGCTTTTAAATAAAAGCAGGTAAATTATTATTTTTTCCAGAAGTAAGTTTCAAAAAGTAGTTTATAAAAAATTGCTAGAAGAGAAGGAATTGTATTTCTGTATATCATTACATAATAAAATAACACCTATTTATATACACAAAAGTATAAAAGAAAAAGGAAAATAATAACCTAATTTGAAACCCATAATCAAGCCTAAATAGGATCTTAAAATATATACAAATATATTAACAAGTTTAATTAGAAATCTCAAATTCAAGGTGGTATAGTGGAAGCCTGCTTAAATTTGTTTAGTAAATCTTAAAAGCGTGCGGGAAGATGAGACTTAGTAAAGATATTAACTGCTTGATTGTTAGAGGAGATAAGAAGCAGACGTATAGTGCCTTCAGTAATATGATGACGGACAAAGTGACAATCGATTTCAACATGTTTAGTGCGTTCATGGAAAACATCATTATGAGAGATCTGGATAGCACTTCGATTATCACAATGAAGTATAGTGGCAGAATGATGTGTGACACCTATATCAGCTAATAACCATTATAACCAAAGTAACTCAGATGTGGCATCAGCAAGAACATGATATTCAGATTCTGTGCTAGAACGAGCAACTACAATTTGCTTTTTGTTTCGCTAAGGAATAAGAGAATCACCCAAAAAGAAGCAATAACCAGTGGTAGAATGACGGTTAGTTGGATCACTAGCCCAGTCCGCACTAGAATGGCCCGATAACACCAAAGAGGAGGTAGTAGAAAAATGTAAACCATGAAAAAGAATTCCTTTGACATATCAAAGGATCCAAAGGACAGCAAAAAAATAAGATGAATAAGGAGCAGACATGAACTGACTGACGAGATTTGGAAAATGATATTGCAAAATTGTTGCAATTGGTTTTGCAATATCCAATTTCTCCATTTAAAGAGGAAGGAGCTTCAAGAACCAGTCTGAGGTGCTAAAAAAAATGGTTGGAAAAGGCCTGAACCGGTTGGTCAAAGTTTACTGAACTAGATCAGTCAACAGAAAATCAGGCGCGCAGATCGATTATCACAATGAAGTATAGTGACAGAATGATGTGTGATACCCATATCAGCTAATAACCATCATAACCAAAGTAACTCAGATGTGGTATTAGCAAGAGCATGATATTCAGATTCTGTACTAGAGCGAGCAACCACAATTTGCTTTTTGCTTTGCCAAGAGTAATAAGAGAATCACCCAAAAAGAAGCAATAACCAATGGTAAAACGACGGTCAGTTGGATCACTAGCCTAGTCCGCACTAGAATGGCCCGATAACACCAAAGAGGAGGTAGCAGAAAAATGTAAACCATAAAAAAGAATTCCTTTAACATATCGAAGGATCCGAAGGACAGCAAAAAAATAAGATGAACAAGGAGCAGACACGAATTGACTGACAAGATCTGAAAAATGATATTGCAAAATTGTTGCAATTGGTTTTGCAATATCCAATTTCTCCATTTAAAGAGGAAGGAGCTTCAGGAACTGATCTGAGGTGCTAAAAAAAAAATCGGTTGGAAAAGGCCTGAACCGGTTGGTCAAAGTTTACTGAACTAGATCAGTCAACAGAAAATCAGGCGCGCAGATCGAGAGCACAGAGTGCAAATTGGATTGCATACTGGATCGTGAATCGGAGTGGGCAGGGAGCAAATCAGGACTAGCTGTAACGAATAGGGTCGCGAACTGGATCTGGAAGGATGCTGACGTTAGAACTAGAGGACAGGCAGCTTTTGACGAAGCGTGCAACTTCCAATGGGGTTTGGTGAGTTGTTCTGAGGTCGCCGGAAAAAGAAGAATAGATTGGTATATCAAACACTCAGATTTGGCACCGAAAAATTGATGAAAAGTGGAGTGTAAAATATTGAAGAACATAGGGAGAATGGCATACCAAAAAAAAATTCAGAAAATAGGAAAGATAGAGAAAAAAAATCTCAGAAGGGCTTTGATACCATGTTAGACGATAAGGAATTGTATTTCTATATATCATTATACAATAAAATAATACCTATTTATATACACAAAAGTATGAAAGAAAAAAGAAAATAATAACCTAATTAAAAACCCATAATCAAGCCTAAATAGGATCATAAAATATATACAAATATATTAACAAGTCTAATTAGGAACATAATATCAAGTTTTAATTAGGAACCTAATATTATGTTAACAAAAATAATAAAAATCAATCAATTAAATAAAAAAATTCTAAAAATACTTTTTTAACATATAATAGTAATCTCAAACCCACTCTTAATTAATTTAGTGAAATCATTTTCTTTTGAAGTATGAGCGGATCAGAATCATCAGTGGCATGACTGAGTAGTTCACTTTCAAATTTTCCAAGAAACAAAAATAATTTCATGTGACATATCAACTAAAAACGACTCATTTGTCTAGGAACAAATCACATTTCGTTACAATATTTTACATGTTTTTTTTTTTTTTTGCACAGAACAATATTTTACATGTATTAGTACAATATCAATATGACCTTTAATTTGGAAATGCATGGAATTGATTTAACATGTCACGCCCTTAAACTATACAAAATTAAATTAGGCTAGATCCCAATTAATTAAAGCTCTTGAGCAAGATCCCAATTAATTTGTTCCATTTCCTTTTTTAACATAAACATTGGAAGTAATTGAGTTATCTTAAATTCCATACTATTGACATGTGGAAAAAAAAAATTGAAAATTATGCATAGTTTTGATGGTCCATCCATAAATTGTTAAGAAGTCATCTCACATCAAAAAAATAAATAAATAAAAATAATAATTAAGTGGTTTCTAAATAAGTAAAGGTTCAACTTAATATAAGTCAATTGATTTTATATAAGGCGTTATAACACGTATCTACTAATAAGTTTATATATGCATAAGAAATTCATAAATTTTAATATGATATTAGGGTTTCATATCCAAATAGAATAGATACTGAAATCTAATTAGTTTTATACAAGTGGATTCTAATATTTATCCACTAATAAGGTCCGTAGAAGATTTTAATATGATATTAAATCTTTTTATCCAAACTAGTTAAAAATCCATATTCAAGTCCGTAGATTCTAAAACTCATGTTCATGTTTCTGCAATTTGGACTGAAATTGAAAAGTGATACTAGCCAATTTATTTATAAATAAGTGTTAACTGATCTGTTAATATTAAGTTATGTGCCAACTCAATTGCATTTGAGGGATATTTTAAGATAGTGATTATATGTTGAATAAATAGAAAATAATTAACAAAACCTATAAATATGTGGGTGTTAAATAGAGTAGTTCATAGGTTCAGTCTTCGTCGGGCTCACCCAAGTCCAAATCCAAAAAAGCCCTTTTTTGGGAAGATTTGAAAATATCATGTTTTTTTTTTTTTTTTTTTTGAAACTAGCTAAGCAAGCATGGCTGGCCAAAAAATTTGCATACGAAAAATTATATATTCTTCGATAAAGGCCGAGCTTGGTCAAAATAATATATTTGTATAGTTAAATCTGACATAACTCAAAGCTTAGATTTTGAAAAGTCAAACTATATTAAACCTAACCTGAACCTAATCTGACTCACAATTTAAACAAATCTAATGTTAAACTAATTTATTTTATGCAAATAAATTTCGATCACTTATAAATCTTCAAATGCAAGGGTCAATTTTTTTTAATTTTTTAATTTTTTTAACAAAAGCGGTAAAATAAGAGAGCTAAACCCTCACATCCTTTGGGAAAGCAAATATCTTGAAAAAGAAAGGAGTTGATACCAGCTAGTGGTAACTCAAGGGGTGAATGAACTTTATTAAACATACTAAAATCGAATCTGTATCTGATTATTTCAACAATTTTCAATAAAAATAAAATTCTTAATTCTTAATTTTTTTTATGCATTTACAATTTTATGCTAATATTTCAATTTCATAAAATCAATATTAAATTGAAAGAAAAATAATATTATTTTATTATTAATTAACATGTTAAAATTTCAAATTTGCTATTTAATTTATATTATTGCTTATCAACTAAGGGCCTATTTGGTTTAATTATTCATAATAAATATTAGTTGTTTGATAAAAAGTTAGTAGTGGTTACTTTAAAGATGTAAAATAACCATATGGGTATAGTTATATATATTATTTTCAATTCTAATGTGTTATGAAAGTAAAAGGTATTAATTTAAAAATTATACGTAATTATTTATATATATTTATAATGTGAATATAATAATTATTTCAAATATTATAAATAATATTTTAACTATTATTTTCAAAAAATATTATAAATAAAGTTATCACATAAAAAAATAATTTTAGAAAAATAATTTTAATAATAATAATTTTTTTATAGTAATATACAGGAAATATTCCATTCAACAGATCTACATAATGAGTTTTGATTTTATAGATCCATTTGCAACCAATAGGAGTCTTATTTGGCGGAAGATTTACTAAATCCCAAGTATGAGTTTTCTCTAAATTCTGAAGTTCTTCAATCATAACTTGCTGCTAAAAAGGGTCAATACTTGTCTCACGATAAGAATGAGACTCATGAATTTTTGCAATAGCAGAATAGCAGTGAAAGTCATTAAGATACTAAGGAGTTTCTCTTACCCGGGTGGAACAACAAAGAGTATTATCATGAGTGAGGGCCGGTGCAAGTGTAGGATCAACTATTAGAGCAGGTTCAAGAGGAGCAGGTGGGGCAGGGCCAATATTGAGTGCATCAGAATCACCTGCATCAGAACTAGGAAATAACTTAATAGAAGAATCAGTAAAAAACAGAGAGTCAGTATTGATAGAGTGATGAAACTAAGAGAGAGAGGAGAACATGGTGTTTTTCCTAAAGGTAACATGACGAGAAATGCGTAATTTATTAGAAATAAGGTCTCAACAACGGTATCATTTGTGTTTTACCCCATAACCAAGAAAACAACATAAATGAGTACGAGGTTCCAATTTGGTACGTTCATGATATTGTAATAAGACAAAACAAGTACAATCAAAAGATTTAAGAAGTGAATAGTCAGGAGTTTTATCAAACAATTTTTCAAAAGGGGATACATTGTGAAATACTAATATAGGAACTTGATTAATTATATAGATAACAGTAAGAGCTGCTTCTCTCCAAAATAATTATTTTAAAATTAATAGTTATTTAAATACCTAACAGCTATTAATAACTGATCATTTTAATTAACTAAACAAATTGATTTAACTGTTAAAAAAAATCAGTAAAGCCTGAACTGTTATGTTAATGTTTTATAATGAGGTGGTTTTAAAGCTTCACATTTATATTATTTTTTAACATCGATTGAGTTGGTAAAGAAAATTTGTTTTTCATTTTATTAATTAGAATTCAAACTTTTATTAATTAGAATTCAAACTTTTATATCATTACTTGAAAGCCAAAATAAAGTACAAAAAATAAGTGTAAGTTATATATATATTTTTATTTAATAGCTTTGAATAATCTAGATTCGAGTTTGTGGAACCATAAAAACAACAAAGTTTGATAAATATATTTTTAATTCTTATGAAAAAAGAATTAATTTTGATAAGTATGAAAGCTCACTCAAGAATACAATAAAAATGAAATAAAGGGGAAAGCTTGATATATTATGTTTAATTAGTTTAGTGGAGTCATTTTCTTTTGAAGTATGAGCAAATAAGCATCATCAAAGGCATGACTGAGTAGTTCACTTTCAAATTTTCGAAGAAACAAAAATAATTTCATGTGACATATCAACTAAAAACGACCCATTTGTCTAGAAACAAATCACATTACGTTACAATATTTTACATGTGTTAGTACGATATCAATGTGACCTTTAATTTGGAAATGGATGGGATTGATTTAACATGTCACGCCCTTAAACTATACATAATTAAATTAGTCAAGATCCCAATTAATTAAAGCTCTTGAACAAGATCCCAATTAATTATTCCATTTCTTTTTTTAACATAAACATTGGAAGTAATTAAGTTATCTTAAATTCCATACTATTGACATGTGGAAAAAAATGAAAATTATGCATAGTTTTGATGGTCCACCCATAAATTGTTAAGAAGTCATCTCACATCAAAAAAATAAAAAAATAAATAAAATAATTAAGTGATTTATAAATAAGTGAAGGTCCAACTTAATATAAGTCAATTAATTTTATATAAGGGATTATAATATGTACCTACTTATAAGTTTATGTGTGTATAAGAAGTTTATAAATTTTAATATGGTATTAGGATTTCATATCCAAATACAATAGACATTGAAATCTAATTAATTTTATACAAGTAGATTCTAATATTTGTCCATTTATAAAGTTCGTAGAAGATTTTAATATGATATCAAATATTTTCATCCAAACGTTAAAAATCCATATTCAAGTCCGTAGATCCTAAAACTCATGTTCATGTTTCTGCAATTGGACTGAAATTGAAATGTGATACTAACCAGTTTATTTGCAAGTAAGTGTTAATTGATCTGTTAATATCAAGCTATATGTCAACTTAATTGCACTTGAGAGATGTTTTAAAAAAGTGATTATACGTTGAATAAATAGAAAATAATTAAGAAACCCATAAATAAGTGGGTGTTAAATAGAGTAGTTCATGGGTTCAGTATTCGTCGGGCTCACCCAAGTTCGAATCCAAAAAAGCTTGACTATTTTTTGGGCAAATTTGAAAATATCATTATTTTTTTGAAACTTGCTGAACAAGCATGGCTGGCTAAAAAATTTGCATATAAAAAATTATATATGATTTGATATAGGCCGAGCTTGGTCAAAATAATATATTCGTATAGTTAAATATGACATAACTCAAAGTTTAAATTTTAAAAAATCAAACCATATTAAATCTAATCTGAACATAATCTGACCCATAATTTAAACAGATTTTATATTTAACTAATATAAACTAATTTATTTTGTGCAAGTAAATTTTAATTACTTATAAGTCTTCGTATGCAAGGATCAATTTTTTTTTTTAATTTTTAAAATTTTTTTTTAACAAAAGCGGTAAATAAGAGAGCTAAACCCTCACATCCTTTGGGAAAGCAAATATCTTGAAAAAGAAAGGAGCTGATACCAGCTGGTGGTAACTCAAGGGGTGAATGAACTTTAATATGAACTTCGCAGGATATTTGGTTTAAATATTTGACTTTGTGTACCATCAAAACTATTAATCCACATGGTGATTTTGCAAGACGAGTGGATGGCTGTGGTCCACATTTGTTCTCTCTTCTCTCTTTCTTTGCAATAGCAAAATCCAAGCCAGATGCATGGTAACATCTCAACTCAATACTCGAAGGAAATCTCATTATTCATCAAAGCTACTTCCAAATTTTACATATGTATTTATTTTTTATATTATTAAATAAAAAAAAAAGTTTATATATTTATATAATTAAAAAAAAATATTTATCTTATAGAGTAAGAACTATAGAATTTTAATCTTAAATATTATTATTATTATTATTATTATTATTTAGATTATAACATTAAAAAGTTTTCAAAAAAAATGAATTCATAATAATATCATCATTTAACAATGAAATTTCAAAGAGGTGAGATCGAGAATGAAGAGAGTTTGAGAGAATCTAATTGTTGGGGTTCTATTTGGGTGAAATCAAAATGATAATTTTTTTTTTCCTACTCTAATTTTTTTTTTTTAATCATTAGTGTCCAATTAGCTTAAATTATCTTGAGTAGATAATTGAATAGCCATCATGTATTTTTAACGTTCGTAGTAGATAATTGAATAGCCATCACGTATTTTTAACGTTCGTGATATTCACGCTCTATTATGCAATTTAAAAGTCTTTTGATTTAGTGAAAAATAAAGTTTGAAAGTTTAATATGTACAACTAGTTCTATAGAGTCTCAATAGCTAAAATGATGAAAGTTCGATGATTTAAGAATGTGTTTTGTCGTAAAGAAATTTCTAACCTTTTTACAGAAAATACGTATATTATTAGAATTTCATCATACGTCTTTTTAATTTACATATATATTATAATTTTATGGTCTTAACTCTTGATACTATGATAATTGATAAAATATTATGAGATATATTTTTGAATTTAAAAATTTTTCTTTTCTAGTTTTGCATACTTAAAAAAATAGTGGCAAATAAAATTTCATTGTATCTTTTTCTTTTATTTTTAGTAATGAGTTTTCCTCTTTATATATATATATATATATATATATATATATATATATATATATATATATATATATATATATATATATATATATATATATATATATATATATATATTATATGAATTTGAATTTTTTTCTGTTTGATTTACTTTTAAAAAAAGTGTAAATATAATTTCATTACATTTTTAGTTTTTAATTTGTATTTAAAAATAAATTTTTTTGTTAAAGAATATATATATTTTTAATAATTTGTTATCGATTGAAAAAAAAATCAATAATATTATTGAATATATATAAAAAAAAAAGTGTAAATATAATTTCATTGCATTTTTTTCCCAAATGGATAGATAATTTCATTAAACAACACAAATTCAGAAGCCTTTTCTTTATAATAATCCATATTTTCAAGGTTGCTTGCTAAGATAGGATATGAATTATTTGTTAGACAAAAACCAATTCAAATATCTTTAAAATATAATACCTAAATCTTTAAAAGTATACTATTTTCTCTGATTTTTAAATTTAATTATAATTGTACTCATTTGGCAAAATTAAAATTAAATTTAACTCATTATATCTATTACATATTCTAATCACTCGTCATTAAATTCAATTTTATCATAATTTTTCTTTAATTATTATTTTTGATAAAATAAATATAATTGCAACTAAATTTCAAAATCAGGATAAACCAATTTTTTTAAATAAAATATTTGAGTATAATTATGATTTTTCAAAAAGAAATTATTTTTTTTATTATTATACCAAAAATTTCAAACAAAAAAATGTAAACTTTTAAAACTGTTACTTCTGAAGCCAACATTCAATCATTCAACTATAAACATAATTAATTTTTACAATAAATTTATATATTATTTTAATTATAAAAAAATTTTAAAATAATTAAATATATGTTTCAAATTACTTTCATATTTAGATAAATAGTTAGAAAATAGAGGTTAAAACTTTGAAAAATTATAATTTTTAACTGTTAATATTTAAATTTTTAACTGCTCTGTCGTTTGCTAGCTATTAATCATTGAATTAAATGTCCTTAGAAAAAACCAAAAAAAAAAAAATTGTTGTCATAAAAAAATTGAAGATAATAAAGGCAAGTTAAGATTAATAAATTTTATTGAAAAATTTTTAGTTGAGTGTATTAAAGTTGTGTTCATAACATTGGAGTTTCGAATTTGAATATGAACGATGGTTAAATTAATAATAATAATAATAATAATTTCTTTTTGTTAAACAAAATATGAGGATTGAAGAAGAGAAAAACACAATCATCCAATGGAAGTAAAATTTCAAGCAGTCAATGAAACCACAATTAATCAGTATTTTAAAAATAAGCAGACTGATTGGTTCAATTGGTTAAATAAAAAATTTTCTGTTAATTTAGTTTGATTTAATTAAAAAGTTAAATTTTTTATTTAACTATTATTTGACAGATTTTTATTTTATTTTTAATAAGTTAAATATTTACCAATGATAATCAATAAAAAATAAAAAAAATAAAAAAATTTTATTTGATGGAATCACTGATTTAATTAATCAGCCTGATTAAATTATAAATGGGTGGCCTAATTAATTCGATGATTGTACCATTTTTAAAACACCCCAATAAATTGTTGTGATAGAAAGATTTCATGTATAAGTACAGAGGCAAACAGCAAGAGTCCTTGAAGGGAAAGATTAGACAACTGGACTGAAGTGGATCCTCCTTAGATGTTCATGGCCATGTAGGTCCCATATGATGTGGATAGGCTTATGGGGGGACCAAAGAGGTTCAATATGACTATCTTTACCCACAAAAGCCAGTGACCCTTACCGAGTTCCCTTCCAAAACGACAGCAGAATGGCCATCAAGCAGCAATGATTTAAGTCAGATAAAATTAAGATTTACATATTAAACATGCAATATAAAATTAAGATAATATAATAATATATATATATATATATATATATATATATTAAACATCACCATTTTATTAATATTTAAAGGGTTAAGTTATTATACCGCGTTAGATATTTTGGATTTCAATTTTAGAGTCATGGATACATTTAAAATAAAATAATCAAATATCACATTAAATATTTAATTATATTATATTATATTTTATTATAATATTTTAAATAGATACTTAATATTTCGAATTAATTTTAATTTAAATCTAAATATTTTATTTCTTTGACAAATGTGAGATAAAATGAGTTATTTTTCATTTCTATCTATTTTGACTAAATATGATAATTACAGCTAACTTTTGAAATCAAGGTAAAATAATTTATTTTAAAAATGTGTAATTATAATTATAATTTTTCATTTGTCATTATCTCTAGTATTTGTATTCTACGATCATAAAATTTTAATTCAAAGAATAATATTGTTCATTAGCAACAACATTTGTCCCGAATACATAATCAATTAATAAAAAAAAAAAATAGTAGATGCTATGAAATTTTTTAGGTAAAATGATAGGAAAAACAAATATTTTTTTTTTAATAATTTTTGTGGAAAAAATGACAACAAATTATTATTTAATCTCTCGATTTTCACTTTTGCTAAGATGGCTTAAAATTAGTACTATAAATAATCTTATATTGATGTGAGAATTTATAAAATTAATAATCATTATATAAAATAAGAAGCATCATTAATTTATATGTTTTAATTTTATTAAATTAAATTTATGAATGATATATTATTATTAATTAATATATCTTATAATTACAAGTTGACCCATGTTTGATCTCAAAAATATTTATTAAATTATTATTTGATAATTTAAAGTGAAGTTCTATTTCCAAACTCTCATTATCTTTTTACACTTTCTATAAAATTTAATAAATTAAATTATTTATATACTCTAAATAACTTACTTTTTTCACTTTATAACTTATTCACAATCTCATTTTATACTTAAATTCACAATCTTTTCTTTCTCAATAAATTATTTTTTACATTTTTAAAAATTTTATCATGGAGAGAAAAGATAGCTTGAAGATTAATTAGTATAGTTATCAATAAAGAAAAAAAATGTAAAAACATAATTTTTTCTACAATATATATATATATATATATATATATATATATATATATATATATATATATATATATATATATATATATATATATATATATATATATGCACTGTCCCTGCCACTGTTGTGGCTATGAGAATAGTGCACTAAAGATTTATACTTGACAAATATGATACCATTAAAAAGCTTGTAATCTAATAGAAAATTAAATCAAAATATAATATATATATATATATATATATATATATATATATATATATATATATATATATATATATATATATAGGCACTGACCCTACCATTATTGTGGCTATGAGAATAGCGCATTAAAAAATTTATACTTGACAAATATGATATCATTAAAAAGCTTGTAATCTAATAGAAAATTAAATCAAAATATGATTTGAAAAATATTAATTTAAATTTAGTATTCCAATTAATTAGTATTAGAGGGAAATGAAAATAACACTTTAGTTAAGAATAATTGAATAAGAGGTTACAAGGTGGTGAAAGTGAAAGTGAAAGATTATATAATGAAAATGGATTTTAAATTTTTTTTGTTTTTATTTAGAAAAAGAGGTTATAAAAATTAAAATGATAAAAAAGGAAAAAAGAGAGTTATGAAAAGAAAATTTTAAATAAAGAGGGGTTGTAAAAAGAAAAAGAGTATAAAAAAGATTAAGAGTTTGGTAATAGAATTTCCTAATTAAAAATTATATATTTTGACATTGTATCTATTTTTTTGCATACTAAAATATAATTTAGCGATAAGTGCATATTCTTTGAACAATTGACTCATATTAATTTCCCATTCTGTAATGCTAAAAAAAAAAGATATTGTATCCATTTTTATATTAAGGTTTTTTATTTTTCAAGTATTAAAAAAAAAATTAAATCTAAATATATTATCAACCTATATATTTATATATTTTAAAAAAAAATTGTAATTATAATAATGAAATTGTATTTAAAAAATTTGTAATTACAATAATAAAATTGTATTTTTAATTTTGTAGTGGGATAGACAAAGACTATGACGAGCGAGTAGGCCTAAATCCTAATAAATGGATGCTGCAGGACGGCGTGGTCAGTAACTACATTTATTGTTTGATCATTCTTTCTATTCAAGTGTACTGTACATTGATAATGGAATGTAAACTACTCCCCACTTTCATTTGCATGCTTGGTTTTACAAAATTTTGTTTTATTTCAAAAATTTTAGATATTATTTTTTTTAATTTTATTTATTTCATTCATGTTAAATATATAATAATTTCACACATTTTTATAAAAACATTAATTTAATCATATATAATTATTTTATAAAAATATAATTATATATAATTATTTTTCATAAAATTAAATAATAATTTAATCATATATAATTATTTTATAAAAAAATATAATTATTTTTTATAAAATAATTTGAGATTAAATCCTAATAAACACGCCAAAATATTTTAATTAGATTGATGTTTTTATAACACTCCTATCTTATAAATTAGAATGGACAAAAATAATACACCAAAGAATCACACAAGAGCACATCCAAAATGGAAGCTAAAAGAATTAAAAGCTAAAGAGTTAATCAGTAAAATCTATAATTACAAATGTCAATACCGTTACTAAGAACATACGGTCTGCTAAAAGAAGGTGGTGAACTCCAATCGACAATAGAAGAGAGCTCAACGACAAAATATCCGATATATTATTCGTGAAAATATTAAAAGTTTATATAATTATGAAAGTAATAACTTTAAAAGTTTATTTTTGTATTTATCATTTAGATTTTTTTGAGATTAAGAAATTTTTAAATTTATGTATTGATTGTGAAATTCATAAATTTTGAAAATTTAAATATTTAGATTAATTATAAAATTAATTGATTATTAGGGATAATATTGGAATAAAAAAAATTACAATCTTTCTTGTATAAAAAAAAGGTAGAGTTTGGACTTTCTTACGTAGAAGGTGAGAAATTAAAACCTTTAAAAATGAAAAATTTTAGAGAGTAAGTAATTTTTTAAAATCCATGAATTTTAACTATTTTTTAATTGATAAACAGTAAATTTAGTCTAAATGAATTTTATAAAATTTCTCATTTAAAATCTCTCGTATTAGACGTTGCTTTAATATTTTTATATTTAATTAATATAAGATATTCTAAAAGTATATTTCTATCTATAAATATGAATTACAATAAATTTTTATAATTAAAAATATTTTATATATATATATATATATATATATATATATATATATATGTATTCTTCTTATGCAATTTCTTAAAGGACAATAAAAAGAAACGAACGAAATGGATCATTATTTTCTTTTTCCCTTATTTTTATGTATCACTAGTCAAACCTCCCATAATCACACACTCGAACTCTATAATACACTCATCACGTAATTCACTATATATATATATATATAAAGCTGCCAAAATTAATTAAATATTTTGTATTTATAAGACTAACAACATTACAGTATATAATAATACTCAAAAAATAAAATAAAATAATATAATGTTATTAAAAAGTACGAGGAGGTGGCGCTGTGTTCCCCCCAATACGGACACAAGACATATAAGACATTATGATTATTTTATTATTATTATTATTGTATTTTTTTTTTTTAAGAATTCGATAAAAATACTCCTCTTTTTCACTACCCAAATCTACCTGCCTTAATAAATTACTATAAATATAAAAAAAAAATAATTAATTGGTTTTAATTTTATTATTTTTATAATATTATTACAAAATTTGGGAAAATTTGCATGGTAAATTATAATTACAAAAATGTCCCTAACCATAGACACATGTGTATGAGAAAATGGATGAGACTATGCTTTACAGCTACACCTTTAATATAACAAAATATTATTAATCTATTTTTACGTTCCTTTTGACATAAAATAATAACATTTAAATAAAAAAAAAAAAAAAGGTTGCAACAAAAAAGCTTAGAAGAATGGAATAATGCCTCTTTTTATAATTTTTTTATTTTAAAATTTGTTTAAAAGAAAATATGAAAAAGGTTTCAATGAAATGTAACAAAAATTTACAACTTCAATTTCTATTTTTTTTTTATTTCTGTAAATTTGCATTTACATATGATTTCAAGAATTAAATCTTAATTAATAATAAAATAAGAAGAAAATTTAATGACCAGTTGCATTAAGTAGAGTTTACTATGTAATTTTGGTAAAATTTGTTAAAAATGATTTTTATTTATTAAAATAATCATTTAATTACTAAATTAACTAATTAAGTAATCAAATTTATTAATAATCATTTTTATCAAATTTATTAAAAAATTCTTATTTATACTAAACGAATAAATTATTTTATATATTAAATTAACGAGTGATAAAATGATTTAGTTAATATAATTTATTTATTTTTTATTTATAAAAAAATTGTTAATATTTTTTTATTTATATTTATTTTATTAAATTAATGTATATATGTTAATAAGAGTTAAGAGTTAGCCATTTAATGGAGGGTGATTAGGAGTAATGAACTAAAATGAGCGAATGAGAAAAATCATAGAAAAAAAAAAAAAAAAGAAAATATTAAAGGCATGGTAACAAGGGAAAAAAAAAAAAAAAAGTTAGCGGGTTTTCCGGTGCAAAGGGAAGAAAGAAGGGGAAAAAGCTGGTGGAACGACACGTGGCATATAATTAGACCGTTAGATGAGCATGAGAGATGGATAGAGAGAGATGAGATGGTGACGTCCATAGCCAATGAAGAAAGAGAGTAGTTTTTGTTATAGAGACACGAGGCATTGCTCAGAGAAGCTAAAAGGGCTCTCAGCACTGCAACAGAGAAAGAGAAAGAAAGAGAGAGAGAGAGAGAGAGAGAGAAACAGATGGTGTTGCGAGAGAATTAAATTGGGGTAGCAGAAGAGAGAGAATGGCTATGGCGGCGTTGCAGTGTGAGAGAGAAAGTGTTGTTTCCTGGAATTAAATGGACTCTCTCAGCTCTAACACTGTCAACTAAACACAAAAGATAATTCAAAACCCCAATTAACGCTTCTTGCTTCCAGTTAGTTACTTCTAGCTGGCTGCCTCAATTTTCCTCAAAACCACCGCCTCCACCACCACCACCACCACCACCACCAAGAACAAAGAACAAAAGTAAAATACTGATTAATCAGTTTTGTAGAGACTAAAGAGAGTACCTTTTTGATATACACAGAAAATAAAGAAGAAAAGAGTTGTAAGCCAAGCCAAGCCAAGCCAAGCCCCTCCCCTTCCTCCATTCTCAAAATTAAAGAAATTTAAGAGACTACCCATTTGATAATCTGGGGTCTAATTACAAGACAAACCCAGATAGTGACCTTTTTTGATATGGATTATCAGTCAAAATTGAGGATTGGGTCAGGTTTAGAGGAGGAGAAATGGCTGGGTTATTTTCATTAGGTGGTGGTGGTGGTGGAGGTAGAGGAAGTAGTAACCAAGACGACCAACGGAATAACAACCCACCAACTGAAATCCCACAAGAAAGCTGGTTCTGGTACAAAAATGAAGACATTCCTTACAAAAGTAGTACTAATTTTGAGCTATGGCAACAAGAAGAGTTTCTTCACCAGCGCCATCACCACCACCATCATCATCATCAAAATAATCCACAACAAGATCTTTACTCTTCGGCTGCTGGGTTAGGTGTAGGACCCAGTAGAAGCTCAATCAACGTCTCTGATGATTCTTCTTCAAGATCAGCTTTTATGATGATGAGGTCAAGCAGTGGAGTTGCAGGAGTAGGAGGAGGAGGAGGAGGCATGAGCTGCCAAGATTGTGGTAATCAAGCAAAAAAAGATTGTTTACACATGCGGTGCAGAACTTGTTGTAAGAGCCGAGGCTTCGAGTGCCAAACCCATATAAAAAGCACTTGGGTTCCTGCCTCTAAACGTCGAGAGCGACAGCAACAGCTCGCTGCCTTACAACAGCAACAACAGCTCCAACTCCGGGGAGAAAATTCCAAAAGACTCAGAGAAAATCCAACATCTTCTTCTCTTGCCTGCGCTCGCTTACCCACCAACTCTACAGGTACACATAATATACTAATACTGGCGCTATCTTTTTTGGTTTTTCTTCTTTTTTTTTTTTTTTTTTTTTTCTCTGCCATCAATGACACCAACAACAACTCTCACACAGTTCCAGAGATTGACTCTTTAGAAGAAGAATTTAGAGGCACATCAACAGAGAATCTAGAAAGAAAAAGAAAGAATGAGACACTATATCTATTGCGTGTTTTTGAAATCGACTTCCATAGTAAAACCCATCAGCTTTTTCTTGTTTTTTTTTTATTATTACTGTTGTTTAGTATTTCTGACGGGTGGATTGACAGGGAAGAAACTATTTCCCCCCTCTTTTGCGTGCGAGTCACATAAAATATAATTTAATAAAAATCCCATTTCTTATTTCTTGTTGCTAGTTTAATCAAAGCTCATATTTATATATTCTAATGTGGTATTTCTTTGTTGGTTTAGGGTTAGAACTGGGGAATTTTCCTTCAGAAGTGAGCTCTCCAGCGGTTTTTCGTTGCGTAAAAGTGAGCGGCATTGATGAAAATGATGATCAATATGCATATCAAACGGCTGTTAATATTGGTGGTCATGTATTTAAAGGGATTTTATACGATCATGGCCTAGAAAGCACTTATATTCCAGCGGGTGAAACCTCCTCCGGTGGTGGTAGTGGTGGTGTTCAGCCTCTTAACTTAATCACAGCTGGTACTGCCACCGCATCTACTGCAATCTCTCCTACAGGTGCTGGTGGTGGTGTAACATCGGCTTCGTCTAGTGCAGCTGCATTTATAGATGCTTCTTCTTTATACCCAACTCCACTCAACAATTTTATTGCTGGTACGCCATTCTTCCCAAACCCAAGATCATGAAAAAACCACCACGCATTTCTTTATCTTTGTCTCTCTTTTTCTGTCTCTTCCTCAATATTTCGACCACCACCCTTATTTTTTCTTTTTTCTTTTCTTTTTTTTTTCCACTGTCTATTGGCAAAGTATTTGATATTGTTGTTGATGATGATAAATGCAGTAGTAGAGAGAAGTACATTAATTTGACACGTTCATTGAAGTAGAAGCACTTAAAATCAAGAACAAGAAAAGCAAAAAAAAAAAAGAGAGAGAGAGAGAGAGAGAGAGAGAGAGAGAGAGAGAAGAAGAAACTAAGAGGGAGGAAATCAGGCACATACACTGTTGTTGTTCTTGTCCGAATTTAAATGCTTTAAGTTTAAGTTATTCATCTCTTTCTTTATTTCTTGGTTCTTGATTTATTTATTTCTTTCTTATCCGTGAAATCTAAAGTTGTGTTGGTACATGATGGGCAGGCTGCAGCTAGCATGTAGTGTACAGTGTAGTGTAGTATGTGGCTGTTTCTTGATTTATTATTATTAATATTAATAATGTAGTGTTTTTTATAGTCTTGTGAGTTGAATTTGCATTACTCTAGTGGTAGTATATTGTTTTTGGAAGGTGCTTTTTTCCTGCTTACCCGTAAATTTGCCGGTTTGAAATGGTTTCTTCTATGGTTGGACAAACCACAAAGCAACATCATTTTTTTCCTTAACGCGGTATGGGCTGGTGTCCAGCCAAGCCATGCATGAGAGTTCATTCAAGTTCAAAAGCTGAAAGAAAATAAATAAATAAATAAAAAGAAAAAAAATAATTATTAGTCTTTTTATCATTCTCTCTTTCTTGAAAAACATGTTCATGTTCATGTCACATTATTATTATTATTTTCCACTCTCGAGCTTCTTAATTAGAATAGACATGCATAGATGTGACTTTGGTGATAAAATGGGAAAATTAGTCATTAACTACTCTTGATTAATGCACCTGCAACAAGGTATTTATATATACACCTACTGTTATATATGTAGAAGTTGATGTGCTTTTCAAAATGGTTATATATATATATATATATATATATATATATATATATATATATATATATATATATATATATATTCTTAAATTGTGAAAATTTAGATCAATTGAAAGAAACTGAAAGATTGAGAAGCTTTCCTTAATCTAAAAATCATTTTACCACAAAAAATGTCTTATCTTTTTATTACTATACATAATAGCCTCTCTGCACCTAGAAAGATTTCTCTCTTTCCAATAAGAAGAAAAGAAGTCGTCTTTGTTTCTTGAAAAATGGTTTCTTGTTTCTTAGCCTATTACTATTATTTTTTGGACGTAAACAGTTTGTTTTCAATAATGCCGACACCTAATGAGACTACCTATATCTCATTCTGTATCTTTGCTATTAAATGTTGCTTTGTCACATTCACTGGTTTTGTACTATAAACATCATCTAATATCAAATACAAGCCACAAGCTTTATTATTCATTTGCCTTTTCAAGACGAAATACATTTTCTTTTGTTTTAACTAACATTTACCTGCCTACAATTTGTTTATTTTGGTATAATTTAGAAACAAAAAAGTTCATTTATTTTTTTTTTTATCATCAAGAGAAAAGGGAAGAAGATGTATGTTTAATTCAAGTTCATGTGTAAATATTTTATTTAAATATTAAATGTTCATTATTTGCGTCTGATCCTTTAATTAAATCTGGTATATTTTCATTTACAGGCGAAGGGTTGTGATTTTAAATGTTAATTTATGCTAGCTAGCTGGCTAGTGTGAAAATGGAAACCTCTTCAGAAAGATTTATAATTAATGTAGTTTATTTTAGTGTGCGCGTGTATATATATATATATATATATATATATATATATAATAGAGAGTAATACAAAATAAAAATATAAAAAATAGGGGAAATGGTTCTACAAATAGTTTTTATACCAAATCAGTGAAGTAAAGTATTTTACCTTAGATACTAGCTGATGATTATGGATATTCTGCTAAATATTTGTTTAGTTTTTGTCAATTTGAGCCAACAACATTGGCTAGCTACCCTTGGTTTGGAAAGTTAAGGTGAGTTATAAGTTATTTGGCTAGATATTGTAATTGGAAATGAACTATCTGCTATGTGAAATCTAAAGCTTAAATTTCACTGGGACATACTTTCAGTGGAATTTTTTGGATGATCCTACTCATTTTAAATATTCATGTTGCATGAAGCAATTAAAATATAAAATTGAGCAGTGTTGTTGACATGTTGTTTTGTCTGTCACTAGCAGTCTAGCACAGTACATTGCTTTGGCTGAAAATTTTTATATAAGAAGATAGTAATAGTGGTGAGAGAAATAATGATGAAGATAGTAATGATTATGAAGTGTTAGCTAGAGAAACCAACAAAATATTTAAAAATTAGAATATGATTTTACTTGTATAATGGCGTATTCTTGAAATGATAAGTTAATTTAATCGTTTCTTTGGAACAGGGATTAATGTTTAGAAATATTAGTTTTGTTTTTATTTTCAGAAATTATAATTCTAAATTATATTTTCAATCTCTGACCCCAGTGAAAATAATCCTAACGCCATGAAGGACATTTTCATTTTAGGGGAAAGTAATGGGCAGGGAGTTGGTTGAAAATAATCCTAATGCCATGAAGGACATTTTCATTTTAGGGGAAAGTAATGGGCAGGGAGTTGGGAGTTTGTCCTAATGACCTGCATAAAGCTACATTGAGCTTTATCCATATCAAATTGAGGAACTAATTCTGTGGGTTGTGAAGCTTTAATTTGTTCCATTTTTTTTTTTTTTAATGTGTTGTTATGTTTTTAGTTTGTAGGGAATGAAAGCATACATAAATATTTAGGATGCGTTTGGTAGGCTGTAATGAGATGTAATGTAATGTAATCAAATGAATTTTTAATTTGAATTTATATTAAAAAATCATTTGATTGCATTATATTACATTTTGTTATGGCCTACCAAATGCATCTTTAGTGTTCAATAGTCAGTTATGGACTCCAGCAAGAAAAATTCTTGACTTGCACTGTTTATTTGCTTTAAATGAGTATTATCTACATCTTCCTTTTTCCCTTGTTTTGATTTAGATTCTGAATTTTAGAAATTAGCTCACTTCTAAAGTGTGCATGATTTAGTAAATGCCCATCACATGCCCCATTGAAATAAACATAGCTAGGAAGAAAAATGATTTAACTGTTGGAAGTTGACATCTGATGCAATTTTCTTCTATCTTTAAATACATTAACATGTTATTCAAGAAAATTAGGACGGGGCTACAAAAGTATGATGGTAAAGTTATGCAAAAGCACAATAATAATGCTTAGTTAATATTTCTTTCTTATTCTCGTTTCAGTGCTTGCATTATTGGGTAATTGGTATTCTTGATTTGTTTAACTTTTCTGCTACAATGTACTTGGTTTGATATTTTTGCATATGTTTTTAACATACGCTTTTCAGTTTGAATTAAGGTATATTATCATGACGAAGATGCATAATCATTTTCAATTTCACAATCATATGTTTTTGAGAAATCTTTCCTAGAAAATATAATGTAGAATACAAGTCCTTTCTACGGTATATATACTTAAGAAAGCATAACATCTTTGAAACTCGGCTAAATCTCTAAGCTTCAAATTGAAGCTATGTGATTTTACTCTTTTTGGGTAAATTATTGATGAGCATTCTTTACATTTCTTAGTGCATACACAATCATGTGTGGTTCTGAGTTTCAAGTCATATGCATGCATCTGTTGCCTTATGAGTGATTGCAGATATTAGATGATGTTCAAATATCTACATCATATTCCATTTGATATCTTACAATTTAAACGGGAATCATATCTTTTAAATGATTTTGTGATTTTATTTTATCTTATTATTGCATCACTAGTGCAAATATTAGATTTAACAACATAATTTAATATTATTTCATAATATAATTATTAATAGTAAGTACATATGTAGGTTTAACTTGTTAATAGCATTTTCATAGTGCTTGCCAATATCACGTTTGTGGTAATTTTATTGAAGACTTTTGGTTACAAGTGTTCTACATTGTGTGTTCTATTAAAGGTTTTTGTCTTTTAGTGGGCGGGTTGGGTGCTACAAAGATATCAGTTTAGCTGAGATGTTTTGACGCATAGTTTGAACTTTTTTTCTAATCAAATTTATAAAAAAAATGTGAATTTTCTTTTAATGGAATGATTGGCAAGTTTGTTGAATTAATTTCTATTATATATAAAGAAATGTGGAAGCAGCCTACTAACTAACTGGTACAAAGGCAGAATTGCAATCCAATATAGTAAAGCTAAACCCAATAAAAAACTTAGAATATGGGTATCAAATCCCTTTCCCAATGCCAAAAATATTCTCAGAACTCAACTTTCATAGAGATGTTGATAATGAGAATTTCCCAACGACATTATTTATATTTATAAAATAAAATGTCCTTTGCTGCTCAGAAACTTCCACTTTTCTCGGATTCTCATGTCTCCTTGAGTGAGGGATTGGTCCTTCCTTGAGCAACACAAACAACTTACACCATACATATTAATGCAAGCCTAAAAATTCTAACTCATAATAATTTTCCTTTTCTACATTCCCCTCCTCTTTCTATATATATATATATATAATTAATTAATAAAAAATTTATAGTGATTGAACAATCATAAGCAGCATTATATGTAACAAAAATATACATTTAAAATCTAAATTTATATAAATACCAACCTTGTTAGAAGCTCAACCACCTTCTTCTTCTTCATCTTCTCGAGTTTAGAGGACCCAAAAACAACTGTAATTGGGTAACTGGTATATAGATATGTAGCTCTTTGTCTGTTTCTAATTTGGAAGTATATGCTGTGAATTAAAGCTTAGTAGTGAGAGGAGAGAGAGAGAGAGAGAGAGAGAGCAATAATTAAGCATCTTAAAGAGATTTAATATATAGCTAGCTAGGGTTTGTATTAAAAAAAAAAAAATAATAGGGTTTTAGGAAATCTCATGGTAGTGGGATTGTGTAGCTTAGAGTGAGGCCAGATTTATAGGAATCTATAATATTCTACAATAGTATAATTTTCATTTGTAGGCATAATTGGATTGAAATGTGGTCCCAAATCCCAAATAGATAAAACAATTTGTAAAAATGTTGTTGTTCATCTTTCTTTGCTTAACTTTACTGTTAATTGAGCTTATTTCTATTCTGCTTGTGAGATTTTAACAGTCTGGATCACCACCCACTGGGGAGCATATACTATTGACCCTTCATTAAACAACAGCAATAATAATTTTTTTTTTAATTTAATTTTTTGGTATTTTTATAAAATTATTAGAAAATAAGTCTCAGTGGATGTATTCAGACATCTCAGCTAGGCTAACGTCACTTTAGCGCCCTCATCATCGAATCTGAACCAACCTAATTTTTTGGTGTATATTTACTTTAGAAGGACTTGAATTTAGAATTTTGCAAAGTTAAAAGAAATGTAGTTATCATATTGGTGAATGGAGATAGCGTTTTATATGGCTTTTTGACATTAGTATAGTAATAATAATAATAATGCAGAGGAAGAGGCTTAATTTGTCTCTATGAATTGTCTCTTCAATGAGTCAGCATAATTATTCTTTCGGTGGTGATATTGATATGGTTCATGACTAATGACTCGACCATTGGAGTTTTATTTGTTTGGTCTGCAAGAAAATTAATACATCTACTCCATGAATTTAGTTCATCAAAACAATCAATTTTTTCCTAATATTATATATATAATTTTCAATAAGAAATTTTAAAATATTGTGTTATACATATAAAACTAAGTTTATAGTATTTTAATTTACAATAAAGATGTAGAAATATATATCAATTTTAAGAGATTCAACCCAAGGAAACTTCAGGACCAATCAAAGGGAATTATTTTGTCAAAAAAAAATCAAAGGAAATTGAAGATGTATCTCGTATTAATAAATTGTCTAAAAGGGTTTAGATTTTAGTCTTATTGAAATGGGTAACATTTGAGCAGTTATAAAAAAAAAAAAAAAAAAAAACACTTGGTTAATCCTATTTTTATGAGCCGATATACATATATTAATATAATAAGATAAAAATATATAGAATAAAAAAAGATATCGGTGAGATATGAGTGAGACTCGAGTAGTTAAAAAAAGATAAAAAACCCTCTAACATGATACAAAATGTAGTTAGCACCACTTTTACTAGCTGCTAAGTCTTTCTCTATATTGGGTGTAATGCATATATTGGGTGTAATGCATAAGTTAATCTAATGAGATAAAAATATATAGAGTAAAAAAGAATATCGAAAATAAATATTTCCTTATTAGTTTGATATATTAAATAAATCTATACACTTAGCTAACGTTTGGTACTTTCTTAAATTGATTTTTAGTTTGTACTTGACTTTTAATGTAGTTGAAGTTTCTATAATCCTACGAATAGACCACAATGACATATAATATAATGTAATCAAATATATTTTTAGTATAAATTTTCATTAAAAATATATTTAATAATATTATATTATATTTTATTAAAACTTACCAAATGCACTCATAGTATGTAAATGTGAAACTAAATATCAATCATTTTCATGTTAATGGATATTGTTTAAAACAACATGCACAAGACCATGTTTTAATATACGAGTTATAAACAATTTTTTCAGTAGTAATTTTTCATCATATGAACAAATTATTTTCGCTATAAATTAATAATGAAATTTGTTTAAACTATTAAATATCTAAAAATTGCTTATAGGTAGAATATGTTAATTTATTATTATTATTATAAATTGGGGACACTAAAATGATATAAAAAAAATTAAAACATTTTGGTTTATTCTGATAAAAGATTTTTTTTTTTTTTATTTTTTATCATTGTTTGTTAGATTTGAAATTTCTTATCTCTTTATATGAATTGAAAGTTTATTTTTTCAGATTGAAGAAAAATAGTGAAAACAAAAAATGTATATTTGAGTGCAAGATAAAAACAAACATGTGCTTTTGTCCATGGTTTAAGATTTATAATCTAATAGAGTTTATTTTTAAGAGATATTATATATAGTTATTATAAGTTACAAATATCAACTATACAATCGACAAATATTATAACTCAATTCAAGTCAGATAGAAATTAAATTCAAACAAACTTAAATTAAGCAAAAAATACAGTACATCCTCTTATAATAAATATGCTTAGTGAATTAAAAAATATTAAATATTAAAATTATTAATTCATTAAGTTTATAAAGAAAGAACGAAAATTATAAATTAATATGGGACTAGTATATTCAAAGCAATAACATATTTGGATTTAAATATAGATATATATTTGACTTTTTTTTTTACAGTTGAACCTATTATTTATTATTTAAAATAAATTAATCACTTGAGGTCTATGATAATATAAATAATTAATAAATATTACTTTTAGTATAGTTTGAATATTATATCATATTTTCACATTTCAAGTATAAAAGATCAAATTTACCAAATATTAAGGATAAATCATCTATTCTATTTATTAATATTTTACTTCTAAATATTTTCCCTAATAATTTATAATTACAAAGAATATTTTTTGAAAATTTATTAATTAATAAAATTATTAATTTATTAAATATTAAGTATTAAAGAGTAAACTGTAAAAGATGGGTTTTGAATATGCAGAGCAGTTGATTGAAACTTTACTTGAGGGGCAGTTGGAGATGTTAATTAACTAGTAACTGTTGTTAAGGCTCCATTCTGTATCTCCCCATCTTCACCAGGCAGAGGAAACATTGTTGAGAGGAAGATCCAAAAATTTAACTTTAGGGTCTATACCTGATTTAGCTTTTAGTGGGATTCTGGTTTTACTGCATGGCTGATAGCTTCTAAATTTCTAACATTTAAGCCAAGGATTTTAATAATGGATTTCGCAAAATCCACGGATTATAGTTTATTCCTTTGAAAAATTGAGCTATTTTTCTGGAATTTCTTAAAATTTATCGTATTTCAAAACTTTTAAAAATGAAAAATTTGAAAAATCCACTTGGGACGTAGATTGTTAATTTCATTGATTTTGTTCAAATTCAATTCATAAATTTAAAATTTATCACGTTAAACGAAATCTTAAAAACAATAACCATTATTCCACAGTTGAAAATTTTGTTATATTTTTACTATATTATTAATCCTATAAAAATTATTATTATTGAAATTATTTTTCTCAAATTAATTTTAATTATTCATAATTTTTAAAAATAATAAATAATTATTACAATATTATTTGTAAAATTTGAAATAGTTACTAAAGAATTCAAAATATAAATAAAAATTAATTATATCTTTCTTAATTAATACTTTTTGTTTTCCTTGTAGTCATTTTATATTTAATATCAATAATTACTAAATGACTAATATTTATCAGTAAATAGCTATTAGTTATTGGTAATAATCATCAATTATTAGTCACTAGTTAAATCAAATAGACCCTTAGTAATTATTGTTAATTTATGATTTGCAAATTACATTTAATGATTTGATAAGGTTTTGCCAATTCTTATTGTTAAGATTTCAAATAATTAATCTTTATGGTGTAATTTGTTTTTAAATAAATTATAAAGTAAATTGTATTAGTTTTCTATTTAATGTGTTATATAAATAGAAACTATAAAAATATTAATTAAAAAATCATAATTTTTTATATATGTTTGAGAGCAATGGTTAAAAAGTAGTTAATTTAGATAAAATAAAGTTAAATAGTTAAAACATTACAAAAAATACTAAATTTCTGCATTCATAATTTTAAAAGAGCTATTATTTAATTTTCATCACTGTTATTTCTGATGATAGATTAAAATCAACATTTTTTCTCTCATCCAATACATTTCTACATTATCTTATTTAATTTTATATGAATTAAGTGTTTCTTACCAATAGTTTAAGGGTAGTCATTAGAAGAGTTATTGTTTGATTTACTTGATAGATATGAACATAAATAATTATTCTAAATATTATTTATATTATTTTAATAATTATTTATTTTTTATTAAATAAGTTAATCATATAAATATTAAATTAGAAGAATAATATTTATTAGAGCAATGTAGTTAATGTACTATAAAGTCATATGAATTTCTAAAATGTAAGGGAAAAAAAATTCAAATTGAAATTTTTAGAATACGCAATTTTTTATAATTTGCCCATCGACAAAACCAAATACCCACATATGATATGATATAGTAGGCAATTTTTTTATTTTTTTATATTTTTTATATTAAGAATGAGAATATTTCATCGAAATATTTATTCAGTCGATGGTAACTTTTTTCATTAACATTTCATATTAAATTAGTGATAATTATTTGTGATTTTTATATACTTGAACTTCAAATATCTCACTTTTTACTTTTTTAAAAGAGATGAAAATATCGATAAGACCATACGTTATTAGCATATAATAGACAATTTAATTTTATATTTAAAGAGAGGATTCCAAATCAAAATTTACTTTAAAAAAAAAAAAGGAAAAGAGAATAATCCCATTATTAATTATGTCTTTAGTCACATGTTATTCTTTAGTCATATCAATAATGCTATTATTAAGACATTGCTGATTTGACTACTCAAACTAAAGTTGAATTTTGCTATTTTATTAAAAAAAGTATATACTATATGACATTGCATTAAAATGCATCAATAATATTTCAATTTCCACACATCTCTTATGGAGAGTACAATAGAAAACTTCCCTTTTAATTTCTTTTTTTTCTTAATAAAATTCCCTCCCAAATAAAAAAAAAAAAAAACAATATGAAATCTTTATTTCTCTTTGTTCAAAAGAAATGGAGTGTTGAAAGAAATAAAAATTTAAAATGCATAGAAAATATTTCAATTACTGTATATTTGGAGAAAGAATTATTGATACTTCAATCTAATTTTTCTATTTGTATAATAAATATTAATTTGAGATTTTGTAGATTCTCAATTTTGCGCTTATGATTGGATTTTTAGAAGACAGCAATTAGAGGCCAAACATCTCCATTTTTTATAATTGACAATTTAGAAATGAACCCAATTTATTTTATTTTATTTTATTTTATGTGTAATATTAAATTATTAGTTGTATATAATTAAAATTTATTATAACATGTTAAATAATGTCCTCATTTGTCATTTTATAATTTAATTCTAATTTCAACTCATAATTGACCGTTTACAATTGACTACTGCTGCAAAACCAACATGCCCTTAGACTTATTATCATACCAAAGTGTCGTTGGCTAATTTCATTGATGTAACCCTATAATTAGAGGATGAATAAATTATTGTGTTTTTTTTTTTTTATATTTATTTGTGATTTAATTTCTTCACACCATTTAGGTTTTTTACACTCCCACCATCCCTAAAAGAACAACTTATTGATAAAGATTTGATACTTTAATCAAGAGGTTTTAAATTTAAGTATTAATGATAAGGCCTTTTATTACATAATTAATTTAATATTCCGGCTTAAATAAAATAACATAACACCTTCAAAAGAGTAGGTTGCTGTCTAACAACATAACAGGAAAGATTTGTGCCCAAACTAATAATGTTGCTGTCTGAACCCTAACCACATACTTCATTAGTATTCTCATGTTGTAGACTCAAATCTTCTCGACATTTCCAAGCTCTAAAAAACATTGATGGCCAAGGTGCCCTATATTAGGGTCCATGTTTACCTGCCTTCACTTTGTTCAACCAAAAAACTCACTTAGGCCCTCATATATAAAAAGGTGACTACTAAACTTTCATTATTTTTTCAATGTAAAGATTTTTTTTTTTTTTTTACCGAAAAATATCATAAATTTTCAAATTTTTTTGTATTTAGTGGCCACTAGTTGAATTCCAGCATGAAAAGCTGATGTAAACTGCTATGTAAACATTCCCAACTAATTCAGCCAGACAAATAAATCCATGTCACCTAAAGTTGTCACGCAGAATAGACTACCCTAAATTTTTTTTTTTAATTTTGTTGAATAATTAAAAATTATTTTTTTTTTTTTTATTAATACTCATATTACCGTCATCTCATCTTCAATCTCTTTCCTAAATCCCAAATTTTTAGTCCCCCTTATCGTCCATTTCAGCTCTTCCATCAAATCTTTACTCTTCACCACCATCAAATCCTCTCCACCCACTTCCATCACTCATCACAGCTGTTAAACTACACAAAACCTACTCAAATTCTCAATCTTAGATTAGAACCAGTGTTTTAAAAATCAGACTGGTGATCAAACCTATTAGGTCACTGGTTTGTGATTTAACTGGTATGACCGGTTGAATAGGTGATCTCACTGGTTAAATAAAATCCTCTCATTTTTCTCTTTTTTTTTTATTTTTTAATTAGTTTACAGTGATGGAGGTTTAACAAGTTAAAACTGCTCAAAGAATGATTAAATTGAAAATTTAGTTTTTTAATTGAACCGAACTGAATTGGCCAGCGATTTTTGATTTAATCAATCGAACTTATTAATCCGCTCTGATTTTTAAAACACTGACTAGAATTTCCTGTTGTAAGCGCTAAAATGTGTCATATACTTGAGTATAACAATTGAATAAGTAGATGCAAATTGGTCGATATTTGGGCAACAATTGGTGTATGCTTGGTTGCCATTCGCAACTAAACTAGTGGCAATCAAGGACTAGAACTATTAGGATCGAAGCTCATGAGCTTGGGCTCCATTATGGCAATTCGAAGAGCTCTTTGCGGACCTAGACATGCTCTTAGCTAGAGAGCTCCATTGACGTCATCACCACTATCGAATCTATACATGCCCTTTGCGAACCCAAACGTGCACTTTGCTAGCGAGCTCCATCGACACTGTTACCATGACTAAATCTAGATGTGCTCTTCGCTAGCCACCACTCCATGGAGCTCCATAGTAAAATTTTATGAATTTTATTTACAAATCTATATTTGCATTTTGTCTTTTAAACCTATTAGACTGATTTAGTTTTTTGCTTCTTGGATTCTAATAAAGTTGATGTAATGACACGATGAGAGGGTAGTGAGGTTCTTCAACTATTTGAATAGTTTAAGCTTAATTATTTGAAATGGTCGTGTTTTGATTTGGTTGACTGGAGAGATATGAGATTTGGAATTTTTAATTTTTTTGCGTCATGTCTTTCATTTTCTCAATAGCCAAACAATGTTTCTCTATTTTTTGCTATGCTCTTTTTTTTTTTTTTTTTTTTTTTTTTTTTTTTTTTTTTCATGTTTGATTTTGGTTTATGATACTTGCCAATGATGTAAAGCTATAACTTGGTAAAGTTTAATCTCTCTCAATTTCAAATAAAGATTAATAGCATATCAATTAATGATTTACAATTCGATTTTTATTTTTATTTTTTAATTTAAGAGTACTGGCATATGATTGGATTAGAGTTGTGGATGTGACATTTACGTGTCAATTTGATCTAGTTGGATTGATAATGTGTTCGTCCACGTCAGTATTTCTGGTGAGATTTTCTTCAGATTATGGCTAGTGACCACTAAATACAAAAAATTTAAAAATTTAGATATTTTCTAATAAAATAAAATTTGGTGATTTTTTGAATTATTTACCCACCATTTAGGTTTTTTACACTTCCACCATGCCTAAAATACAACTTACTGATAAAGATTTGATTCTTTTATCAAGAGGTCTTATATTAAAATATTAATGATGAGGCTTTTTAAAGTCTTAATTTAAAATTCCGGTTTAAATAAAATAACATAACATCTTCAAAAGAGTAGGTTGTTGTCTAACAACATAACAGAAAAGATTTGTGCCCAAACTAATAATGTTACTGTCTGAATCCTAACCACATACTCCATTGGTATTCCCATGTTATAGACATTTCCAAGCCCTAAAAAACACTGATGGCCAAGGTGCCCTATATTAGGGTCCATGTTTATGTGCCTTCACTTTGTCCAACCAAAAAACTCACTTAGTCCCTCATATATAAAAAGGTGAGTACTTAACATAAATGGGACTGGATAATGTTAAAATAATTGAGCATTAATTCTATATTCCATTACTTTATATCAACAATAAATTATCCAATATATATATTCATGATTTTAGGATTCTTCTCCTTAATTGGCTACCTTTCATCCTCTAAGGAATCATAACAAATTATGTAACTAACTTGAAGAGCAACCCTTTTCTCTTTGCATCCACTAGTTCTAGACTTAAAAAATTTCAAGTTTTATGGTGATGATTTTTCTTGTTTTGCTTATATATATTTCAAAATTGACCTGCAGTTTGATACTTTGATCAATGAACATATCTATTGTTTGATTAAATTTTATATATATATATATTTTTTTGGGTCAAATTATTGTTGTGAAATTTGCCTTTTAGTTCATAGGTTTAGTAATGACCTAACATTTTGATTCTTGTTTACAAAATTATAATTTCATTCACTATACATTAGTTCTTAATTTTTTTTTAACTTATATAATATTCTGACTACTGTGATTTTAAATACAATAGATTAGTCTTTGGAACTTTTGTACTTTTACCAAGTTAATTTTAGAATTAAAAGTAATAATTTTGAAATAGTGGGAATTAAAATGTTAATTGTGATAAATTTTAATAAATTAACTGTATGGGAAAATTGGAAGATTTCTTAAGCAGTGAAACATTAATAAAAAAAAAAAAAAAGAAATAGAGTGAGATGGCAATTATAGAATTTTCTGATCAACAAAAGTCATGAAATTCAGTTGTCCTATACAATTCAATCTCCAAAACTTGACAGCTCAATCTACACAATCTGATCAAGATTCAGTAAAGTTGCTAAATTCGAGTTTCCAAATTCACGCCGAGGAAAACCAAGAAAAGTTGGCAACAACACTCCGCTTTACAAATATGACAAGAACAGTTCAGTATCACATACTAGATCTTGACATATAGGAATAAGGGGATTAATATACAGTTGATTTTTTAGGTTAAGTTTCCTCATTATAATACAACCTAATCCTTTTTTAAGTTAATTATTCACCAAAGTTGATTAGTTTGGCATTGTTCTTTTCCTGCTGAAGGGTTGAAAAGTAGTATTATGAAACTTGCTCAGTTTGTTGTTTCATCGCCTTTTGTTTCCTTCTAGTCTCCAGGTGAGCAGAAAGTTGAGCACACTTCCTTTTGGCTTGTTCCAACTCTTTCTCTAATTCCGTTACCTGATATTTGGCCATATCATCATCATTATAAACATTTATCAAAAAAAAAAAAAAAAATTGTAGATTTCCAGATTGAAGATACCTACCATTTGTTTTAACTCAGCCTCTTTTTGCCTATGTTCCTCACACCTGTAGAAGAGGTCGGATGCAATTCAGCAATTAATGTAGCCACATAACTATCAAGCCTCCATAAATAATAAGCTATTATTAAAAATATCCCTTGAACATCAAAGCTGAAAGCCTGAAAGCCAAGCTTCAATTCAGAGGGACAATAATATAGTTGAAGGCTTCATGTAAACTGCCTGCCTACCACAACATTCCATCAAAGGTCAACTATAGTATAAACTTCATGTTTGGGTATAGTTTCCTTTTCTATCACTGCGCGTGCACTTTACAAGCTATGCACTTTACAAGCTATTCATTCTATGCCTCTCCTCTATTTCAAGCATTACATTTTGATTTCCACTTGTCTATTCCTCCACCTGTAAACTTTCAATTCTCATTTCCTCACCTAAAGCCTATGATGGTATCCAATTTTCGCTTTGACCAGTGTCAGGTTGAATCAATGTCATGACAAGCCTCGTAAACCACTATACACAAAGGGTGCAACTTTAAGCTGCAGGTCTATCGTTTATGCTTGACGCGGCTTAAGCCCAAGTCTTAATCCCATACTAGTTGGGGGTTGACTGACTGAATCCTTTTATCTATTCCACTTGTGTTAGGGCTATATTTAAGAAAATATATAGAGCCGTTGAATACTTGTTCATTGCTTCCTCCAACGTCATCCTAATTCTGTTCCTCACCTTCTGTTCTCTACTACAAACTTTGACATGCTTCACCTTCCATATTATTGCATTTGGAGGTCTACGATGCACATGTTCAAACCATCTCAATCTTCCTCTAAACAGCTAGAATAATAAAGTAAATATCCAAATTAAATGCTAAACAACCCAAATGCTAATGATTCTTAGAATCTTAATTAACATAAAAAATTCCTAAAAAAAATCTTTTCTTCAAAGTAAGTTGATCCTAAATAATAAAATAATGCAGAAATATGATATTGAACTTTTTCTCTCTTAGTGAAAACCAGGCTTCAATTTCTAAGACGCTGAAGTATAAGAAAGCATAGATTCCTTGTTGCCAATCATGACTTGATATTTACTCACAGGGATTTGATACCATGTCCACCTCTTTATCGAGGCGTCAGTAGGGACCTGTTTGAATACAACTTTTTTTCTCACCCCTCAAGCTATATTTGGTCAATTATTTAACATTCAATTGGAAAATTCACATCTTTAACCTCTCCAACAGAGCGTTGGCCAAGCTTGTTTTCATTCATATTTTGCCAGTTATACTTCACCCTTCAACTACCATATAGTTGGACATGATGAAACTGTCAGTTGCTTCTCTGCATATTCTTAAAGACAAGATTGTTGTCTTGGCTCTCTTTAGATGGAAACCACCACGAGGGTGCATGAAGGCAGTATGCACTTAAAAGCTATGCTTTATTAACTGGTTCTAATACCAAATCATTAATTTGGCACATGTCTGATGATAAGAAACTTATTCAAGACTTGGAAGCCTGAATGGGCTCTACTAGTTAATATCAAGTTCTGGATTTCCATCTTTTTTTAGGTTAGGAAGTTGAAAAATTAATTTTAAGATGTACAGGTAGTACTCTCAACTCTGCCAAAATGGGTTTGGTCGGATGCCTTTAGAACTGGTTTGAAGCTTTGCTTCTCTTTGAGCCTTATCTTGCCTTATTTGATCAGGAAAGAACTAATCCTTTTACTTTCTACATAAGCTTGTGTCCATATGGGGAACTTCTATGAGTAAATTACTTAAAAGACTCGGATTATTTTGTCTGTATTAATCCCTACACTTGTAATGCTTTTCCTATCAGTTAAATAAGAGAGAATTTTCATCAACTGCAGTTCATTTGATATAGTGTGATGCAATTCAATTTCAACCATAGGGTGATGACTACAAGATCTTAGGTATGCCCAAGGAATTCTTGGGTTGACACTTAAGGAATGGCCTCTTCCCCCACTTTACTTCCACAGCAACATACCTAAATTTCAAATCCAGCAATTAATTTCAGGTGCCTAAAACTCTCATTTTTCCACTCCTAATTTAACCTTAAACTTTGACTGCAGTTTTTTGTATCATATAAACCCTAAAGTTTCTGCATCATAGCTTCAAGTAGCCCTAACTATCAGCCACCAAATTTCAGGGTATCCCTTTTTGTTAAGGACAAGTTTTCATATTCTTAACTCCTTCAGCAATGTGAATCTAAATGCCCAGCAGACAGCAACACCTTGTTGCTGACTGAAATTGACTGACTTTTGAAGTAACCCACAAGGTCCTTTACATATCATGAGAGTCAAAAATAAGATAAATAATTGAACTCATGATGACTATAAAGGCTAGATCTAGAGTTAATTGGCTCAACAACTGTCCATATTCTCAACTGTATACAGTTTTTTTTTTTTTTCTCCATTCTCACTCTCACCAAACTCCTCTCTACAATTCCAAAATAGTGAAAAACGAGATATAAAAACTCCTGAGATAGGATATAATTTGCGATGAACTTTAAAGGCTGATTTGGCTGATCATGTTGCCCTAACACTGACCATATGCTCAGCATCAAAGTCCCTAAATGAACATATTCTTTCATTTTTCCAAAAATAAAGTGTATCCTTCGTTATAACCCTATGCCATTCTTTTGCCACCACTGCCCAAGAGCAAAAACATTTGTCTTCCTTAAAATAGAAACATCTGAATTGAAGCATTACTGGGAATTAAATTTTGAACGCAAATCCTAGCAATTGAAGATGGAATGGATCAACATGATAATTAAAAACTGCTAGATTTAGCATACAAGTTGTATGTTAGATTCAACCTCATAAAAAGTTGTATGTTCTCTTCACAGATCTGATCAACTGATATGGACCCTGGAAGATCTTTAGATATGACTTCAGAAAGTGATCCCTGCAAAAAAAGGAATTCAACCAGGAATTGTAAGTAGATACATATTATTGCAGATATAAAGTGAAGAAGCATTACTGCTCATCCATCAAGATATCGACATAAACAAACAAAGCATCTTGATGCAGAAAATATTCCCAAAGGGATAGCTCAAGTCCTACTCATGACCCAAGCTCGTCTAAGAGAGCAGGGTTTATTTCCAGCTATTATTCTTTCTTTAGCCATTCTAGTAGTAGCAGACCTGTGATTTTTTATGTTTCTTTATGGCTATTTAGCAATTTTCCATTTTATTTCTCTATATAAGGTTGTAGCCTTTATAGGCAATACTGGATTTTTTATTGAATTAGAGTCCTTTAGGTGTGAGAACCTAAGGTTCTACGTCACAGTTTCTGCCTATGATCTATGCCTCCTGACAGATACACAACTTCATCAGTGATTCTCAACTCTAACAGCTTCTGCTTGTATTCTGATCTCATTACTTTTTGCTGGCCCCACCTCATACAAGTTTTCCATTCTGCCAATTTTCATCAAATCATTGCATAGCTCATACTGATATTTCTTCAGTTCTATACTTCAATCATAATTAGAAATATGTATTTCCAAGAGAAAACATAGCATGTTGAATTGTGTTTGAACCAATTAGCATGGACAACTAAGCTACATAGCCTACTCTACTATCATCTAAAATATGCCTGTGGCCAAAGATTTTTTTTAAGTAATAGAATTATACTCAACTACTGCACACAACCTATGCTCATGACTAATTGTCATACATAATGAAAATAATCTGACATATGGAATAAGAAAGGAGGCCATACATCACTTATGTTTGCAAGGCCAGTGATTGGACGTTTATCAGTAGGTTGATCTAGATGCATTTCTTCTTCAGCATTGACAGCAAAACCACTGTTATGCTGGTTACCAGACAACTGCATCTGTGACCTATCAGTATGTTTCTTTTGTGTATTCTGCGGCCTAAAACCAGGATGCTGGTATCCAACTAAATGGCAGTGATTGTTCCTGTCAAGAGAGTAAAAATTTTGGCTCCCAAATATTAGACACACATTCAATGGTTCATAAGAATTTATTCATTAACATAACCCTCAAGTGCATTATTTAATAATTGTGAACAATTATAAACAATAAATACCACCACTCTATGATTAAACAGTGGAATAACAGTAGGACTGCGAGGCATTTGAATGGATTATCTTCGTAGAATCAACAGAACACTTTGCTTGGAACCTACAGTGACATTATTAATGCTGCCATTTAATTCATTTCAGCATCCAATTTTCTTTACCTAATCCTTCAGCTTCAGTCAACCATTTAAAAAAAAGAAAATAGTCATGGCAACTGCCAAGGAATGCCCAGAATTTACATCTGTATAATCATCACCATGCTTGTACATTTGAATCTGTGGTAATTATAGCAAAACAGTAAAATGGAATTGCACATCTGGTGTCCATCAAAGCATCCTACTGAGGGGTTGATGGTATTGAGGCACAAATTTAACGTAGACAGAAGGGTAAATGTGAGCTAAAAGCAAAAGCCACAGTAACAAAGAGAAAGAAAAAACCAAAAAAAGAGGGGGGTGGATGTGAATAAATATCTTTGACTTGAAATTGTTACAAGATACTCTGCAGGAATGAATGGACCAATAATTCTCATCACTGAAGCCAGATGATGAAGAAGAAGATAGAGTGCATGTACACAAACATAACATTCCACATAAAAAATTTGAAGAAGATGCACAAGAACAGTACTAAATGGTAACAAACCAGTAATCCATCAGTATCTGCTTCAGCTTGGCTTCAAGTCGAATAAACACTGATGATCTCTCAAAATCTTGCTTATCATGTGCTGGTTCTATGAAATTTGCTTCAAGAGCTCCTTTAATGTATCAATAAAGCAGCAATTACTGAAAATTCTAAGGGAACATTGAAATGAAAGTAGAGGAAAGTATAATACCAACAACACCATTCCCTTTATAAGTATTATCACCGGTGACTTTCCAGAAGGGCTGTAAAAATGTAAACATCCAACTAATTAGTCACAAATAAGTATGCTATTTTCATTCAATTCAGAGACATGAACTATCTGTAAAATATAAAGGTTTATTTAACTTTCTAACTGATCATGGTGGTTAAAAACAAATTTTAACAATATTTATCCACATTAAACATGCCAGTGAAATAATATGCAAGGGCATATCAGAAGGCACATAAAGATACATGAATGCTACTAAAGCATACCCTGATCAGGCGATTTTTATGGTATACATTGAATCCACAAACACCAAGAGCAGGTGCCTCTTTGATGAAACCAATGGTTGTTTCCACAGCAGCAACCTAGCACCCACCAAATACCCATTTAGCACACCAAAAAAAAAAAACAAAGAAAAAAAGGTGCCCAAAGGCTCATTCCTTTGATAAAGTATTTCAATAATTATTCACCCTCCACAGAACTAATAACTACAATGGTCAAAATTGATCAAGAAATTGCTCTTTCAGACTTTCGAACTAATGATTATTCAAAAAGAAACCGTAAGACTCTGTTAGACATACCAATACCATAAACAAAGCCATATTGAAGACAATATAATTAAAAAGAACAAAAATAGAGGTGATACATTCACCCTACGAACTAGCAATGCTACTGAAAATCCTGGTCCTAATGCGATGTACCTATTAATCTATCCAAAAAGTTCTAAAATTAGTTAATACATATAAACTTACAAAGAATAAACAGTTTTAACAAGATGAAAAATATAGAACAGAATATTAAAGAGTGAAAAAAAAAATTGTATAGAATGCATAAGCAGAAATTTTGAGATTTCACATCACTGGCATGGCAACCACACCCAACATGTAAGTTTCTCTTCATCTCCCTGCAAGATGAAGGCAGAACACTGCAAGATTCCAGCACTGGATTTAAAGCAGCAGATGTGCTGAGTTGGTCAAGTTCTGCCGCATTCAGCTTGACTTATTTGTAAAACATGTCCTATAATTAAGCTCCAATTTGGTTCATTTATCCTTTTCAAATTTGGCTTATTTACTAAAACACCACTAACAAGCAAAAGACTTCTTATTCATCTATGGCTTGTTCATTAAACAGGTTTTATAGCAAGGTTCAGAATTTCTCGTGAATATAACTTAAGAACTTGAAACAAACTGTTATTGAGCCAAGTCTCACCTCTGATTTATTCACAAATGGGTATAATTTTATTTGTGAGTATCAAAAGTATTTAAGAACTTTAACCCCAAAGCTAAGTTGGCAAGTGAAATCATTGACAATTAAGAAAATATACAATATTTGTTTAAGAAATTTCAATAGCTTTAACAATCTTTACTATTTATTTTTAATATAGTAATATCAGATAGAATGTGTAACTTATGGGAACAATGTTTTAAGTGATATGTCATTCAAAAAATACTATTTATTTTCATTGGATATTTTCCATAAAAAAATTTACATGTGAGCGTATAAAGGAGCTGGCTTCAGGGCCTAAACAAGCTGCTTTCACATAGCTCAAGTTCAAGTTGTTTATAAGTTGAGATCAAAAAGTAAGCTTGGACTTGGCTCATTTGACAACTTGACTATTTTTGGAGACTTTCTTGGGAATTAAAGGCATGCAACTCACACATAAAATAGAAAAATAATGCATAAAAGAGAGAAAAACAATTTTTACCTGATTCAGAAATGTGCCTAGGTCTGAGAACATATTTATAAAGACACTAGACATATGTTTATTTATGGAAAACAATTTTCTTTTCTCCATTCTCTATTTTCTAACAATTTTCTTTTTTCCATTCTCTATTTTCTTGAAAACTTTTATTTTCATTTTTCAAAGAAAATTAGATAACATATTTCATTTGATAAAAATAGAAATTACATTCTATTGGAAAAAAAAAAACCATGTTCATATTATATAGTTATTTTCTGTAGTTATAAGAGTTAATTTAAAAAAAAAAAGTCTAAAAATTAATTTTCCTTTTTACTTCAATTATTAAAGAAAAATTAGTTTTCTTTTGTATATTTTCTAATATATTATTATTGAAATATTTTCAATTAACTTACTAATTTCTATTTAATTATCTGTGCTTTTAGCTTATTCTTATTTTTCTTTAAAAGATAACTATAAATAAAACTAAAGAAAAAAAGTAGAATATTAATCATGACATTTTATTTAACAAGTGTTTCTTTTCTCTCAAGGAAAAAGTTCGTAGTCAATTTGTTATATCTTTTATTTGTGACAATTACTGTAAATTAAAAGGCCAAATTAAAATTAAAATGTTCAATATTAAAATAAGATGGTTATGGGGCAAAACAAAAATTAAAGAAAAAAAAAAGAGCTAAGCACCGGCCAAAAAGGCCCAGCTTAGCAAAAGAAAAGAATAAACAATGAAAAAAAAAAAAAGAAAGAAAGAAAAAGAGATTGGGGCTTGAAGCGAAGCAAATAAGTCCCTCAAGTCAAGTGGAAAACACGTGTTGCTTCTATGTTTCCGATTTAGAAATCGCTCTTTAATTCTAAAGGAAAAATGTACAAAACATCATAAAGTTGTTTTGAAGATTCAATTATCATTGTGGAGACTGAAAAAATCTGATTTCTAGTTCAAAACTCTTGTATTTGAACACAAAACACTATTTTCTAGTTTTTAGGAAAAAATTTCCAGATAATTATTATAGTTAGATAAATTTACAGATATTCACAATTACTAACATATACACAAAGAACTTTTTTCTATTATTTTTCCCTTATAATAAACAATAAATCCTATATTTTCTAAAAGATTACAACTAACACCAAAGATTGGTTTTACTTAAATGAATTGTCGCTGTTATCAAAGAATAAGATGCATAAAGTTAGTCAAGCAATAAACAACTATTCTCTTGATACAAAGGTAAAGATTAGCAAAGATGTGGGCATGCAGCCATTAGAGGAGACAATGAGGTCAGGTTGGGTGCAAGTCATTTTGACTTCAAGTTGTTTCCAATTTTTTTTTTTTTCTTCGTGGGGATTAAAGGTCTTATTCAATTTTTGGGTTTTTACAACTTTTTTCTATTTTTGGATTTTTTCCAATTTAAAAATAAATTATTTTTGGTCATTCAGGTTCATCTCTAAAATTTTGGGTCATCTCGAGAATGATATAGGTTAATGAAAGTTTTGACACTATATTCCTAAGCATGCTTGGGTCAGGTAAAAAATTCCCACCTCTGGTAGCAGGTGAATTCGCTAGATTAGACACGCATAAGGAAAAGCTCAAACTAAGACAACAAATGGCAGAAATCAGCATTTCTTCATGATTTCATCATCACTAAAAGTCATCATAGGAAGCTAAGATGCATTGTACAGATTTTACCACAAACAGTATTTCAAAGATGATAGAGAAAAATTAATTGGAAAAAAAGTATGTAGCCTTCTTTTGACCATGCATCTTACCTCTTTTGATGCCATTCCTAGCTGAGGCCTATAGGTCACTGTTCTCAAGTATTTCAAGTCATGTGCAAGATCATACTGCTCTACAGACTTCCCCCTTAATATGATGCTGAAGTTTGTGAACTTCTTAAGATATAAAATTGAAACATAAGCCTATCAAGAAGAAAGAATATTTTGTACAAGTTAAAAAAGTATTAATAAAGAATGGAAACCAAATATAAAGCATATTTGAAAAGCTCACCCTTAGGGAATAGCGGATACGATAAGAAATATGAGATTGAAGCTCAACAACTTTTTTTTGTAGTTTTGTTTGACCACCATGATTAGCTTCATCCCTCAATCGTATATCCTACATCAAAGATAAAGAGAGAACACTGAATGCTTCTAAAATTGAACTTCTTATATCTATTTCAAAGGTAACACAAGCTATCAAACAAACAGGGACAACAAAATCAATAGTGCTCAAACTTCCATCTTATTTCTATCGGAGTCCTTGAAATTTAATTTTCTGTAACCTAGAGCTTAAATGGATTAATTATTCTAACTAAGCACATGTAGTTAGAATCTCTCACTGAAATGCTCATATGGAAATTAGTGGTTTTTTTTTTTTTTTTTTTTTTTTTTTTTTTTTTAAATTATAAATCAAATCCTAAGAAAACAGATACATTTGATATTGTTATTCAATTTTTTTGCAACAATTTAGCAATTCGTTCTTATTATTGTGAGTGGTATTATGTTTGAAAAATGATAAGTTGGTAATGATGGTGTCTTTATTAGGAAATTAGATTCTTCCTTGGTTATGTTATAATTGGCTTTCATTTTTAAAAAACTCAACATTTTGTATTTTGATCTATAAAAAAATAAACCTTGAATTTCACATTAGCATTTCGATGAGAAATTCTAGCCAAATGCACTTTATTAGAAATTTTCAGCTTTTTTTTTTTTTATTCCAAAAAGTTAAAATACAGCAATCATAGAAATCAGAAAGGACCTTTAAAAAGGGTAGTCTATCTTTTATTCATTTATTTATTTTTCAGAAAAGAAATCTTGTTGACAAAGAATGAAGAGGATTAAACCATGGAGGACGAGATACTCCTAATATTAATGATTTCCAATCAAGTTAAATAACACTCTAGGAGCCTACCTAAAAACATGTACCAAAATAGAAGTAAAAAAGCACCAATTGCTGCACAACAAACAAAAAGATAAACTCTGATTTTTGACAATGTGCACATTCTTTTCCAACCAAGACTCAAAACACAGTAAAATAAAAGGCACAGTAAGATTTCTCCACTTCCCAACTATAGCCACCACTTCTCTCCTTTGGATTCCCACCCTTCTGAGATTTCTAAGTTTAATGCAATCTTTTCTAGACATGAAAGAATTGATTGAGGTCGAACTATGATGAAATTAACAACTATTCAAATAAAATATGTCAAGCAAATATACTTAGTTGCTAGTTCACATATTTGTCAAATAAATATAAGCTGTCAGAAAACCTATTTATTTTTTTGAACTCCTTGATATTTAGGTCCTGAAAATTCTAGGGGAGCACGTGCTTCTTATCAAGAAAAGCTTAGCAGAAGTACCATTTTCCAAAATGCAAAATGGCCATAATTACATTTAAATGCAATAGGTTCTGTAAAATCGATATCATAGCAAGCAGATGATTTTGCAAAAATACCACAAACACATTAAACTGATAAAGTTAAAAACAACAAACCTCGTCATCATCATCAAAACTCAATTCGTATATGCCTTCATCATTCAGCCATAAGTTGTATATTATTATCTTCGTTCCGTGCCACCCAATATCCTCGAACTGGAGAACAAAAACAAAAGAGAGGCAGATAAGCAAGTAAAGACATCCCTAAGGTAGAAACATGCAACTATCTAATGATTTTAAAACTTTTTACTTGAAACTATGAAGTAAGGACATAAAGTGTTATGGTGCTATAATGACACAATTCTTTAGGCAAGGTCCTAGTAATGAGATGAGAGTTTTCATGTGAGAGGCAGTGGTGGTACCGGTATATTGCCCTTGGTGATTGTGTAAAATCATACCTACTGACATGTTCTAAATTAGGAAATTGAAAAGAACAGTCTTGCTGACTTCAACAGTGAGATCATTCACAACATGTTCAGCATATATCATTTGCATCAAAATATGATAATAGTTGTGCTGGTAAGTAGCATGTCAGCTATGCTAGGACTATTTTTCCCTCTAGGAAATTTTTAAGTACCTGAGTAAACGCAATAGCAACAAAATGCATTTCCTAAACACAAATTCCTAGTTTCTTCAAGAAAAGGAGATGGCACTCAACCAGGTTTTTAAATAATGGTATCAGATCATGGTATCTATCACTTTTGCCATGTCACTGCATCTGACAGCTAAATGTTTTTTAAAAAAATAGCAAAATGATACAAATTATTGATTTGACAAGAATCTAACCGGATATGTAATACATTAGTAGTTTAAAAACCTAAAACAACTATTACTGAAAAAGAATATAATTTTCTAATCAGAATTACGATAGAAACAACAATGCAGTTAAAATTGACTATTAGCCTACATGAAAAAGGAAATTAAAAGAATATATATCCTAAAAAATTATAAATTAATCTTACAATAATTTTGCGAAACACGTGACATAAATGTTTCATTGCCTTTTCTATTGAAAAAGATGAACCCAGCTTAAATACGACAACAAAAGAAGACCCACTTATAAAATTTTACAAGGAAGCCCAAAGAGAAATTAAGAATTTAATAGGAGAGTTTGATTAAAAAAAAAAAAAAGGATGAATAAAAGAAAGAAAGAGATATCCAAGGGCTTCAAAAGAAAGCCAGCCAGTATGATCTTGAAAGGAGGCCGAAAGAAGAGTTTGACTTCTAATAAGAGAATCTTAAATAGATCGATAGATAAGAAAAGAAGAAGAATAAAGAAAGAGATACCCAATAACAGGTACATCATCTCTATGTTTGAAGGGTTGCTACTTACAACCGTTACCCTTCCTGTGATGTAGCCTGTAATGGCCATTACAGCCATTGCCTTTTATGTGAAACTGCCACCATGTCAATGTAATTAAAAGTCACATTCACAACTTGGTAAATATCATACAAACCCTTCAAATCTCTTTACAGAACAGGTGATATTTAAAACTTGATACTCAAGCTCCATTTTATTTCAGGGGAAAATAATGTCTACAAAAAAATTTGAAGCAAATAACTCTTTTCTATAGCTTATTGAGATGTTTTTTCCAGACAATATTTTTCAAAAAAAAAATCATTTTAGATACTAATAGTGGACAAATTGGGATATTTCCAATCACGAACCTATTGGCACTGGAGTGCCAATTTTCAAAGTTTGAGGAAGATTATTAGTTAATAGGAGATACAAGTATGTTGATGAAAATTATTTGAAGAGAGCGAATTCTGAATATAATGCAAAATTTTAGCTCAATGCATCAATGTCACAACTAAACCGGCAAACATCCCACATTATTTGCACAATGGAAGGTCCTTGGTCTATTTGCTAAATCCAATAACCTCAAAAGCAACTTCAACTAGCACTTTTAGAGTGACAAGCCTGTCGTGTCACAGACAACATCCTTCTTATTGATACTTCAAGAGACATAAAAGTAAATGGTTTCATAATTTAACTTGAGATTAATAAACCTGCTGCATGAGCTCATCCTTTGATGTGAAAGGAGACCATTCAAGGATCGTATTCAAGTTGGAAGACCAATCATCTTGTGAGCTATAAATTATTGGTTCTGCCCAATGACCAGATATGTCAAAATCTACCTGAAATATAAGTAAAACCAACAGTTGCAATGTCAGAATCAATGCAGTAATGACTATGACATGCTGTAAACAGAAATTGTACATTAAGCATAAAGAAGAATTACCATAGGAACAATAACATCATCCTGCCCAGTCTTGCGCAAAAATGTATAGGATAAAAGACCAACACTCTGAGTTGCTTTGCTAAAAGAAACATTCAAAAAAAAAAAAAAATCAGCCTTAGAACTTGTGAGAAACCTCAAATCCAACCCAAAAGCTTAAGAGATTAGGTGGTAAGACTCAAACATTATATTAAGCCTTAATGTCCTTTGTTATTTTTCTATATGGGATCTTTTAACTCTAACACCCCTTTTGACACGTGTTAAACTCTTAACTAGCACATGATACAACAAAATGAAGGCCGAATAGATTCAAATTAACAAATGCACATATGCCAGGCCCTACTGACACATGGCTGCAGTTGTGACGAAAGAGCACAGATTGGAGTGTAGAGCTGACTCTGATACCATGTGGAAAATCCATGGGCCTTAAGAGTGTTGGGCCAAATGATATCAATGGCCATATAAGTAGGATTGGAATCTCATATTACATAAAACCAATTGGCTTGTGTTAAGGCCCAATCTACTCCACATATATTCCACTTTATATTCTTATAGTTTTCTCATGTGGGATTATATTTTTCAACAGAACTCAAAACTTGGGTTTCACTAGTTGTTTTATCATAATAGCTTGCCTTTTCCTGGTATGTGATGTTGTTGTAGTTTTATCCGTGATGGGAGTAAATATCAAACATAAATTATAAGGTTTCTAAAAGTGAGAATGTTTATAGCTGACAAATGTATGCCAAGAGGAAAAATATGCAGAGACAGAACTTTGATGTGTTCTGGATTCTGCTCAAGGTAATAATATATTCATGTCAAGAAATCAAAGCAACAATTAAAATATGTCTTTCTTATAAAAATGCCACTGAAAGAGATATCAGGCAGTGGAAGAAAATTTCCATCAGGGTACTGAAAATAAAGGTAAAGAGCGTTCCCAATGATTCATCAATGCTTGCAACTTATTCTATCCAATTATTTTAAAGAAAAAAGAAAGCAGGGATTGATGCAGTGCAAGAAAAAGATCCAGAAGTTATATTGATTTAATTCTTTATTTGATAATTTAGATTTTTCTATTTAGGAATATCATGTAACTTCCCATTTCGGAAAAATAACAATTAGTATTATTGAGGAACTTTGATTTTCATTAGGAATTTTCTTATTTAGTGAACATAACATGTAAGGAACTTCCAAACCTTAAACTTCCTTTTCCCTAGAAGTCATAACTTGATAGTTACCCTAAAAGCAGCAGCAGGCTAATTTCAACCTTCATATATAAGTTCGAAGCCAGACCAATTTTTTCCCTCTCGCTTCTAATTTCTCCTCCGGAATGTATTTGCTATAATTATCTCAACTACAATGGCAATGAATGCTGAGTTCGAGTTCTAGATTTGAGACATTGACTTCCAGATATACATTACAGGGACTACTGTCTCAAAGCTTATGGATAAAACAATTTAAGCTACTCCACAGGAGATGAAAGAAACATTAGCCACACTATCAGCTGTCATTGATCAGAAACACACTGATTCAGTCACCATACAAAATATAAAACTGTCTAAATCTGATCCAAGTTCTAGCCTGTGCTTCCCTCAACCCATGCTCACTTTGTATCTTTCATTCCCCACGATTTTGTTTTGATTTTTGAGACATCAAAGAAACTGCAATATTAAGTCCAAGAAACCTAAGGATAAACATGAAGAAATTGATAAATCTATTCTTAAAGATGAAGATGAAAAAACCAAAGGTATCTTGCCAATAACAATTGATATTGCAGATACAGCTGCTTTTATTGTTCATGGTAAAACAAAAAAATTGTGATGGTATTGCAAGCGGCTTGGGCGACTAATTTTATATGTTCTGATATGGTGATTTAAAGGAAAGAACGAACTAAGTTTTGTTTTTGTTGCTGTCATCCAAGAAGATAAAGCTACATCTTCTCCATCCAATTGTTCACTCATTCAATCATGAAACTCAAGTTCAAGCTTTCTCCAATCCAATCAAGCGAGGGGATGATAATGATTTAAATTTTTATATTTAGGAATATTATGTAACTTATATCTATGGTTGTTTGGAACTTTTAATTTTCATTACAATTATCACAAGACATAGTCCAAAACTGTTCAAAGTGAAAACAAAGAATCTATATACCCGACCCCCAATTAATTTTGGGATTAAGGCTAAGTTGAGTTCAGTTTTGAGTTTCATTAGGAACTTTTATTATGTGTAAACAGATCTTTCTGGTTTAGGTACGTCTTAATATTTTAATTTGATTATGAAGGCCTATGTGTTTAACATGTCTCTTCTTTTCACTTCTCCTACTTTTATTTAATTCATAATAATGCTGCAATGGTATCAAGTTGAAGCGACCTATCAGCCACAAACACTTCTTTGTGTCACTCCAATAAGCTCCAATTCAAACTTCCAAACCTTAAACTCCCTTCTTTAATCTAAACCTTAGAGCTCATCAACATATTGATATTTCCCTCAGAAAGCATTGGTAGGTAGATTTCCCAATGTATCCTACATCACAGATCTTTTCAAAATAAAAAGTCTTTAGTAAAGAACCAAAAAGGTCTAATTCCAGAAAGATAGAGAGGTAGAGAAGAACAGCAATAGAACATTACATAAAATGCATAATTCAGCTGAATTATGATGTTAAATAAGCAAAATAGGGGGAAAACAAAACATTACCTTGCACGGGAGGCACGGCTGAAAACAATAACATCAGCCCCTAATCTCATGGTACTTGTCTTGAATCCATTACCATCTGAAAAATTGCATGCCTTCAGAAAATCAAATCAAGGGGTTGAATAAGAGAAAAACAGAATGAAAAAATTTGACTGCAACTGGAGTAAACGTCCCAAAAATATATATCAGCAAATTTATGTCATGCCTATCTTAATTATTTCTACCACCTTAGCACCATCAACATAACAACTTTTCTAGCATTAGGAATATTTGATTAGAGGACCTCTCACAGCAAAAGACATGTTACTTGCAAAGAATTAATAAAAGCCTTTCTTCAGCAAGCCACTAGATTCTTTTCACTTTTGTGCATCCAATTCAGTTCCTAATTTTCTCCTGAGTTGGAAATGATATAAGAAAACTGATTTAAATCCTAACCAAGATTTTCTCATTGATCTGCTGTAAGAAGTTGACTAATGGTCATGGAGGAACCGAACAGGCACAGTTGTAAATCAAACAACTCATCTAGAAAGCCTCCATAAGCACTCCAAAGTCTAACCAACCCCACAGCATATGAAACTACAATAAACATTAAACAGAGTTTCATGGAGGCATAACATTATCATCACCAGTCTCCAAATGCCACATGCACCAAGTTTTTACAGTCATTCAGTCAGTCCTTCCATCTCAACACCTAGGATCAAGCACCAACTTTTCCAAGATTCCTACCCAAACCTCCAAAGCCACTTCCCAAAAAAAAACAGTAAGTCCCAACTCGTCACCCATATCAGACTTCAACGTCATCATGTATTTGGAACATTAAATACTTGCACATGCTTCAATAAGCTCATATCTGTCAGTTTCAACCTTAGATTGGAGATTGCGTTACTACATTCAAGGCCCACTAGGTATACTACTTTCAGAGCTTTTAAGCATCAATATCCTTTTGGAAATTGATATGCAGAATATACATGCAAAAATCCAGTTATCCAAGCAGTACTTTTCAACCATAATTAGAGGGACAGCCAAAAGGTGAAAATACCACATAAGAATACAAGAGAGAGAGAATAATCATATAATGTGAAACAAACATGCAAAATGGAGTGAAAAAACTATATTAAACAGAAAATTGTGACATTACATTGTCCAATTGTTTTATTTGATTTCTTTGAAGAATAGCCCAGGCTCATACATTTCCGGATAGAATCAGGATCCATTCCACCACCATCATCTGTGTAGAAAATAAGAAATTGTGGCTTTCATAATCATTCACATGAATGAAAACATGCCTTAATCCAACAGCAACAGTTGATAAATGTAAATACATGCCTCGGAAAAGTAAAGCAGGAGAGTTGTCCTTCAGGATATCAATTTTATCAACCTTCACAAAGGTTGCACCATTATGAATCTGAAAACAAAGACAGGCACATGAATGCAGTTTACACAAGTATCCTGTTGGACTTATTCATCTAATTAATAGCAGGTATATATAGTTTCCTCTGAAGAAAGTTTTCAAGTAGTCAGTACCTTCAGCTGAGATAACAGAACAGACAAAAGGCCACCCACTCCAAAAGAGGGGCGGGGAAAGCATGAACAGTTAAATGAAACTAAAAGATATGTGATTTCATTGCCTCTTTTTCTATTATAAGAGTTCACTAAACATGCATCATCCTATCTCTTAACACATTCGCTCTTGTCTTCCATATGGTCCAAATTTTTCCTAAAATTACAACTCTGGTAAGAATTTGGTATAGCTACCTAGTTATGTAGAAATATACAAAGAATAGCATAGGGTGTTTGAAGGATAAATAAGAGAATAATCTAAATAGAATAAGTTATCATTGTAGCGCATATGACCCCAAAAGAAATTGATTGTAGCTTTCCCTTGCCAAATTGCTCCCAAAAAGATTTTCTCATAACTCTTCATCTCTTCCTTAAATACCAGAGGACACAACTAGATGCAAACACAAACACCTCCTCCCCACTACCCACAACATACAAATTCGAGAGAGAAAAGTGACTCCAATTATATAACTCATCAAATCATATGAACTATTCAAGTTTTCCTTTACCACAAACCAAATACCAAAACAAATTGAAGCATCTAAGAAGACAATGAATAATAAACAACTGGAACAGAAGCTACAAACATGACAATGCAACTTCCAACAAAGTTTTACATAACCACAAGGCCAGATTGCAAAATGATAACATATCAAGCATCTCAAGTCTTGGATAAATAAATAAATAATAAGGTCCACTGGTCCAAAAGAGGTAGGGAAATCAGTCCCACTTACTACAATTGTGAAAACTGAAAAGTTCAGACAATATACTATGCCATACAAGAAAGATAATTCTATTGTAATAAACAGCTGAAAAGGGCAGCGGAGATATAGAACCTTCAGTTATGTAAGAGGTAGACAATCGTACAAGAAGAGTACATTGTGGCACTAGAGTTTTTTTTCTTTAACAGAACTAGTGATCTTCCTCCCTAACACTTCCAAAATTGGGTGCTGAAAGTTGATTATCAGTTAGTTTATGCAAAATAACTTAACTTTTTGTTTAATGGCTCTTAAACCGAAAACAAATTGAAAGCTAGGTAGTAAATTTCTACTTGAGCTATACACATTATGATAAAGAACTTAGGTAACTGATTTGCAACAGCTTCTAAAAAAATAAAACAAAAACCCTTAACTATATAGCTTGTTACGATAAGATTATATCATTAATTAATTAGAAAAACATTAATGAACCTTGACTTTGAAATGATACCTCATCAACAGCATTATCCAGTAGCTCAGCAATTGCTGCCAAAAAATTTAAATACATGGTAAATTATTAAGAACAAGAAAAAGACAAATAATCAAAGCAAATACAAGAACTTCAATTCAGTTAATGATACATAATAAATAAGTAAATAAAATTGAAATTATCAATTAAAAAACTGATAATTAAAATGTCAGAAACTGATTACCGCCAAAAGCCCATTTATGTGACGTTGCATTTGAATGAAGAAACTTTGGATGAACTCGTGCATGCTCCAATTGACCTGTAAAACTTAAACCATGAAACAAAAAAAAAAAAAAAGCACTAATTTCATACAAATAAATAAAATTGGGAGGAAGAAGCGTTGTAACCTGAAGCAGGAGCTGCTCTGGCTGTGAGGACCAGATTACAAGCCCCAGCTTTCCAGAAACTGCGGCACTCGAGACTTTGAGAGTTCGGCGCCAGCGCCGGAGCTGGACCCGGCGTCGGTGGTGGTGTTATCCCGGTTTCTTTAGAGCTCGACTTATGCTGTTGCTGTGGTTTTGGCTTTGGTTTCGACAATGGCGATTTATTACTAGTTGGTGTAACCACCTCGACGCCATTGTCGTCGTCATCGCTACTGTCAATTTCTAGCACATCGATGGGTTGCTGTTTCTTTTCTTTTTTACGAGGCATTTTGTTTTTTGTTTTAGGGGTTGGGGTTTTAATATATCTGTAACAACAAGTACAAGGAATTAGCTTTGATTGATGTTTAGCGTTTGAGAATTTCGCCTGGAAAATTACAGTAATTATTAGGCTTGCTTATCAGGGTCAGAGGCGGCGAGACTGCCGGAACGTCCGAAACCGGAGTTCGCTAGTGTCCGATCAGTGTTACAGAACGCGGTGCAAAAACTTCGTAAAAATTAAAACGGTGCGTTTCTGCAAGGAATCTAAACCTAAGGCATGTAAGCGATAATTTGCATGGAAAGCCTTTTAAATCTTTAAATCTTTAAAATTTATTGAAATTATTACTAACAAAAAGTAATTTTAGTAAAAAATAATTTCACCCTAACCATCTCTCCTTTTTCTTTTATCTCTAAATTTTCCCTCAAATTTTATTTCTTAAATCACCGTCAATTTTTTCTTTTGATTAGCAGTGGTTTCAATATTTTCTATTAGATTTAATATAAATAATCTTGTCTCTCTATTGTTATTATCACATCTAATACTAGCTCCACTAATTTATTTTCTACTATTGCTCGACGCTCTTTCTACTCGATCTCGTCTTTGTCTTCTCGCATCCGCCTCTACTTTCTCATTTCTATTTTTACCATATGCTTTGTGGTGGATTTGTACTTACTACTATCAGGATGATACTTTTCATTTTATTATTTTGTATTATATTGAACTTTATTTTTTATATTATTTTGTCTTATAATATTGGAAGTTTTGTTATATATTTCCATGTTGAAAATTATTTTTTTCTTATGAGTATAATGGTATGTCTGTACACTGTTACATTTCATATGCTCGCAAATAGGACAATGGTGTTTATTACATTGTTTTACTATTGCAATCACAGTTTTTCAAAACCAATTATATGGCAATTTGATGTTCTGTTGAATATTTGCGATTTGCAAATCAGTTTACTCTTATTAAGATAGTTGATTCTATGTCAGGTTCTTTTCTATTGAAATTTGTATTCCTCCATTGATGATTAATGAAATTTATTGATAATTAATGAAATTTAAATTTATTTAAAAAAAAAGTAATTTTAGTTGTTAATTTTTTATTTTTATTTTTTTGAGAATTTGACTAAATTTATAAGTTAAAATTATATGTTTAAAGTTTAAATAATTTTTATTATAATAATAATAATAATTAAAATTCAAAAACTAACTTTTAATGTTGAATTTTTAAAAAAATAAGAACAAATATTGTCCAAGTAAAAAAAATGAAAGAAATTAACTTATATTAAATATATTAAATAAATTTTGTAATATATTTTGAATATTCCTAAAAAAACCTTTATAAAAAATAAATTAAATAATATAGTAATAAAATTAAATAATTTATACTTAATAAATCTCTTAACATTTTTCCAATAACGATGATTTGTACTATTTTAAATAAAAATTAAAAAAAATAATTAGAAAATTAAATGAAATAGGTTAACATAAGATAATTATTTTGGTTTTCTTGAAAAAATAATAAGATAAACTAAAAAAAAAATCTTATGATTTTACTTTTTATTACACTTTAAGTTTTTAATTTTTTTTTTAATAAAATGGATTGCACATTTCTCCCCTTGATAATATGAAATCAAAGGCTCGTAGCATTAACGACGTTAATTAATATTAACACGACGCTTACGTGCAATAAGTGCCACTAAAAAAAATTATCAGCCGTCACTCTCTCTAAAATAAATGGATAAGTTCTTATGATGGATTATGTCTGAATTTGAAAAATATGAACACTTCTCAAATCTGGCAAATATTATCCAAACATGTGCCTTTCTGTAACTCTCAAGGGGCAAATACAATTATAAATTTATAATAATATTTCTGCCCTAGCTTTTGACTTTTTTTTTAAAGAAGAGGCACTGGTTCTGTGTCTGCTTCGATAGCTAAACTTGGTTCAGCACCCACAAAGAAGATGATGAGTTTTATCCCAGATCGTACCAAGTTGCATTTAGCCATGGCAATCTTTCAATTTGGATATGCAGCGAACCATGTAATTTTGAGAGCTGCACTTAACATGGGTATAAGCAAGCTTGTTTTCCCTGTTTATAGGAATATCATTGCTCTGCTTCTGCTGGCTCCCTTTGCTTTTTTTATAGAGAAGTAAGTGTTTTAAGCTATATCACAACTGCTTTTAATGTAATACTATATATATATATATATTTTTTTATCTGCACTTATGTTTCTTGTTGATGCAGGAAAGACAGGCCAGCACTAAACATTACTTTTCTGTTACAGTTCTTCCTTCTCGGATTTGTTGGGTATGATATACTAATTAAACATCTTTATATTAATAGAATCAATGCTTAGACTTCAGTGATTTTACAAATACAAATGGAAATATGATCTACTTATTAATAGAATCAATTACTAAATTTTAGTAAGTTTTTGGCTTAGTGGTGCTACAATTGTAGAGACAGTAAAATTGTGAATTTGAGCTAAAAATCCCTTTTTTTTTTTTTTTTTTTTTTTTTTTTTTTTTCTGAAAGGAAATTTTTTTGTTTGCAGAATAGCATCAAAACAAGTACTCTACCTATTGGCTTTGGATAATACATCGCCCACATTTGCTTCTGCTGCAGAGAATGCTGTACCTGCTGTGACCTTTATCTTGGCTACCTTCCTTAGGCAAGCCAATATAGCTATGCTGCCTTAATATTTCTTCTATTAGTTTAAGACTTTGAAGTGAAATTGGTGGGTTTATTTTGGCTTGCAGGTTAGAGCAGGTTCACTTGAAAAGGAAAGATGGTATCGCTAAGGTACTTGGCACTCTAATTTCCCTTATTGGAGCTTCAGTCATAACCCTCTATAATGGACCATCCATTTACAGGCCAAATTCATCATTCTCTAACCAATCAAAGTTATTATTCTCATTAGAAGATGCCAATGCCAAGAATTGGACCTTGGGTTGCATCTCTAACTTTGGCCATTGCCTCTGTTGGTCTTGCTGGATTGTGTTACAAGCGATTTTCTTGAAGAAGTACCCTGCTCCATTCTCAGTTTATTCATTTACTTGCTTCTTTAGTATTCTGCAACTTTTGGTAATTGCAGCCTATGTTGAGAGAGATCATCAGACCTGGCAGGTTCACTCTGGTGGTGAACTCTTTAGTCTTCTTTACGCGGTTAGTAACTCAACCTGATAGAATTGTAGCTCCCCTTTGGTATAAATGAATATGAAATATAAAATTTATATGTAAAAATTATAGAATTTGATTAAGTTATGTTGAATTCCATAAAACTTTCTTTTAAACTAATTATGATTTGAAATTTCAATGAATTTTGTGCAATTCATTTATGCGGAACAGGGCAGCAGTTTCAATTTGAGTAATTCTTTCACAAAGAATTTTGTATCTCTGTATGATTGATAAAGTAGATCGGTGGTTGCAGGGATTAGTTGTTTCAGGAATTGGATTTGCAATACAAATATGGGTCATACAGAGGGGTGGTCCAGTGTTTGTTTCAGGCTATCTGCCTGTGCAGACTATACTAGTAGCTGTAATGGCTTCCATTGCTTTACATGAAGAATTCTACTTAGGAGGGCGAGTATCTTTCTTGCTTCTAATCTTTTTCCTGCTGAGCTTGAAACATGGTCTAGCTTAGCAGAAGCACATAATTTCCATTTAAATAATACACATCATGTACAATTAATTTATAAGTAGCCGACCAGAATGATTGCTTGAGGACTCATGTAGTGTATGCGGAATCTTATGGTTATTGTTTGAATTGAACTGCAGCATTATTGGAGCTGGGCTAATTATAGCCGGACTTTATCTGGTCATTTGGGGGAAAAGTGAAGAAAGCAAGCTTGCAATCACAAAAGTAGTGACTTCTTTAATGCCAGAAAACAATCAGGCAAACAATCGGGGAAAATCCTCTTTGGTCCAACCATTACTTCCTGGTTTCAGTAAATAATGCATTAAGAAGATGTATGAAGCAGTAGAGAATTTGCATGCTGAATCAGTCATGATTTTAAGTGACCAGGTACTCAAAATGAATCAAATTAGTTGGGGACTCTTGAGAGATAATGATGAAGAAAATGGAAGGCAAAAGTGGTACTGAAAGATTTCAATCACCAAGCATGACGGATAGAATTTCATTATAAATCAAGAAAAACAAAGAAATCTTTGAAAGTGTATTATAACTTTCACACTATTTAATTCTTGTCATATGAGTAGCATCACATTTGCCTCATGCTAGTTAAAATTGAAAATTTTCTTTCTTATCTTAAAGAACTGAATATAGTTGCTACTTTTCCGAATGTAAAATGCTTTCCTTAAGATGTTAGTATTTATGTTCAGTCAATTTCCTCTATGCTTTTGCTTTAGATGTTATTTTGTATTATAACTTGAAGCATAGCGCATAGAAAAACCAGAAAGTGATGCCACAATAGAGAAAATTCTAAAAAAGAAAGTGATGCCTTCAAGTTCAGAGAAAGAGGCATGCAGATACCATTCATTTATGGTTTTGACCTCTTCAAAGTAATATGGAAAAGATAACAAGAACCAAAATAAAATATGAAATTAGAACCTAAAAGACCATGTATAATTGTCTAGTCCTACAAAGAGAAAAATCAGAAACTCTCCTAAACCATGTTGGTAGCAAAAGTGTGCTCATCTTTTGGATACCAATGCCTGTTATAAACCCAAAGCGAATCAGCTGCAACTGCTGCATTATCTTGGTTTCGATGCCAAGTATAGTAAGCATGAGTTCGATTCTTGATCTCTAGAATAGCATGTCCGAAACTTGCCTCTCGGAAGGCAGAATAACTAGGTTGTGGTTCAGTAAATCTGCACAAAGAAATAGTTTTATAAGATATCGTACATCAGTAATAACTACTAGTATAGGAATTGAAAGAGGTACTCTACTATATTGTACCTATTAGCAATTCCTTCAATGTTTCCACCATCTCCAATAGTTATGTATATTGGTGCTGAAGGATCCTTGGTTGGGTAACTTAATCCATTTGTTATGTTGTAACTCACAGTTGATACTCGCTCCTATAAAATCGGAAACTAACTGCTCAATTTAAAACTTTTTAACAGAAATATCCTTGTATATTTAGGAAATGTACAATCAACTTACAGTTCGTTCATAGGAATGAACATGACCAGCCAAGACAAGATCAACCTTGTGTTGGACGAACCATGCTTCGAACATAACTCTCATGCTTTCACCTTCCATGTAATGGTAGGTATTGCTATTATACCATGGAGAGTGAACTAGTACAATTAGCCATGGAGTCTCTTTTCTATTAACCTTCGATAATTCTTTTTCTAACCATTGATATTGTGGAGTGTACTTCCCTACATAATGCATGCAAACAATTATAAATTTAAGCAAATATCCGTCAACAAGTCTCAGGTTTAAATCTAGCTCTATTCATTATCATATACCGTATGCTGAGTAGGAAGAAAGGACAATAATGTAAGCAGATCCACGCTTGATGGAATACCAAAGGGGAGATGTGCTCCCTGCTGCCTTATAAGGTACATGGTACCTGTGTGTATATGGCTTAAAAGGAATGTTTTCACCCTGAAATAAAAAATAAAATTTTATGTTATAAAAATACATATATATATATATAAGTCCTATAAAAATTTAAAAAGGGTCTTACAATTTGAGGGGCAAAATCAATTTCATGATTGCCAGCAGTCCAAATCCATGGCTGATAAGCAGTGCTCTTTTCGACAAATCGACCCCAAGTATCCCACTTCACATTATTATGGAATGGAAAATTATCTGCATAAGAAAGATCACCAACGAACAGCATAGCTTGTGCTTTTTTATTGGATACATAATGTTCCAATGTGATATTAGAATCATATGTTTGTCCCAAATCACCTGTAAATCATAAAACATGAGATAAAATATGTGAATGAATCAAATTCTACACATGTACTTTGAATAATCAGAGAATAATTTTTCTACTTACCCATAATCCCAAATGTGTATGGGACATCAGGTCCTGCTTTAGGAGGGGTCATGAAAGAAAATCTACGAATTGATTTGTCACTTCCAAGTTCATAAAAGTATCGAGTGTTGTACTAAAAAAAAAATTAAAAAAAAAAATTTAAGTAATGAAGAATAACATGAAATAGTATATATAAATTAATCTTACATAAAGAAAAATTGTTAATTAATTAATTGATTAACCTGTAATTTCTTAAGGGTGGCATGGTGAATGAAGCCAGAGTTATAATTATAATATCTATAATATGTAGTAACTGCATGTGCCCTACGAACGTGCGTGTGCTTTGCACCTGCTGGCCAATATTTCACCGTATTTGGGTAGCGATCTCTTGGTGTCACCCATGAAATGATTACAGCTCTTCCTTCATGATCTCCTTGGGTAATATGAACCTGTTCAGGGGCATTACCGCCGGGAGGTTGAGGAAAAGCTTCAAACGGCATATCAGTGGAAGCTTCAGTTTTCCTGACAAATTGACTAGTGATACCTCCATGGCATAGTCTACCAATATTTAGCGGGAGCAACAGAAAAAGAACTAATGTACTACTCATTGTAAAAGAAGCTTAATTAATGAATTATAATAAAACACTTTAATTAGAAAATAATCTAATAATAATAATAATAATAATGTTGAACAGGTTGAAAGAACCAGTCCTATTTATAATGTGGTAGTGGGAGCAAGTTCAGTTTAGATCCGCCTCAATCTCGGAATATTAAATTTTCTTAAACTAGGAATATTCTTATTATACTTTTGGAAAATATCTTGGAAACTATCTTATCTTTTTTTTTTTTTTTTAGATTAATTTTCTTCTATTTTTTATTTATTTCCTTAATTTTTTTCACGAAAAAAAAAGAATTAATACTCGTAAAAATTAACTTTTTATGTATTTTTTTCTTTTATTTAGCTTTCTTAAAACATTTTTTATTTTATTTTATTTTATTTTATTTATTTTATTTTAGCAAGAGAAGAGAGAATCGTATTTAGTTTATGATTCAGATTGGCAATAATAAATCCATATCCTACTCGATTTTTATTGACAAGAATCATTCTCCATATCCAATATTGTAACATTTATATATGATTCCAATAAAGATTCGTATCATTAAATGCTTCTATAAATGATTTTATAAATAGTCTTCTTTTTTCTCTAAAATTCTTGAGATTTAAGATACTCTAATTCTTTGAAATTGTATCTTCGGAGTAACCTTGGGCACATCACTTGATGAGCATATCGATTAGTATTAAACCTGTTTATGGGTTAGATTTGGAGTCTCAATTAATGAAAAAATTACGGACTAGGCGGACTAGACTTTTAAAAAATTTAACATTTTTTAAATCTAAACCTGACTCATAAACAAATCTAGTAAGTAAAAATTAGAATTATAATTAGTCATTTCAAATATAAAAATTAACCAGAAATACACATTATAATATCAAAATGGATTTCCATTTTACACTAACACTTACGGGGATTAAAAAGTATAAATTTTTTTAATTAAAGATAAAAAATTGCAAAAAAAAAACTCTTTATTTATTTTCAGTTCTATGTGATCGAAACAATTTTATATAATTTTTTTTAATTAAGTTTGGAAATCAATTTTATTTTATGTGTTGTTTATTTAATTTATTTATCAAATCTTGAATTTAATCAAAGGAAAAGAAATGGCTAGCCGAAAGGCCCAGACTAAAGCCCATTATTAACTAGCAAGAGGATCTCTCTTGTTGACCAGACCCACACGCAGCCAGGAGATCGCTCCTTTCTTCTTCTCAAAGGTAATTTCTTCTTTCTCTTTCTCTTTATCTATAAATTTCCTCTCTCAAATCGATCTTCATAAGGGTTTTTTTTTTTATTATTTCTTTTTGTTCACTTTTTTCAGTTTCAATGATTTGATTATATAAATCGATTACAAACTGAATCATTTCTGTGCTTTTTATTGTTCTTTTTTGACAATTTTATCTGATATTGATTTCCTTAACTACATCTGTCATTTCATATCATTCGATCATTTTCATGAAGAAATAAGCTTAAAGATTATTTACATAGTGTTTGATTTTTACCCATTTGGTTGGTCTAAAGATTGGGTGAATTTACAATAATTAGGTTTAGAATTTATGATAAGCGGTTCATTTTGGGAAGTGGGTAGTGCCCTTTTTTTTTTTTTTTTTTTTGTTAAGAATTTTTAGTTTCAGGTTTCTTGGTGAGCTAGCTAAAGAAAGTGGATACATGCTCAGGGAGGTTTAGGTGGCTTGGAGGATTATCTGGATCTAATTTTAGGTTTGTAATGGCTGTGTGCTGCTTAAAAAATATTTACTAGGAAAGTTTTCTCGTATAATGAGTTTTATATGGAAAAGACCAAATCAGGAATGTTCCTATTCATAATGGGCACTTGCTCGAAGGCGAAGGGAATGAATGCTTGTGAAGAAATCCAAATAAGCAGCCAGTAACCTGGTGCAGGTTTTTAATGTTTTATTATTCAAGTGAACAGCTCGTTTCAGGATTTAAAGATGAGATAATACAAGTTACTCACTAGACTCTACTAATTTATATTAGTGCATCTGTATATTCTTAAGTGCTTAATCTTTAAGCTACTTCCTCTTTTGTGTGTTTCATAAATGTTGAACTTACAGAATAATAATGTTTTCTCCACTTTTTCAAATTATATAAAAATGCATTGAACATGAGTTTGTTAGCATTACGTGGATTATTGGATTTCACTTGTACTTTTATATATCAGTGTGACAGCGCCTTGCAATATTTGTGTGGCAAAACTTTAGTCTTTGTACAGCTTATTGCTTGCTTATATATATATATATATATATACGCGCGCGCGTGCACACATGTAAAAGTATGTTTGTTTTCATGAGTCTAATTTGTTGAGAAAAATCTAGTGCTCCACAACTTTGCTCATGGAAGAAAATGTCGACCCTGAACACCAGATGATGTTCGAAGAACCTCAAAGCATGCAGATTGATCCTAAAAGAGCTCGGTTCCCCTTCTGCATCGTCTGGACGCCCCTCCCTGTAATATCATGGTTGATTCCTTTCATCGGCCATATTGGCATATGCAGAGAGGATGGGGCAATCTTGGACTTTGCAGGGTCTAATTTTGTCTCTGTTGACAATTTTGCATTTGGTGCTGTAGCTCGATACATCCAGATAAATAAAGATAAGGTATATCTAGATTCTTATATCTGAAGTCTGAATTATAGGTTTGCACGCTGCTGCAATTAGACTGGAATATTGGCAGTCTTCATAGCATGCATTATTGTGGGTACCTATAGTTCATTTTACATGTGGAGCTTGCATTTTATGAGATTGTCTATGATTTGACAGTAAAATTGATCACAGGCTCCGTTTGAACTTTATCTCTGGTGTTCTGACTATTTAATTACAAGCTGGCAGCTTATATTGTAGAAAATATATAATGTAGAAGCTGCTTTGAAGTAGATGCTTATTGTATCGGTTTTGTTCAGCTTCTTTATATAATCATACTCCTTGAAATGTGGCCCAGGAGTGTTCCATTTCTCTCCATCCATCTGCATTCAAAAGTGAGGATGAATGCAATCTGGATGTAACTGGAAGACAGAGATTGACATGGGATGATGCATTACGGAAGGGCACACAGGAATTTCAACATCACTCGTACAGCCTTTTCACTTGCAATTGCCATTCTTTTGTAGCCAACAATCTAAACCGACTGGGTTTTCATGCTGGTGGCTGGAATGTTGTGAACCTTGCTGCTTTGATGTTCCTGAAGGGTCGTTGGGTCAGTACAGGATCCATTGTGCGATCATACTTGCCATTTTTCATTGCTTGTGGTGTTGGACTACTATTTGGTGGCATGACCTTTCTAACTTTCTTAGCCTTCTTCGCCTTCCTTCTTGTTGGCTGGTTTCTTCTTGGTACCTATTGTTTCAAGAATTTGATCCAGTTATAGTTTTTTTGTTAGTTGCTCTTCTTCCTGTACAAGATTGTAGTTCAAGAAACTTAAAGTTCACATATACACCCTATTGAAACTATGCAAATACTCTTTTACTCATGGCTAACTGGGCTTAACTACTTGCGTTTTGACAGTTGCTATCCATTAGAATCAGGAAGGTTATGGTAGATGGCTTATTAATAAATAATAATTACGTTCAAAAAGAAAAGAATACCAATGTCTTTAAGCTCTTTAATTTGGGCCTATGAGATGAAAATATATTCTTGTAGGCAATAATATTTTCCTACAGTGCATTAGTGAAATCCTTTATTGCAGGATTTTTCAGCATTGTAGTCGATTTGTTTTAGACTTTTGAGTAGCTAAAGGACAGTTGAGCAATTATCTAGACGAGAAGGTATAAATTTGTTTGGTTTTATTAGAAGTTAAAATATTCAGTACGGTTATTTATTTATATTTTTATTTGGTAAATTTGGTCTCTATTGATTTTTGAACTAAAGATTTATTAACTTTGAAATAACTTCAGTACTATTAAATCAATTATCTATACGAGAATGTATAAATTTTTTGGTTTTATTAGACGTTCAATTATTTTATACAGAATGATTTTGTTTTTATTTAGTATATTTAATTTCGATTAAAATTCGAATTCAAGATCTTTTATTTTTTAGAAGACTTTAGTACTATTGAATTAAAGACTCAAATCATTGCTTATTTGATTGTTGTAAGACTGAAATTTAAGATTTATGAATTTTTTTATTTTTTAAAAATTTATTTTTCTTTTTCCAAAATTTTTTTAAATTTTTATAATTAATTAATTAAATTTTATAAGTTAAAAAAGTGAGTCTTGCAGTATCTAGTATATTTTCATTTTAAAGAAAAATATTTTCTTAATTTGGATTTGTTTGGATTAGCTTTAGCTTAATTAAGGGTATCTTCAATTGTGCTTTTTATTTTAAAGATTATATTTTATTTAATAAATAACACGTAATTGATAAAGAGTATAAAATTTTATTTAAATCTAATAAACATTTTATATTTTGCTTTTTATTTTATTTTATCTCACAAGCATTAATTGTTCTAATTTTCATTTTTAGATTTATCCAATAGAAAAAATAGTATTAAAATTATTTTAAATAAATTGTATAGAAATTTGTATTGCATTAATTAAAATTATAATAGAAAGTGATATTTGGCTTTCTAAATATGGATAGTCAAATTAACTCTTTTCTTTATTTTTTTTAAAATAAATAGTCTATTAAAACTTTATTTTTTAAAATAACTTTTTATAATAAAAAAATTTGACATATATAAAAGTGTATTCGGGATGCTCTAACTGTTATAAAATGTGTGGTAAAATTATTATTGGTTGTTAATATGTTTATTCATCATTATAGACGAATATTAATATATACTTTTTTTATGAAATAGAATATTATAATATATTTTTTCCAATTTTAAATTTCAGTAAGTTAAATATAGTTCTAATTACACAAATATTATATATATATATATATATATAAATGTATGGAAGGGAGGGAGGATAAGCACATTTACTAAGATGCATTTATTAATTTTTGACTAATTATTCTTATAAATAGAAGTTAATTTAATAATTAATAAATTAATTTATATAAATAATATGTTATTTTTTTAGTTATTTTTTAAAGATAAATATATATATTGATTTAGTCAATTAAATCTATACTATATGCATTTATTCGATTTTTTGTGTGCATTTTTTGTGTGCATTTTAAATGCCTTTTCTCAATAAATAAACAAACACTAAATCTCAAAAGTAAGCCAAATTCTCACATTTATTGCCAAATTCACGTGAGAATGAATATCAAAATACAAATAACTAATTATTTAAAAGTAATTTGCTACTTAAAAGATATATAAACAATAACAATAATTATAATAATTCATCCATTACTAAAATCCATAACTAATATTTTATACGAAACAATTTATAGAAGAAAATGACATAAAATAAGATATAAAAATTATAGATAATATGGACAATTGTTGGTTTGTTGTTTTGGTTGCATGTCAGTGCAATATTAAATAGCTCATGAATTGATTAATTATAATTAATTAGTTAGATAAAATATTAAAATTTATTTGAATATCAATTTTATTCAACATTTTAATTTTTATAAGCTATATTACGGCATGATTGGCACTACTTATAGCCCGTCTAGGAAGAGTTTATTCACACCTACCCAAACCACTAATTGCTTTAAATTATTCAATCACATTAATAGTTATTTAATATTTAATTTTATTTATATTTATCATGATATGATTACTTATTTTATACTTAATTAAAACTAACAAATTTTAATTTTAACTTAATAAAGTTCATTTTTAATTAATTAAAATTTGAAATTTTTATAATTTAATAAAATTTATTAATTTTTTATTAAAAATTATATTCCATTGAAAATTCAAATAATTTTAATATTATTATGTGCACCATTATTTCTTTAATTTTAATATTTCTATGTCTTTTATCGGTAAATAAACAAATACTAAATCTCAAAAATAAGCTAAATTCTCACATTTATTACCAAATTCACGTAAAAATAAACATTAAGATAATATAAATAACTAATTTTTCAAAGGTAATTTGATATTATTAGTTAAGTTTTGTCAATACAAATTTAAGAAATAAAGAATTGAATTTTAATTTTTTTTTATTTTATAAATTAAATTATGTTTTAAAACGAGTCATAATTAAGATTAACGTACGAAACACGTTATGAAAAATTTAGTATACATATATATATAATTTTATACATTATTTATTCATATCAATTTTTTTTCCACACAACTATGGCAAAGATATTAAATAAAAAAAAAGGACCATTAAAATAATAAAGATTTAATCACATTATTAATCTGAAAGAGCTTAATAATTTCCAAATTAGTAATTAATCATGAATTTTCATTCGAACTTGTGACGTTGGTTGTGGTGTGGTGTGGAAAATGAGTAACAATTTGGCAATAAATTTAGCTTTCAACTTTACTGTTCGAATAATTAAGGATAAATTAATTTTTTATAAAAAATCTCAAAATTTATATAATTTAAATATGCTGCCGTCCTATAGCTTAGCTGAACCGCGTAAAACTCACGCATGACTAAAATTGCACGCAAATTATTTTTTTATACATTATTTTCTTGTTATAAATTTAAATAAAAATAATTAAATTAAAGAATAAAAATAAACACAATCAATTGAAACTTTACACATCACTATTAAGATTAAAATAAAAACATAAAATATGTAACAATCAATGTAAATTATTTTTTAAGTAAAGGAAGATTTATTTTCAAATAACAAAATTTATTTATCGATAATTTTATATTTAATTTATAGGAAATTAATACATATAAAAATCTTAAAAAATGCTTAAATTTATTTTTCAATACAAATCATTTTAAAAAATAATTAAATTAACATATGCAAATGTATGGGTCTACGATAAATATAATTTTAATATTATTAAAAAATAATATTATTTTTTTATAAAATTAATTAAATAAGATTATTTAAAATATGAATTTAAAGTTTTTATTGCGGAAAATATTTAATATAAGTACAAAAATTAATATCATAAAACTAATTTAATATCATAACTAATTTTATTAAAAAAAATTATATATTCATAACATTAATCCACCACAAATCAAAGAAATTATCTAATATAAAGTTTAATTAATCATATATTTATTATATCGCTTCTTATTTTAAAATTTTATTATATCTTATTTTTATTTATTGTAAAAAGAAAGAGACCTTAACAAATTTTACAATAAGATATAATAACAAATTTTATTATATCTTATTTTTGTGAGATTAATTAAATAAAATCATTTAAAAGATTAACTTAAAATTTTATTGCGAAAGATATTCAAGATGTATTAAAATTAAAAGTCAATTGAAAATTATTTATAATATAATAAATATTTTTAGTTTTTAGTTTAGTTAATCATATTTATTATGTTTTCAAGTTTTTATTTATAAATTTATAATTGATTTTGAACAAAATTAAAAATTAATTTTAGGCTCACAAAAACTAAAAAATATATATGAAATATCTAATGGACTGCATATATATATATATATATATATATATATATATATATATATATATATATATATATCCAGTTCATTAGATCTTTCATATATATCTGAACTATTATATCTATGAATCACACCATGGACTAAATTTAAAAAAAAAAATGAAACTATAGTGTTTTAAATTTAAAAAAAATATAAAATGATAGTGTTTTAATTTTTGTATTGGGTCAATCGGGCCAGGTAGGTTAGTAAAAACCTGCCTGGTTTACTGAGTTTTTTCCAGATTAGTTGTATGTCTGGTCCAATTACAAACCAGGACTGATTTAGTGTCTGGTTCACCGGTTGACCAGCTGGTCCAATCCAGATTTAATAATACTGATTTAAAATTTCAGTATATAAATTAAAAAAATTATTAAATTATCACAATTTTAAAATAAAAAGACTAAAATATTTTTTTAATTTTAATGCAGATAAATAAAAATAATTATTATAAATATTTAGTAGAGAAATAAATAAAGAGTAATATTAAAAAAATAAATATTTTTTTGAAATTTTTAAAATTACATATCTAAATTGAAAAATATTTTGAGATAAGGAGAGTATAATTTAAATTTAATCTCTAAAATAATGATGACAAATAATTATTAAATTAAAAATTTCTTAATATTTGCAGATTTATTTGATTTTATAAAATTATATGAGAGAAAATTAAAATTTAAGATTTTTTTCTAATTTTGAAAATATTTATTTTTCTCTCTTAAAAATATTTTAAAATTTTTGTAGCTACTTAAATTTTAATTTAAAATTGAGTATTGTGAAATTCATAAAAAATATTTTTTAATTTATATTATATAAAATGATTAAATATTTATAATATTAATAAATTTAGAGTGCATTTCATAGGCGATAATGAGATGTAATATAATATAATTAAATAAATTTCTAATATAAATTTATATTAAAAATCCATCTTATTATATTACAATTTCATTTTATTACGATTTATGAACTGTTTTTCTTAATAATTTGTAGTTTAATGGGGCAAATCACATGAATATTATATGTTTGAAAGGAAAAAAAAAAGTTAAATTAATATATACATAATCAGCTATCTACCGTTAAGACGAATTACGTCAACGCGCTTCAATAAAATCGGACGGCTAGAAACTAATAAAAAAACGAAGGTGTGATCCTCTGTGTACACACGCTAGTTCGTCGTCTAATACCTTTCGCGTTGTTCTTTCGAATGAAAATATCCGTAGAGTCGCATGCGGTCCTTATCTTTGTGGCAAGCTCGTAATATATCCAAAAATTATGCCCATTTATAACCTAGTCCCAATTTAAAAGTTGTGAACAAGCAAAAACAAAAGGCAAAAACCAAAAAGCGTTTTAAGAATTTTGAGAAATTTTCAGAGAGAGATGGCAGCAGAAGAGGGACAAGTGATTGGATGCCACACTGTTGAGGCATGGAACGATCAGCTCCACAAGGGAAATGAATCCAAGAAGCTGGTATTCTCTATATCCTTCATCTTTTTTTTTTTTTTTCAAATTTGATTTATTATATGAATTTTTTATTGTTTGGTTGATTAATGATTATTTGGATAATGGGTTTTGTACATCTTTTGGTTTAAGTAATGGGTTTTGTTTGGTTTAGCTTTTCTTTTTGGATTTTGCTTGATCAAGATACTCTGTGTTTATTGTATTTATTCTTGATAATTGGTGAAATTCTGTGTTAAAAATCTGGTTTTTGATTGATACTCTTTATTTAATTTGCTGATTTTGTGTTTCTCGCTGTATGTATGGTTTTTGAATTTTCATTTAAAATCTATCAGAATATGTTTTTATAAGGAATGAAAATGATTCTTGCCTGGCTTTTGGATTGAAAATGACATAAAGATTTGATTTTGATGATGTTTGATGGTTACTGGGGGTCGGGCTTCATGTCATGGGATCTGGTCTTGGGCCTTGATAAATTTTGACGTTAACATTTTTGCGTATGTTGGGCCATGTTGATTGGCTGCTTTCTAACTATTACTATATTTAAAAGGTTTGTCTGCGTTTAGGATAAAATTGTGATGAGTATATTTCTGGGCTCTATGGACTTATTCAATGGTGAATGATGACTTGTGGCTTTTGTTGTTTAGTTTGGCTTTGTTTTTGAGTTTTGGTAATGTTTTATGAGATAAATGGCTAAAATATCTTGATATTTGGACTAATATATATAATTTTGTTCATTTTGTTTGAAAATTAATTACTTTGCTCCTTAAGATTTGATAATGACTCTAGTGTCAAGTTTTAATTGCAATTTATTATATAAAGAATAATTTATTCCTTCCAATTGGTATATTTACTAAAATGGTAATTTGGTGTAATGTTGATGAAAGTGTATAGTGAGCCTAATGTTTTTGGATTTTTAGTAATTTAATAATTTTTCCTATTTTACGGTACATACAATAGGACAATCTGAAGTGTGGGTGAATTATTGTATGCTGGCTCTTTCCACATTTTGCATTGAAACACACATTGTTCTCATGTTTGCTTCTCCGCCAGCCATGGGCATGATCATAGGTTAATTTCACTCATGGTCTTTGAACTTTCGAGTCACACGCATTATGGTCCTTCAACTTCAACTTCAAAACGTTACTTAAAAATCTTTGAACTTCATGTAATGGTCACTTAAAAAGTCCTTTAGCTTAACTTCCATTAGAACCCCCTAATGGAAAGTTGATGTGACAAGCTAATTCACGTGTCTTGCTCCCCCATCTTTTCCTCTTGTAAAGTAAAATAAAATCTTCCTATGCTATCCTAATTCTCACCTGTGGAAAGTTATCAATTTTGATATTATTCCTAAGAATCTTAATTCAAATCTTCTGTTATATTTCTTTTTCATTTATTCAGCGGTTGGTTTGATGGCAGGTAGTTATTGATTTTACTGCTTCCTGGTGTGGACCCTGCCGTTTCATCGCTCCTTTCTTGGCAGAGCTGGCCAAGAAATTGCCGAATGTTATCTTCCTGAAGGTGGATGTGGATGAATTGAAGGTAATATGTTTTTTTTTTTTTTTTTTTTTTTTTTTGGGGGGGGGGGGGGGGGGGGGAGAAGGAGAGGAAGGGAAGCCTCTGTCTTTTAATGTACAAATTGTGCACTGAAAACCTTGATCAAATACCTGAAATGCTCATATGTGTGCTCGCAGACAGTTGCACAGGATTGGGCTGTGGAGGCAATGCCAACTTTCATGTTCCTGAAAGAGGGAAATATTGTGGACAAGGTGGTAGGAGCAAACAAAGATGAGCTGCAGCAGAAAATAGCAAGGCACTTGGCCACTGCTTCTGCTTGACGCTGATAATTTCAGTGTGACTTTATCTTTGCAATTAGTAATTTGTGCTCTTCTAAACCTCCTAGACTAGTAATGGCTGCTGTGATTCTATCATCACATTGTAGTTTAATGCTATAAAGTTCAGTTACTGGGGCTGGTTTGCTTGTATTTCTTGGCTTGAAACTTGTAATGAGGATGATTCTGCTCATGAAATTGTGTTTGGTTGATGAATTTCTGTGCATTTCTGTGGTATTACATTTTAGGATACAGTGTATGATTATTCTTGCTAGAGATATATAGCACAGTGGGTATTATATTACACGTGGCATGCTATTAACTGCTGCTATTTGGATTGCTGTGGTCATGTATCAATGGTGGTGTTCTTCATTAATGGTGGGTATCCGTCATATTCATACACCTTGAAACCGGAGAGATGGAAAAAATGGGTTGAGGCAGTAAGTTCAGGAACCATGAAATATCTGATGATAAATAACAAGCTATGAATTGTATAAATCTTGTTTTTAATTTGTTTTGGGATAGCTTGTATACGTATTAGGAAACTACATTTTTTAGTTTTGCATTTCTTATAGGAGATGAGTGCTTGCATGGCAGCTTGGTCTGTTATTTGTAGGTTGTTTTACCATTTGATGCGAAGATTACGTTCTTGGGCAAAGGCAACTGGGAGAGGATGGGTGCTAAAATCTTTGAGAACTACTGGACTTGTGCCTAATCTTTAAGTATCCTGTTCTGACATCTGTTCTGTTTTCTTTACTCTGTGTTCGATTACATGCAAAATTTTGCAAGTCTAATGTGAGTATATTTTGTAAGTATATAGTTTAGGGAAATAACCTCCCCAGAAATTGGTATTATGAAAGTACATAGTGATGACAGTGAAGAGAAAGCTTCTTTTAAATTTAATGTAAGTGCACATAAAACAATGGTCATACTAGGATCCGCTCCTAACATGAACAAGCTTTGGGGTTTGATTTTTTTTTACCCCATTAATATAGACAATAAAAATTTAAACCACGCCAGCTAGAGAACACCTCTTTTCCCAGTTTCTGCATCCAATTAAAAAGGCTGAGGACTGGGGTTTCAAATTCACCTTAGGCCCCAAATTCTGGGGAGCCCAGGGATTTTCCCAACTCACCTAACAATCACTAATTTACACTAATCCATTAACCCACTTAAATTAAGCACTAACCAGACACCTTTGGCCACAGCCTCTCCCACTTTGAAAGACTATGGCACTTCACCTATCTAACTAAAAACCCTTTTCCTGTTGTTTTTCCTATTATTCTTCCTTGCTTCTCTTGCTGGTAGTGTGTAGTTAAATTACTGGATGCAATATATAAATTAGCAGTTTTATCAATTTTTTCCCTGATTAACCCCCCCAATTTGTTGGAGTACAGACAGCTTCAACAGACAACCGCTTCAACACATTTGGACATGGGTCTTGACCGAAGTTGCTGTTTGATATGGTGACTGTACATCTCTGCTTCCCTATACATTTCTGTGAAAGATAAACAGAAATTTGTGAAAAAAAAAAATGTATACATGCTTAAAAATTGTAAAAACAGGAAAATAATGTTTTAAGTACCTTCTCTACAATAGCATATGAATTAGAAGCATGGCAATGTCCTTGCTGGTAGCTACCACAAGTACCCAGAGGAGTTCCAAAGCTTGCAAATTTGATGGAAGAAATGGATTGGCCTAGACTACACCGAAGGTGAACCTTGGGGCTATGGAACTCTTCTGCTCTTCCATAGCTCTCAATATGCCAATTCTTAATAGTTGGGTGAAACTCTGTGACTTCAGCACAAACACTGGTCATTGATCTCTTCACAAGAGAAATTCTGGAGGGATTCCCTCCAAGTTCCTCAAAAACTACCAAGAGATTTTGGGTTGGCTTTAACCATGATCGAGGAACGTGGTACCTAGAAATTGATTGAATTATTTTCAGGGATCAAATGTGTTTTTTTATTCTTTTCTTATAAAATTCAAGTATATCACCATCTTGAGAGTTTTTACCATCGCTGTGTTGGTTGGCCACAACCAACCTGACACTTAGGAGGACGGAATGTTCCTGCATAACTGCATCCGTTGCAATTACCACTGGCATATGCAGTCCAGTATCTTCCTATACTCTGGCCATTAATCCATATTTGACCCTTTCCCATACCCTCCATGTCTAAAGCCAATGGCTCATCTCCTTCTGGCGCATTGAAATAGGCCTACAAAGTTAAATAGATTAAGTTGGAATATTCGACACAGAATGGTTGTTGTCTGCAACAGCCTGAAATTGCATACTTCACAAGTTCATACCTTATGCCATGTCAATGGTTGCTGTCTTTGTGCAACTAATGATGCTTCCATCCAACCGACAGATGAAACACTATTTGGAGAAACTAGATTCATGGCTTCCCCATTCAACCCAACCTGTTTATAGAGAGAGCAATTAGGATTTTTTTTTTTTTTTTAATGAATGATAAACTAAGGAGGTATAGAGAGGTAAGAATTCGCAACCTGGTATGTCCATTTTTGCCAGGACAAATCCCATTTTCCTTGGTCAAGTCCATGCAGTACAACTGGACCTAGGATTCCTGTGTTCCATGTCTCAAAGTGCCCGCCCACATTCTTCATTCGACAATACACATTCATAAGTAATTCAGTAGGAAGTAGGTATAACATCAATTATCAAAATCACAGGTGAATGAATTATTGTGGAAGGATTTTCATTATCCTGCTAGACTGGCCTTAGATCTCTTTGAGATGTAGCTGTAAACAAGATGAATGGAAGAAACAGATACATGTAGCCAACTCTTAACTAGTTTAGGTTTAAGGCTTAGTTGAGCTGAGTTGGGTTGTACCATAGACTGGGCTTTCTCTTCATAAATTTTTTTTTTTTGCCATGTTATTACAGAGAAACAAGTTTCACTCATAAGCATTTGCTCCAACCTAGATAGTAGATATGATTTCAAAAAATATATATATATATTACTTATTTTAAAAGATCAGTTAAGCCTCCGAAGGGTTTTCATTGATCAGTTTGGCTTTCCTATATTCCCTCAGAAAAACGCATTAGAATTAAAGGACGACGGAATTTTCAGCTTCAGTTAAAAGAATTTGTAGTCATATTGAGACTCCACTTGCGGGTTCATCAAGTAGCCAAATCAATTTTACAGACTTCTAATTCTTACAGTTGGTTCTAGTCCTAATATCATGAGAAATAAACCATCTGGAAATAATGAAGGGGGAGAAGAGAAACTAACCTGCAACCCAACAGTTACACTTAGCAATGCAATTTTGTTTTTTCCAGCGCGCAAATCGACCTTGCCAGTATATGTAAACCTCCTATTCTTTCTTGTCCCAAAAGCAGAACCTAGAATGATAAATGTTAATTAGCTGAAAAGAGCAAAATGCAAATCTATAAAAGATATTATGCATTTATATACCTGAAAGCTGTCCATTAACAAAGACATGCACAGCATGGCCTGCTGATTGAAGAATGAGAGTGGGAAGTTCCCCTCCATGCAGGAAGGATTCAGATGAACCAATATCAACACTGTAGACACATTGAGAAGTGTTAGACAATCATAACAATTTATATTTTCGATAGCTCTTAGAGTCATAGTCCTCTTTAGAGTAAAAAAGACATGGGAAAAAATGGATTGTCATCTTCTTCAATGCGAAAAGAAAAGCATCACGGACCATTCAACAGATATGCTAAAATCTCCAGGTGAACCTTCATTAGACAATAGCAGAGTCACTGAAGTAACCAGTCTCACCTAGTAATATACCACAAGTAATCAGTGGCATCCCTTGTGACATTTATCTGCTCCAAGAGACCAAGAGCAGTGAATGTTGAGCTGTCATCCAGAGAAGAAATATCCTCATCATAACTCTGCCATGAAAGCAACCCAGCATCTGCTGGCAACATTTCCATTTGGGATGTTTGGACTCCAACCTACAAAGAATAACCACAGCTGAGGAGGGGAAATAAATTGCCCCTTGAAAGTTTTGAGTTTTTTTTCTTTTTCCCTTTTTTCTTTTGTTTATGACCGGAGCTTGAAGTATTATATACTTGGTTAATGTAAAGATTCACTAGGTAATAAGAAATAACATACCTTTGCAGTATTAAAGACCACATTTCTGCAATCAGGAAGGATGCTGACAGACCAAGGAGGCAAGTTATAGTGCATGTTGTTGAACAACAACCTTGCTGCAGATTTTGTATCATAGTTTGCGAGAAAAGCTGCACAATCTCCTGATTCTGAAGAGTAAACATGAGCCTGAGAATAATAGATATTGACTGATATTAATACATGAAACCAAATTACAGAACTTCCTGAACAAATGGTGTGTTGGAGTAGGAAAAACCTGTTGGAAGCTCCCTAATTGTGTCACGATAGGATCAGCTGAAACTAAAGCTCGTTCGCACATCTTAATAGACCTGTGGAGCTCCTTCAGATGACCATACTTTGGTTGCCTGATCAAACCTGTCAAATTTTATGCAATAAAAGAAATTAGGTATAATTCCAAGACAATCTAATGTGATCTGTAAGAGCAAGATCCACAAAATTTCAAAAATAAATATCAGAAATTTTTCAGTTTATTTGTATTACGATAAGACATTGGACTGAAGGGTTTTCAGATCCATATACAAGATGCTTCTCAGAGTCCTACAGAGAAAACCTCAGAAATTTTCTTCTTCTAGGGTAATTCTTTTTGTACGATTGTAACCTATCAGAGTCCTTCAAGCTTATTTACTAACATTTGGAAATACCACTTCAAGTTGATTTGCTTCACAATGCCATTCTTGGAATTTAACAAATCAATTTCAATCCTTACCATATTCATCTATTGGAGCATCATAGTCATAACTTGTGGTAATGAAAGGACCTCCAGCACTGCGACCAAAATTGGTCCCTCCATGGTACTATTTCACACGAAATAGGAAATCAGTTTCACCAATACAGAATTTAATAAAAAGTTTTATCCATTATTGGAATAAATTTGTTTAAAAAAGGAGCTGACCATGTAGTAATTAACAAATGATCCTCCTTTCTGTATGAATCGAACAACCGCAAATGCCAAATCCTGAACTGGACGCTGGTGAATTGGACCACCAAACTCTGAGAACCTGCACAATTTGATTCAGAAGAAGACAAATGAGATAAAGTTTCAACTCATGGTAAATTGGTGAATTGAAATAACCAAGCAAAAACATGCGAAGGCATACCATCCGCTCCAAGCCTCAGTCCAAATTGTAGGCTTGTAAGGTTTGTTGGGGGCGAATGAATCGCAGTAAAATCCATTGCATGTGTTTATCTATACACAATTGGAAACGCAAAGAACTCATGACATTCAATAAGATTTATCATTAAAATGAATTAGAGGAAAAGCAAAACTATATTTTCTGTTGGTCAAGCTTCAAACTACTTACTACTGGATCTGGGGCATCTTCTTCCTTGCACATCACCCAGGGGACGCCAGTTCCTGTCTGAACAGCCATATTTGCTGCCCAAGTCATGTAATTGTAACCAGCAGCGCCAAGTAACTTGCTTTGTGACCCATACTCGTTCTCGATCTACACATTCACAGGACAAATTAAGAACAAAAAAAAACATGAGCCTACATAATCAATATAAATAATTGTAAAATAGTAAAATCTAGAGCATTAAGAGTTATCTTTGAAACCCCTTTTTCTTTTTTTCTTTTCTTTTTTTTTTTTTACTGCAAAATCACTAATAAATTCTCCCCTTTGAGCTCATCAAGACAAATTAGATGAGTAAATTAGCAACATAAAATGGAATAAGAAATTAAAATAAAAACCCAAAAGACTTCCAAATGATAAATCATATACCTGAGAGAGTATAATAGGGCCACCTTGGGACTCGAACAAATGTTCACTCTTCATTAACCCAACAATCTTCTCAGTGAACCCTTGCATTGCTCTCTGCAACAGAATGAGAAGGTCCATGTTACGACAATATTACATAGTTAAAAATCCAAGATTTTACTTAAATTGCACTCATACTTATTTGAGTTATTATATTAATGAAAAAAACTGGATAAAAAAAGACCTTGAAAGGCTCATTGTCTGTTCTGAAGCTGATGCCTGGGACATACTTTAACCATACAGGAAAACCTCTGGAAATAAAAATAATCTATGCAAATTAGCAACAAATACCCTATTAAACAAAAATTAAGAAAGACAAAAGACCCAGTTGCTAAAGAACCAAAGAGAGAAAGAGAAACAGCTAGATCCAGAAAGAGAAAAATGGCAGGTACCCAAAATTCCACTCAGCACAAATATAAGGTCCAATGCGAATATGAGCATAGAGCCCTGCTTTCTGTATTAACTTTATGAACCTCACAAGATCATATCTCCCTTCAAAATTGTACTAATAATACACAAAACAAACACAATTTACAAGTAAATATACCAGTACAAAATAAAACCAAAAAACTAAAAAAAAAAAAAAAAAAAAAGCAGAGAGAGAGAGAGAGTACATGTCCAGGAGTGGGCTCATGCACATTCCAGAAGACATAGGTCTCAATTACATCCAATCCTCCATCTTTAGCTTTCTGTATCAGATCTTCCCACATCTACAGCGTCCCCATTTTCTCAAGAAAATTAGAAACAACACATTAAAAATCAAAGAGAAAAAAAAACTAAAAATTAAAAAGAAAGGGAAAGTTATAGCATACATCAGGTGTGCTTCTGGGGTAATGAATGGAACCAGAAAAAAGGATTCTTCTTTGCCCATTAATCAAAATTGCTTTTCTATCATAGGTCACAGTACACTGGATCAATTGAGAACCCAAACACAAAACCAAGAAAACCAAATTCCACAAACTGGAAAATGAGATAATTCCCATTTCTTGATTCTTCCCTTCACTTCTTACTTCTTCTCAATAGCCTCTCCCTATCTGTGTAAAACCCAGAATCCAGAAATAAAAATTAGAAAAGAGAAAGAAAAGTGAAATGCTGTTTTGGTTTTACTTGGTCTATTGCGGAGCAAGAACAGAGCACATTGCTCTTTTGGACTCCACAGTTTCACAGGTTTCAGATTATGAGTTTATTAGCTGCAGAGAGCAAATATATATATATATATATATAAAAGAAAGTATGTATATAAGTAATTGTATACAGCTATTGTATTCACTCTCACAGTTCACAAGTGTCAAGAGTCGCCAATGCGTGGCTGTGAGCTACTAAAAAGCAATAATAAAACTACAAACCTGACATTACAGAGAAAAAAGGGAATTGCAACAGTAAATCTACCAAACTTTTGTTTTCTACACTTTTTCTTTTATTTTATAACTCTACCCTTAATTTATTTTACCATAATTATATGGCCTCTAAAATTTAGAATATTCTATATATATTGCATATCAAATTTTACAAATCTTATAATTCAATATAAATAAAAAATAAATTTAATTATTCCTTGTACAAAAATATAATTCAAATATGAAATTATTTGATATCAAAATCATACTTTTAATCAACTGAATAAAGTATCATTCGCTTAAAAAGTTGAATTTATTATTGATTTTTATAATAATTATTTTAATTCATGACAGAGATTAGCATTGGTGAATGGGTAGCACACATTTAACAGAATCTAGAAAAGAGTAAAGGGTTGTTTGGGCATGTGAATTTTACAGTATTAATGTATTAGTGTTAAACATTGGAACAAAGTTAGGAGATTAGTGTAGAAAAATAGTTTATTAAATTACTGTATTATTAATTAGTGAACTGTCACTGATGATCATCTAAAGACTAGGTAGGTTTGACCTGTGATTCTTGATAATGACCAGGGGTATTCTCGTAATGCAAGTAAAAAAAAAAATTCGGTATACAAGCATATACAGATTTGCCTAATTTGGTGCTTTTGTCTCTGGGGCAATTTCCAGAGAAAGGGAAAGAAGGCCCACAATGAAGTTTTCCACGCATTGTTTTCATGCTCGGCTCGATTTTTAAATTGTTAAAAATGAAAAACCAAAAAATTAAAAATTTAATTAAAATTATAAATAATATCATATATTTATTATTTATGTATTAAAAATAAATATAATATATATAACTAACATTAAATAATGACATAAATAAAAAAAAATGATAATATTAAAATTCAACATTAAATCATATGAAATGATAATTCAATTTGGCATTTAAATTAATTAATATACTTTACCAAATGTAATTACGGATATTATTTTTAATTTTAAAAAAAGATAAATTCAAATTTAAAATTTAGTTAAATTATGATATGTATTTACTATCAAATATGTGAATAGATATTAGAATTATTTTTATTATGCTCTCATATATGTATATAGTAGTACTGATTTGGAATAATAGATTAATAATTAATATTGTTATAATTTATTATTTATTTATGGTTTAAAATTAAAATAAATAAATATATGTATTCTTTTTTTTATAGTTTCATACTTGCTGAATGTTGAATAATAATATATTATTGTGTCCAATTAATTAATAAACTATAATATTATAAAATTAATTAGTAAAAAAAAAAAGAGCGATCCGTGAAAGCTGTGACACAGTCATTCTTCAAGTCATCAGACATTTGGCGGGCAAACAAATTTTCAATAGATTTTAGAAAAAGCAGGTTTTATGTGTGAACCGATCATATTTATGAACCGATTTTAAAAATTTTTGGATTAGATCGATTGGGTTGAACCAGGTCTAAAAACTATGTTTCCATGTGAATCAATCAAAGAAGTCCCCCATCCCATGAAACCCACCTTCTCTCCTTTTATCAATTTATTTTTATTTTTATATAGAGACAATCCCTTTGCGAAATTTCGTTGTCTTCAATTTTCTTTTTTTTTTTTTTTCTGCCATAATACTGAAGAAGAAACTCTAATTCTAGAGAGAATAGAATGAATACAGACAGTACACTATGTACCTGTCATTCAAAATCAAACTATAAAACAATTTTTGCCGATTCCTTTACTTTCATTTCTTTTGTACCCTTCTTACACCTACTTCCACTCAATATATCTCTTCTATATTTATATATTATTCAAGAACAAACTAGTAATGGTTACCATAAAATCAGCATGGAGTTGGTTCTCCTCCCATTATATATATATATATATTTTTTCCATTTCTTTAATAATTAGAATAGCAATTTATTGACATTAGACTTAGAACTCAAATTCCACTAATAATAATCTTAATTAATTGAAACATTAAAAACATTATTAAAATTTGAACACTATACAATTAGAAAGTAAATAAGAACTCTCTTAAGTATTACTTGGTATGGAGTAAGTAAGTTAAAAAAGTTAAAAAAGTGCAACTTTTTGAGAAGTGAAAAATTTTAATTTGTTTAGTAGTCATTATTGAAAATAAAGGCTTAGTTGCGGGAATTGACGGTGATAAACATTATCAAGAGCCGCAAGGTTGCAAGGTTCCCTTTGTAAACTAGGCTTTTTACTAACTAATTAGAGTTGACATGAAATGGATCACAGAAGAAGACATTTCCGATGAATGAATGATTCAATCCCCTCCCACTCACATGAGTTCTTCTATTGAAGGGCTTCCCCCTCTTCTATGTTAGGTGGGGTGTACGTAAGAGCGAAACATAGATAGAACATCGATCATTGGCTCCTCGCCGCAAATACTATTACCACGCTTACCAGTTCTTACCATTGCCACCTATAGATATAGATGGGAGGTAGGTGAAGGTAGCTTGCTTCTCTTCTCCTAGGCTACCTGCACATCTTATTCGCGAAGAAAAGGCAACAAGCGGTTCTTCGCTTAGTAGAGCTATCGACTGTTGGACGACTACTTTCTGAGTTTAGGAAAATACACTTTCTTAAGGGGGTTAAAAAAGTTGTACGTTCTTATTTGAAGTAGATACAATTTGACATATCTATCCTACATTAATAAGGTTAAGTAAATAGGACAAGATATTATATATTGTCTTTTTTATTATTAAGTAAAAAAAAAGTCAAATTCTTCGGAAGTTATATACAAACCAAATACATAATTATTTCTCAAAAAATTTACTTTCTAAAAAATAACTTCCCGAAAAGTCTACTTCCTACGAAATATACTTCTCAAAAAGCATACCAAACAATAGCTAGCAACTAGACAAATATCTTTTTTTTTTTCTTTTGGCCAAAGAAAATAGATTTCATTTCATTAAAGGGGCAATAAGCCCATAATACATATAATAGATACAAGTCTTAAGAATAACTAACTAGGGATCACAAATAAGGACCTAGAGTCCAATACACTAATCTTCAACATTGAATTTTTATCAACAGGCTTCAAGCACAAGAGACAATCCACAACTCAGTCTAGTGAGCAAATGGTCTAGAGGCCTACACATAGTTTGTAATTCCCAATTAGTCTGTACTTAACCTTTCGCTCTCTAGAACCCGCTTTTGGCTTTGTCTTCCTCACTGCCGTCAACCAAGGGAGAAGGAGAAATACCCAAGAGAGTAGGGTTGAAGCTAGACCTAATAAATGGATCATGTACTACTGAAGCCAATTGTAATCTTTTTTCTGATCTAAAAATCTATAAAATGGCCAAGAATATGGATCAGCCGTACCCAACTGAAGCTGCTAGAAGACCAAAGTACCTCTTCCCATGGCAATGAAGCTCGACAATGGATAAAATCGGCTAGTGCCAAGAGCTCCTACCCCAGATTGACCAGATCTAATTTTCATCTTGTCATCCATCCAAATACAACAGAAGATGGAGAGAGTGTGGAATCCATTCCACCATGACAGTAGAGCTACCATAGTTGTAGATTGGAGACAAAATAGCAATAGAAGCAAAATATATAAACTCGACTTATGCAGGAGACAAAAGGAATTCAATCCTAACCATATTATTTGAAAGAACTAAACAAAGAAAGATTAAAAGAACATAAAAAGAAAAAGGGATCCTTCCAGTGATCGGATCCACAGGAGAGTGACCCTAACTAAAGCAGTAATGAAAGGTACAAAAATTAAGGAAGAGAACTTAGTTCTAGAAAGAGAACTTCTATAATGATAATCTCAATTGAGAGGGCAAGGAAACTACTTACATGATTATGATGTTTTGGATAATACTTACATCATTTTCAGTGAAAATACTTGAGGATTTCTTGGTAGGCCAACAAGTTAGAAGAAGATCTTTATGGGCAAGATTTTGCAATACAAACCGACACTTTGTAGATTATTTTCATTGGGAAACTAGTTGAACTATAGGAACCACATAGGAATACCACCAACTAAATTACATAATTTCAAAAATTTATTGAATCCAATCAGCAATGCATATTTTTCAAATGAATTTACACTTCCTCTTTTCACAATGTAATATGTTAACATGCAGTAAGAAATATACTTGGTATAGTAATTATACAGAAAATTATCTAAATCTTTTTAGAATTTTATTATAGTTTGAACTTGCAATCACACAGTTTTAAAGGCAATTTTAATTAGTTAAATTTCTTCTCCTTCTTCTTTTTATTTTTGCTAAGAGATTTATTTACAGTGCAAGCTATAAGTGTCAATTATACAATTGACAAATATTCCAATCCAAATCGAATAGGAATTAAATTCAAACAAGTTTTAATTGGCAGAAAATAAACTTGAACCTCGCTTACAAAGACAGGATTCAAACCTATGACCTTTTGGTCACATAACCTCTACGCCTTAACAGTTTAAGCTAGGCCTCATTGGATGATTTTAGTTAAATTTCATTAACATCAGCGATATTAATTTAATTGAAGTAAAAAAAAAAAAAAAAAAAAAGTAGAGCAATCTTCCAAGTTCTAAGTACCAGGCATAATTTCTAACTGTAAAAACTGAAGTATATTCATCTAAAAAGAAAAGTGAAAACTGAAGCTAGGCATGAGGTAACAAAAGTTAGGAACTATCCAATTAAAGCAAATGTTTATAATTAGGACAGCTTTGAACCTTTTTGCTTTGGCAGAAGATTCTTACCTAATTTTTTTTTACATTATTAAAATACTTAGATAAAAAAAAAAAATTAAAATACCCTTTATTGCTTTTGACATGAAGAAAGAGAAATAATTAATATAAATATTTAATGGGAGAATAAATGAAGTATAAAATTAAAAAATAATAGATATATTCTTAAAATTCTAAAACGATATATAAATTAAAACAAAATTTTATTTTGAAAACGACGAATATTTTAGAACGGAAAAAGTATAAGGCATAATTTTTTAATAATCACAATCTAATGTGTCTAAACTTAGGACTGATTAGATGGATTGCTTCATGGGTATATTTAATAAGGTTAATATTTTAGGAAAATGATATTAATTAATTATTAGTCTAAAAAATATATTATATATATATTATTGTTTCAATTATTTTGCTGGATTGGCATAAGACATATATGACATTTTATTGAAAGGAGAGAGAGGGTTTGAATCTTTGTTGGGCTGTTATCTTTGGGTATCCTTCAATGGCGTGAAGGGCGGAAGAAAGTGTGGGGAGACCCTAAAGCAGTGGGGCTTCAGTCGCATTCCGCTAAATCTGACCACTTTAATTGGTCACCCACTCCTGACCGGAGATTAAGGTTTTGTTTATGTTAATAACCTCATTTATTATTTATGTCACCCATTCATCAATACATCATTAGAAATTAATTAGAATAATATAAAATGTTATGATTTTTAATTGACTTAGATCATCACTTACTGTGACAAGATTTGTGTTTGCCCACAAGGCCACACAATTGCTAGGTTGACCTTCTTCTTGATATAGTTCCACCCACAATGGACAGTCAGAGGTTCATTTTACACCACTATTTATCCAATATATAAAAAATCCAAATTCTTTCTTTTTAACATAACAAAAAATTCTCACATCGTTTGTGTAAGTGTATAGATTACATAGATAAAGACGTTTTTATAAAATTATTATAACGTTATAAAGAAATATGCCATATCTCTGATCCATATATATCTTAATTCAAAAAAAAATATAAAAAAGTTTTCTAAACCGAGTTTCAACTGTGTATATATATTATTATAACATTATAAAGAAATGTGTCGTGTATCTTCCCTTCTTTTTTTTTAAATCTCTGAAAATTAATTTGGTTATATTGCTTAGTTTAGGTAACTACCATTTGTCATAAATCATCATGGTAAGGCTATGAACCATAACCTTATTAATTAGGAAAACCATTCTTCTTCACGTGATTTGCATTCATTTGGATGGACCAACATTTTTTTTTTTTTGGTTGCGTAAAGATAGGAAAGTTGATGTATCAATTCTTTCTTCTTCTTCTTTCTCTTTTTATCATTATTATAAATTTTTAGAAACACACTTCATATCAAGCTTTTCTAATAATCTTATTCTTATAAAAAAAAAAAAAAAAACTCAAAATCATTCCCTTTACTCATCACAAAATTGAGAAAACTAATTAAATTATGCCAGATTGATTATCTAAAATAATTAATTTCTTATAATTATAACAAATGCTTATTAATCCATTATATTTATGTAATTAAGATAAAATGTTTGATAATTTTCTAAAACATAGCCATCATCATTTTGTCTATAAAAGACTGCTATGATCATTCTGTCCATAAAGAAGGTTAAACTGAGTTGGTTAAAGAGTTCCACATGCCACACCTAGCATCTCCATGGAAGAAATATTCATTCACATATAATAATTGAGGTGTCATTTTCAGTTTGTCCCAGTAAAAGAGGTAACATGTATACCTAATTACTACTTTCTCCATATATAACCAAATTAAAGCCAAGAGTTGAGAACCTGACGTAGAGACTATTTCATAGAGATTCCTGAGCTGTTGGGATAAATTACAGTCCAAGTATAAAAAATACTAGCTTGGGCCAGCTGAAATTTAGGGCCTTAGAAAAATGCGATTCAAAAGAAAATGAGCCAAATTCCTCTGGCGATGAGCGACGCCGTTTTTTGGCCAAATTTATTCGTTTGGGCCCTTAAAATGGCAGTTAATCTATTTATGAAAATTTTTTATTTTTGTTATAACTTTTAATATTTAATTCTGTTTTTAGCGTCGTTTGTGGCGTTCATCTTATTTAGTTTCCTATTTTTATTTATGGTAACATTGTAATATCGCCATTTATGACAGTTTTGTACCTAGGGTTTCGGGCCCCTTATTTAGATTCTCGTTTTGACCTGTTTGAAGAATTAATAATTCAGTCACATTTTTGAAAACCTTAAAATTTGATTTATCCTTTTTGCTTACGCTGCGTCAGAACCTTTAGTAAACTCTGTAGGGTTATTGTGAAGTTCCTACAACACCAAACATTATCCACCTAAAAAGAAAATAAGAGAATCAGTTAAAATTTCTTGGCTACTATCTCTTTTCTATAAAATTACAAAGTAGTTGCTTGCATTCACAAAGTGAAGTCATAGATTCTTTTGTTTTTTTTTTTTTTTTTATCAGATTTCAATTGGATTTAAACTTACAACCTCACAATTCTAAAGAAAATTTCAATACCACTGCTTAAAAAGCAAAAACTTGTAGATAAAATTATAAATTTCCTCTTTGATATTGGCTAATGAAATATAAATTATTTGCTCAAATTATTTTTTATTAAAAATTATTATATGTATAAAATTATTATGATATTTGGCTAAATTTATCATTTGACGTTGATTTATAAATTAATGTCGATAAATTTTTAGAAAATTAAAATATTTTAAATAGTATAGTAGGTTAAATACTTTATATTAAAAATATACTATTAATTAAAATATACATCTTAAAATAACATTTTAAACATTTTGTCTATTAGATTATTAAAATACGTATTTGAATACTTTAATAACATATTAGATACTATTCTTTTTTATTAAAATACATGTATTAAAGTAAAGGAATAAGATATTAAATATTATTTTTATCAAAATACAAGAATAACCCAATAATTCATAATTTGCATAGATAATATGAATACTAATGAATGAAATAATTCATTTGGTGCAATTACATAATGAATTTTAAAAATCAAGTTAATCATGCATGAAACAATGATACATAGGACACTTAGGAGCATAATTAGAAAATCTAGCAATAGACGATAAAAAATTGAAATTAAACTTATAATTATATAAATTAATATCATGCTATATTTTAATTTTTATCAATTATTAATATATAAATTATGTATATATAACGTATAAATATATTAAAAAAAAATTTCTAATCGGTATATAAAAGTTACTGTAAATTTTTCTTATACGTAGTTATGCCCCTCAACACAATACAATTAAGTTGCTTAATCAAGTATGATTGAGAAGTCAATATCATCAAGAAGTTGAAGTGATGGATGCAATTCCATCCACCATCTAATTAAGTGGATGACAGATTATTAATTAGTGTTGAAATTTTATTGTATCATCTTTATCAATTGTGATTAATGGAGCATTGGATGAGAGCTTAGCTTGTAGTGAATATCCAATTGGGTGAGTGCATGTACCTTTCAAGAGATATGGCCTTTACTTTCTTGTTGCTAAAATGTACACCTATATGCATCACCAACCTCAAACCACTATCTTATTTATTTAATTCATTTCTTTTAATTTGTGCTAATAAAATGGCCATAAATGAGAATGCACTTATTAAATAATTACAAAAAATAAGCAAATGGAATTAGCAAAGTTTTTACATATTCCTAATAAAATTGTGAATGAGTATAAGGTTCATTGACAATGGAATTCATGGAGTCAATCCACAAACAAATTATTATTTTTTGAGTCTTTTAATTACAATGTGAACAATCTATTTTTAATTGAAAAAGGGGAACTCTAATTACAATATAATTTTACAATTTTCCTTCAAAAAAAATATATAAGTTTACAATTTATTTTTCACTTTCTTTAATTATGAGCAAAAATTTATATTTTTATCTTACATATTTTTGCAAAACTTTAATTTTGGTTTACTACCATATTGAGAATGGAATACAATTCTTGATATAAGATTTCATTTTTTGCTTTGATTCACAAATAATTTAAACTATTTTTTTATTCTTTTACATTTAAATAATTCTAATTTCTCTTTCAAAAAAAAAATAACTTTAATTCTATGTTTGGTTCGTGCAATAGAATGTACAAAAAATATAATAATTATTATTGAGAAATAGAATATGGTAGGAATAAAATAATTATTCCAATTTTATAATTTGGTTTATAGTATATAATAATTATTTTATTCACATAAATGACCATAATATCCTTATAAATTAATTTCACTATTAATAATAAATTAAATATAATTTTACCAAATTTTATTTAAGAAATAATTTAAATGCATAACAAATAAAATTTTTATTTGACTTAAAATTTAAAAAAAATAAAAATGAAAATGAAAATCTGAAAAAAAAAACAATAATAGTGAATTTGAGCTTGCCAATATTTTTTAAGGGTAAAAATGGCTAAAGAATACCAATTTTTTTTATTTTTCATGGAATATATATTCCATGAAAATTGTGAAATTACTATTTCATGAAATTAATTTTTTGTCTAAAATTTGAACCAAAATTTAGAATAACTATTTCATATGAAATAACTATTCTATTTTTTGACTATTTTATAAACTAAACATAGCCTAATTTCTATATAATTAGAAATTATATTTATATGGTTTTTGTTTCAAAAAATTATTTATATATTTGCTTTTACTAAATTATAAATATATATGTAATTTTAATTATCTTATATTGTCTCCGCTAGATAATTAAAATTTACTTGTAATTGTATTTTATGTAATTTGGTAAAAAATTAATTAACTCAATTATAATTAGATTATATGAAAAATTTGGCTTAATTCGTTATTTTTTAATTTTCTTTTATTTAATTAAGACCTAATCTATATGATTTTTTTTTAATTGTACTTTTATATTAGTCAATTTTTACACATTGAAGGAGGGGACTAGGAAGGATCTTGACCTCCTAACCTCTAAAATGTAATTTTTTTGTGGAATTTTATTAAAATTGATTTCAATTATCGGTAAGGGTGTAAACGAGCCGAGCTGAACTGAGTTTTAACTTGTTTAGACTTGGTTCATATATTTTTTTTTTCGAGCTTGAGTTTTGAATCGAGCTAGAAAATCATATTTGAACTTGAAAATCATATTCAAAATCGAGCTAGAAAATCATATTTGAACTTGAAAATCATATTCAAATTTGACTTGCTTAAAACTCGAGTTGAGTTAGAGCTCAACTCGAGTTCGGCTCGTTAATAAATTATGATCGAGCTAAACTCGAACTCAACTCATTATGAAACTTATTTGTAAATTATCAAAATACTCAACTTTGTAAATATTTATTTATAATAAAATAACTATAATGAAAATATTTAAAATTAATATAAAAGTAAAAAATCTAATTCGTGAAAAAATACAATTATAAAATTGAGCATTACATGTATTATAAAAATATTAATTAATAAAAAATATATTTTATATAGTATGAAAATTTTAGGTTATGTTAATTAGAAAAATATATATTTTAGTCAATTTAAATTACTAAAAATGTCACGACCCAATTTTGAGGCACATGACCAGCACTGGGGCATATGAAAACTTAAAACTACCAGTATCCACAGTCAACCTAAACAGTTAACTCTCAATAGGAATAATACATAATGACATAATTATAAAATATCTTGGGTCAATTTTTCATGTCACTCCATCTACCGACAGTATAGTCAATAATCATCATATCACAATAGAAATTTACCATAACAGTGCCATAATAATTTACAATAATAGTGATAATGTCATAAACGCTGTCGGCAGAGAGTTTTACCATAATACAAGCCAGTAGTACCAGTAATACCATAATACAATCCCAATACTGTAATTGTAGAGTTCTAACATATTATTACAATAACGACACATTACATGTACTTTGTCGAAAAAGAAGTCAGAGACCAACTTGACAAAAGTTATAACTGAAGGCTCAACCTGTAACCTGAAAAATAATAAGGAGACAGGGGTGAGCGTCTCAACTCAGTGAATGATACTATTAATATGTAGACTTGGTGAACCAGATATAAACATATATATATGGTATGCAATTATGTCACCTAACATCCAATCATCACAAAACACATAAGGACAGAGTTCAGTCCACATAAATCACACTAAAATCAAACTAAGGGAGCCGATCCTCATATAATGGCTCTCTTAATCTAATAATTTGTCTCTTATATCCAAGGGGCCCGACCGTCACTGTTCTGTACCACGCAGCCCTGACCCGACTGATAGCAGTCTTGGCGATGAGCAGGCTTGGCCAGCATCCACCAGTCATAGCTCATCTTCTCAATCTCATCATAATCTTATCATATCCGCAGACTGAAAATTCACGAACTATGGCTGGGGACGGCCGAAGGCACACCAGAACGATCTATACAGTGAAGTAGAAAAAGATTATCAGAATATGAATATAATGATAAATAAATACTTATTTCCTATCTGAACCGCCTAATCTCTCCCAAAAGATAAGAATTCCTAATGAACTTCACATTTACTAATTACTAATCAAATAAATATATCAACTAACTTCTTCCACTAACGTCTAATCCTTTAACCTTACTAAAAAAGTAACAATATGCCACAAACTCGTCACGAATCACGATAAACGATACTCACTGTAAAAGTCGCCCTAAAACGTGAACGTTAACCGATCGTCACAAACTTACTACCAACGAACTCGTCTCAAAGTGTAGAATCCGAAAGTATAATTCGCTTCTTCTGGTTCGTCGGAATCTGTGTCAGCAATCCGGTCGATCACCGGAGTTCGGTCAAATTCAACATCTTCCAAAATTAGTAATTTATATACCAAAATAAAGTTTAGAGGAAGAGGAGTCCGATGGTACCAAAATCACCTTGAACGGATGACGGAATTGGCCGGAATCAAGCTCGAAATTTCCTGCTGGCGGACGGTGTGGTGGCGCGTGTGACAGCTGGCGACGGCGGCGATCTTTAGTGGACAGCTTGGTCAGCACCTCAGGTGCCTTCCTGGCCGGCGCGTGTCGAATTTTGGCAAATGGACAGCGGTCAGACGGCAGGCAGCTTCTTGTTCTTCTCTCTCTCTCTCTCTCTCTCTCTCTCGGCTTCCTCTCTTTGCAGACTACTCTGCCACCTTCTCTCTCTCTATATATATATAAACTAACAATAATAATAATAATAATAATAATAATAATAATAATAATAATAATGATTTACCCAAAATAATTTTATTAAAATAATTTACTAAATTTAAATTTAATACCATAATAATTAATTGGGAAAATCTGTTATAATATAATAAATATTTTCTGTCAACTTCACAATATTTCAAAATTATAAATTATGAAAATTCATGATATTACAAAAAAGTTTATAAAAATATTAAAATATATTTTTGGAGTGCCAAAATTATTAAGTAAATAATAATAATAATAATAATAATAATAATAATAATAATAAAGCTATTTATGAGTATATTAATTTAGCTGTTTGCGAACTTATTCACGAGTTTATAATCGAGTTATTCACGAGTATAACCGAGTCGAATTTCCCTTTACTCAAAATTGACTCATTTATTCATCGAATTTTTAAATAAAGCTCAAGTTTAGCTCATTTATAAAGCGATCTGAATATAAATGAGTTTTTATCGAGTCGAACATTGAACTGTTTGCGAACAGCTCAACTTATTTACATCATTTATCTGTTCGATTTAATTATTGGTACAAAGATCAATGTATCTTCAGTATGGGATCCCAATACATGTATAATTGGATATTTTTTCGAGTCTCATAGACCTTTTTTTTTATTTTCAAAGATTCAGTTGGCTTAAAATCTCTGCGTTCCATGCTTACTCCTAATCATTGCCATTGTTAATTAAGATGTCATTTATATATATATATATATATATATATATATATATATATATATATATATATATATATATATATATATATTAATAAGAATTTTCAAACTTCAATATAGATTAGGTATAATATTATTAATTGCATACACACTTGTTTAAATATTGAAAATATAAATACAAATTAATTTATCAAACAAATATATAATATAAATTAAGTTATTAATATGTAAAATAAAGAAAATTAAACTAAAAATAATAAAAAAATTCATAATAATTTTTAATTTGAATGATTATGAGAAATTGACATTGTTAAACGAATAAGAATATTAAGAAAATAGTAGTCTTATGATCATATATCTATAGTAAAATTATTTATTACAGTCATTGTTGAAATATGAATTAAAATATAATTAGAATTACAATTTCTTTTTGTATATTGAGATTTGTATTTTTTAATAGATCTTGTCATTGTTTAGGATAAAAAATAAAAAAAAAATAATTTTAATTAAAGATGATGCTAATTGTATATTTTTAAAAAATGATTTATTTTTAAAACTAATTAATATAAGAATAAGAAAGTCAAAATTACGTCTTTAATGGGTAATTCAAAAGTTGTATCAATATCATTTAGAATGCATATAAATTTAATACATCATATATATATATATATATATATATATATATATATATATAATAAACCATTACATATAAAACAAAGAAAATTGGATTAAAAATAATAAAAAATAAATTTAAAGAATTAATTTATACAAATAAATATATAAATATAAAGTTAAGTTATTAATGAGTCAAAACCAAAAAAAAAAAAAAATTAAACTAAAACTAATAAAAAAATACCATATCAAAAATGAGATATTAATCTTTTAAGCAAAGATGTGAGAGATTGATATTGTGAAAATATATGAGAAATAATGATCTCGTGAACATGATAATGATCCTGTGAACATGTATTTATATTGAAATTATTTATTACTATTATTGTTGAAATTTGACTTAGAATATAATTAAAATTATAACTTCTATTTATATTAGGATTTTTCTTAATTCTTTAATAAATTTTTGTTAAAATATGAATTAGCATATAATTAGAATTACTACTTCTATTTATATTAGGACTTTTCTTATTTTTATTTATTTTTATTTTTTCTTTGATTAGAATACAAAATATAGAATCAATCAATTTAAAAATAAGAGGGTCATTTTTTTTTATCTTTTACATTAAAAATTATATCCTCAAAAAACAATCTAAAAGTTTTGTCTCTTAAAATTAAAAGACTTTTATATATAATATAAATATAAATATATAGATATAAATATAGATTTGGATGTTAAATTTGAACCCTTTATTTTTGTCTCTTAAAATTAAAAGACTTTTATATATAATATAAATATATAGATATAGATATAAATATAGATTTGGATGTTAAATTTGAACCCTTTATTTTAGATAAAAAATTTCTCACAAATATATGAAAATTAACCTAATTATCTAATAAAGTGAATGATATAAAAATTTTTTTGGCTCCGTGTCACTAATTTTATACTATTCTCTATTTTAGCATAAAAAAACATTTTTAATATGAAAATATTAATGTTATTGACATTTATTTTCATTCTTACATATGATTATAATTTATGCCCCATTGGCAAAAAATTTTGTATTTATGAATGGTAATATCAATATAGCCAACAATATTTTAGTATGACAGTAATATCAAAATTGAAATTGTAAAATATATAGAGATTTGTTTTCTAGTTTGTGGGTGAGGTATAATATATGAGTAAAAAAAATAACAAGAATACGTATAAGAGTAAAATAAGATTTAGATGTTGAGCAGTCATGTAATTAGCTTAAAATAAGGTAAAATAGATCAAAAAATCACTAAATTTAAGTTATTTTTTCAATATGGTTACGAAAGAATTTTTTTTAATCAGAAAATTCTTAAATTTTGAAAATCATTTCACACAGTGATTACTAACCAAAATCCTAATATAAAAAGCTGACATGGATTGCACGTCATTAAATTTTGCCACATGAAATTAATTTTTCTTAATTTTTATTTTCTTTCTTTTTTCTTAATTTTCAGAAAATATTAATTTTTTTACCCAATCAAGAAAAGAATAAGAGATAAAATTGTTTGCCCAACAACATCTAAACCAATTATCATTTCCAAACGCAACACAAAACAATGCATAAGCAAAATACAAAGTACAATGCAGATTTAGTGAGAATCATCATATTTACAGCTTCAAGTATGCGATTAAATAAAGTCATAACACAAATTAACAAATCCACTGATCTACATATTAAACTAACAAAACACTTATTCTTCACATATGAAATCAAATTCAAGTAATATAAATAGTGGTCTACATTACAAAGCTGAGAGTAGTGGAATTATTCGACAATGATCAGAGCACCTATATAAAGGGAGGGAAAGAGTAAGAGATACTATCAAAACATTCATCTTCTTCTACAAAGGTGATGGCAAAGAGTGACATGAGAATTTGCAAAAGAGATTTAGGGTTAGCATGACTACTCAGAAAGAATGAGAGAGAATTGGAGTTGTAGAGTGAGAGAGTGATCGGAAAATTTATACAAAAAGTCGCAACAATGAACCTAGTAACAACAAGCCTAAAACATAGTAACCGCAAGCCATAAACGGCACGAGCCCAACAAAGATCCACCAACCTAGATACCCTTACCCATGACCGGCGAAACTCACCGATGTGATAACCTAAAGCCAATCGGAAAAATGGAGATCTAGACAGAAAAACCATGAGATCAACTCCATAGGTGACAATAGTAGAAGGTGAATTGATGATGGGAGTAGCTGATAGAGAGCGCCACTACTTATGACAGCTCTTAGAGCTTCAAATCAAGCTTAGTAGTCTATCTTTTGCTAGAATAAGCACCGATTGGTGCTAGCGATGGCAATGGCAATGCTATGATGATGAGCTCATAAGGAATGATGCTGGTGGAGCTTCCATTAGGGGTAGCTCATATTCTTATCTGTTTCTTAAAAATTATGAATGTTGCTCATCTTATTGTTTATAAGAATTGGGGTGCTTTCTTATAGACTCTAGTCAACTCCTTCACTTTGTTCATTTTTTGGTATTTGATTTCTAGTGTTGGATTGATTAGAGTTTCAAACACCAAGAAAAGTGTTCTTGGTATTTGATTTTTTATCATTTATGATACTTGAAGAAAAGAGCAAAAACGGGTCTGTTTTGAATGAAAATCTAGATCTAAGATTTCATTTTTTTGGTCAATATTTGAGTAACAAAAATATTTTTTATTAAACAGAAAAAATATTTTTCATTAAGTAGAAAAATATATTTTTATTTTTTAGTTTTATATGTGATGTGCCATCTAACTATCATGCTAAATCAAATGATCAAGTTTACATGGCAATTCATGTTAGCGTTTCAAGCTGGGATTCCGGCTAATGACCACCATGTGCAATGATTTTTAAAATTAGTATGTTCCAATAATTTTTTTTTAATTACCACATTAAAAAGGGATAATACCCAACTTAGGGCCTAAACTATAAGCAAAAATACAATTGAGAGTCTAAACTCTATTTCGATGCAATCAAATCCCTAAACTTCCAATTTGATGCAATTTAGGGCTTTCTCTGTTAATTAACTTAACACCATTAAATATTTTAGTAAAGTAAAAAATTGGAACCTACTTTGGACCCACTTCATTTTTTAAATAATTAAAATTTAAATAAATTATATTTTTAAACAATTATAAATTCAATTAAAAAAATTTTTTAAAAAAGAAAAAACATAGATTTGGGTTCCTACCCAAATGTGGGTTCATTGAACTACAAAAATTTAAAAAAATTCTTCAAAAATGCTTCAACCCCTACCCCAACCACAGCACCACAATGATCACCACCATCACCACCCTCAGTCGTAGGCTCGGTCCCGGTTCCACCAGCAACAATAGATCTAGAGCAGAAGCAAAGGAATTGTTGACAACGAAAATGGAAGATATGTGTGTCCTTTGGATTAACCCAGTTTGCTCGACCTCTTCAAATTAATCCAAATCAACACCAAAACCATTAACAGCTACGACAACAATTTGGTAGTACTATAGGCAAGAGAGCTGTTTTTCTTAGTAGATCTAGGGGTGAGCAAAACCAAATCAAAATAAAAAAAATAAATCGAACAGAATGGTTCAATTTGATTTATTTTTTAATGATTTCGATTCGGTTCGGTTTAGTTTTTAAAATAGAGAACTGAATTAAATTTCAGTTTAGTTTTAGCCAAAAAATTTCTCTTTGTATCGAACCAACCGAAATTTAATATATTTATGTAAATATTATAAATATATAAACAATATTTTATATTTTATATGTAATATAAAATAATATATTATATATTATTATGTATATATATAATAATATAATAATTTTAATATATATATATATATATATATATATATATATATATATATATATATATATATATATATATTATTGATAAATATTCTATATATAATTATTCTATGAATAATAAATATATATATAAAATAAAAAATGTACAAACCGATTAACCGAACTGAATCAAATCAAATTTTTTCTATTCGATTTTATATAAAGTTTGGTTATTATAAAATATAAATTTGATTTTTTAGTTCTATTCTGTTTGGAGCAGAACCAACAGTTTGTATACCCTAGGTAGATCTAGTGTGAAAAAGAATGTCCCAGTAGTAATACAAATTGAAACATAATAAAGTATTGGAAAATTGTATAGGAACTATGTAAAACAAATCTTTATAACCTTGAAATAAAAGTTTCAAATATGTATGAAGTCAAATGACATCATTTATTTAATTTTTAATTTTTTTATTACTTGAAAAATGAAGTGGGTTTCAAGTAGTTTTAATTTTTTATTTTACTAAATTACTGAACAGTGTAAGCTTTATAAATCTTATATCAATTTAAATTGGGAATTTAGAAATTCAATTGCATCAAATTGAATTTAAGCCTTCGATTACATCTTTTACTATAATTTAGATTAAATTAAATATTATTCTATTAAAAAAATTAAAATTTAATGATTTTCTACGCTATTTACTAGCTTAACGAATCTAAAAATGAGACAGAAAAACACGGCACCATACTATTACCAACGGTAATTTGGCAAAATATACATACTATTACCAACGGTAAAGCTTAAAAAGAGACGTTGGGAGGGTTTGAGACAAAGCTGTCAATCAACGGCAACGATCATGAAAAAGGTACACGAGGCACGTCGTCGTTTGATTCACCCAAATTAGCCATTTTGTGGGGTCCACGATAAACTTGCGTCGGTGCACGTGCTCTACATGATTTCCTCTCTCTGAGCTGTAAATATAAACACTAAAATTAATAACAGAGCGACCCTTTTTTTTGTTTTTTTCTTTTACTAACTTCGTTCCATTTGAAGCCTCGTATAAAAATGAAATCCATAAATTAATACAATAATAAATAATTATAAATTTTATAAAAAATTTATAATAATTTATTTAATTATTTTTTTTTAATAATATTAAAAAAATAAATAAATAAATTAAGATTAAGAAATTTAATAAATAAAGATAAATTTAAAATTTTTTAATTAATACTATTTTAAATTTATAAAAATGACATTTAAAATCGGATATAAATTTTTTTTTAAACCATATTTGAAGTGTAACTGAAGGAGAAACATTTATAGAACTTGCCGTTAATCACCGTCACTTTCCTTACTAGAATTTTCCAATATTCTCCTTCCGTTAACGTCGGTGGTGAGTATTCCCGTTAAATCAGTTTGTCAATTCTGCCCCTTCTATTCTTTGGAAGGAATATTCTCACGAGGTACACGTGGAGAAGAAGGATTTAGAAGATCTTTGTTTGTTCCTAACTCAACTACTAATCAATTTTTCGCCACGTGGCCGGATTTTTCCGCAGTTGACTAAGATTACTGTCTTTGTCCCTCTTTTTAATTACTACTATAAAATTACATGAAATAAAATAATATAACAAAAGCTAAATTATATAAACTACCAGTTTCTCAATTGCAAAAAAATAAAATCCCAAATTGAGGAATTGAACCAGAGAGTGAAAGGGAGAGAGAAAAACCTTTTCTTTTATTGTAAGATGAGAAATTGTGAGATTGGACAACATTTGAGAATTTACTTATGATAAGTGTTAGATTATTAGAGATAATATTAGATTGAATTTTGAGAAAGTGTCAAACAGGTTAAGTCTTTATTTGGCAAGATCACTGTAGTACTTAAGTTAGTAACATCAATGAAAGTCTTAGTTTTGAGGAAATGATAACTTTCTGTAGACCTAAAATATTTAAAAGAAAAGAAGGAGATAAGAAAACGGAGAGTAAGCTGTTTGAAATTGTTGGCGTCTTAGTCTTATATATTTGGATTGTAAATATTTTTTAATGTTGTCCATCATATACTAGTACGTAAATAAAAAGTTTTACATAGTGGTAAAAAATTAAAAAGAAAACTAACGTTGTGTTAATTCTTCTCATCATATAGATTTTATTGTAATAGATTTTATAAATTATATATTTTATTATCTGGACTGGCCAAAGTCTTTCCTTTTTTTTTTTTTTTCATGTCTTACATGATTTATTAACAAATTTAAGTTAGTTCCTAAAAAAAAAAGTTAGATAATCTCATGTTAAAATTCACTATTTTTGAGAAATAGAATATGTAAATAAGTATTATCAATTATTATACTAATAGGTAATAACTAATTTTTTTAAGGCTAAAAATGGAGGTTTCATTGCAATCTGACTTCAAAACATCCAATATAAAATTAAGGGGTTAGACACCCACTCTTGAAGACTTGAATTTGAAACAGATATTAATGAGTGAATAATTTTGCAACTAATAATTACCAACTTGTGACTAATTTTCAGTAATAATACTATAACAAGGAAAAGAAAAGCAAAAAATGTGGGAATGAAGCCCACTCAACGGCTCAAAGATCGGATTGATTAATGGTATAATATTGAACATAATCATATCTTTATCCCTCATGGTTCATAGGAGAAAAGCAAAAGTAATGATTAATTAGCACATGCAGCCCCTAATTAATCAATTAGTTAATTTGTTTAAGACCATAGTATTAGTATATATATATATATATATATATATATATATATATATATATATATATATATATATATATATATATATATGGTTTGATATTCATTAGGACCTTGCAGGCATTGTCATATTCCTTAGTGCACAAGACTTTGGTCATACATATATATATATATAGCTTTAGGGCACTTTTTGGGTGCATCATTATCTAGAGGACACTCTTGGGGCCTAAGTGTTGCCCACTTTTGTTGCTCGTTAGGGTTAGTTCTCTTTATCATTTCCATGAGCAATTACATTTTCTTTATCTAGTTTTCGAAGTTACTTTTCTTTTTCCTTAAATAAATAATTTAGGTTGATTGATTTTTTTCAATCACTTTACATGGATAATAGATGGAGTGATTAATCAGAATTTCCTTCATTTATAATAATAATAATAATAATAATAATTTTATTAATTTAATATATGAATTTTTTTTATTGGGGCTATATATACAACTATATTTTAAAATTCAACCTAGTTTTCTAATCGATGAAGGTAAAGCCACAAAGGATCACAGATTAAATGTTCAACTGAAATCGAATTAAAATTTTAAATAATATCATATATTTATTATTTATATACATGGGTAACGAATGTTATATGTCAAATAATGAGTGTTACATATTATGAACGCCTGTCACAAAATATATTACATTTATAAGTGATCTAAACTAGTATGTGGACCAATTATTAATTTTTTTGATTAAACCAACAAGACTAATTTGGATTTCAAAACATACATATACATAAAATCAGAGCCAATAATAAAGAAATTTATAATATTAATTGGTTATATTTATTCTTTCATAAATTAATAAAAAATAAAAAAATTTTAACTTTATGATACTGAAGTTTTTTCTCAGAATTATGAAATCTTAAATTTAATTCTTTCATATAAGTTAAATAAATTTTTTTAAAGAAAGAAAAAAGAAAAAGAAAAAGAAGGTTACTTTCTCTTTAAGGTGTTTCAACGAAACATAGTTGTGATAAGTAAGAATAATAAAGTTGGATTGGATTCCTCTGAACATCTTTTTTTACAACTTTTGGATGTTTTGGCGGGTCGTAACTGAAGAACCTGAAAAAACCGTTACGCTCTAACCTTCGCTTCGCGCCACTAACCGTTTTAACAATAATAATAAAATATTATGATTTGCTGAGATAATTATGTCATCATGGATGACACAGACTGCCCACACCATTTACTCTTCCCGTAAGTCCTGTCATTAAGAAAATAAAAATAAAAAATTGGATTTTGATTTAAGTTGCCAACTTGTTTTTATATTGTCAATAATAAATAATAATTATTAAAATATTAAACATAACACTTAAATTAACTACAACATATCAAATATATATATATATATATATATATACATACACACTGTGAGAGAAGGAAAAACACATTTACTTAATAGGAGTACTCATTAAGTGATTTAGAATAAGATGATAAAATTTATTTTTTTGAATTAATTATTTTCTTACAAAATTTATATGAAAACAAACTAAAAAGTAAAACTAATTTTGAAATAATATTTTATGCAAAAATATTTTATGTATGCATGTAAATTTTCTAAAATATTTTATGTATAAAATTATATAATGCATGATATTTGACTAAAACAAAATAAATTAGAAAATTATAATAAAATGTATCTATTAATTTTTTTACTTTCCTTGAATAAAAAAATATTATTTAAAATTGTAAGAAATGCTTATCTTCTTTTAATATTGTATATGTATTACCTTCTAAAATACATTCATATTTTTATAAAAAATCTAAAATTATTTTATATCATCAGTCTAATTATATTATATATGCATGAATATATAATTTAGATAATATTTATTATGTATAATTATATTTTCATTAAATTTTTAGATTTTCATATGAAAATTTAACTTAACTTATAAGCAACAATTAAAGTGAATTTAATAATCAAGTTATTTAAATCTTGTTCCATGATAATATTAAAAAATGACCAATAAAATTTTGGTCTCATACTATTTATTTGAGAAGTTTTATATATTTTAATTAAAAACTTCACTTAATATAAAATATATAATTTTATTAGTCATTAAATTTTTTAATAAGGAAAAAGTAAAATTTTATAATAAGTATTTATATTTCATACGAGTTGCAGTGAGTCATAATAGAAATTAATATACGAAGCACGTTAAGAAAAATTTAGTGTATATATATATATATATATAAAGAAAAATACTCGTGAAATTTGTTATATATATTTAAACATAACACTTAATATTAAACAAATTTGCTAATGTGTGTGGAAAATACAATTCGGATGGAATCACTATGTATAAACAGGCCCAATTTTGTCTGGACTTTACATAAATCTGCTCCAAGCTGGCCCATTAAGGATCCTGGACACAAGATAATTTTGGGCCCTTCCCAAAAGCGCACACACATATAGTGAGTGCCATGCACTTAAATGTAGGCGTCAAAGAGTGATATGCTTTATTAATGATACTTTAATTAATAGCATTATAATCATTTTTAAGATCATAAAATCTTGGGTCCATTTCATAGTAGAATAGTAGAATCTTAATAGAAACCGAATTTAACCCAAAAAAAAAAAAAGCTGATGTGCGTTGCTTTGTTGCACGTATAAGAAAACAACGGATAAATTTTATCATATTAATTAGATACATCAATCTAATAAAATAAAAATATATAGAATAAAAAAAAATATCAGTGTAAAAAAAAATGTTTTTCATAATTAAAATGGATGCGTTCATTTTGCGAATATAACCTGTCGCATTCATCATGTATACATCAAAATATCCAGAAATTTGGTCTAACTCTAACCTCAGAAATTTCTGGCCCGCACGCTATAATTATATATAGACGGCCAGATCTTTTTTATTTTGAAAATGGTTGGTTCAAACTAATTCATTTTAGAAGTCCATTTAATAACTCATTTAATTTTGTAATTTTGCATTTGTTTAACAAATCAAATCAAATCAAATCAAATCAATTATACTTCTGACAAATCAGTTCTTTAATCAATCTGATTTTCAAAACACAAAAGAAAGAAAGATATTTTCTCAAACATACATAGGTCAGAATTATGTTTTTTATTTTTAGTTACCGACATCATATATTCTCCAATCCATTGTTTTTGTTTTTTAGGCACCGACTTCATATGTTCACCAATCCATTCTTTTGTGTGTATATATAGGGTACATAGAGTCCCTATATTTAGGTCAACATTGCTAGTTCGTTCTCATATTTTGTAAAATGCATCAAAAGATCCATAATGTTTTATCCCGTCTACTCAATGGTCCCTCCATTCACAATTTTTACGTATTCCAACATATTCCGTTAATTTAAAGTGAAAATGACGAATTTATCAGTCACCTTCTTCCTTAACATTTTCACTTTCACTAATAAAGCCATTTTCATCTCCTCCGCCAAGACTGAGTTTGTGATCCTTTACTCTTTTGGCGTTTACAGACATTCGATAACCAGTCAAAGCAAACCCAGTCTAAGAACTTCTTTAATCGATTCTTCCATAGCCAAAAGAGTATATAAATCAAATCAAGATTTACATGGATTTTGTGCCTTTCTTATGAAGTCTAACCCTATTTCAAACAAACAAATCCCAAGTCTTAATCCTTTGTGTCCTCACTTGACTCTACTTTGCAATGTCTCCATAATAGAAAACCTAGTGCAAAATAAAGAAACATGAAATTAAGTACGAAATTAAAAAAAAAAATGAAAGAGATAGTGAGTAAGCATGGATGTAGAATTTAGACAGAGGGTGGGCTGAGAACAAGCAACTGAGGTGTAATCGTAGAGGAGTCAAGTGTAAATGAAAAAGCAATGTGTTGTTTAATTGTAAATGAGGTAGCTAGACTTGGACTTTGCAAGCATTAGGGGTAAAATGCATTGAAGGTCATTAAATTTTTGTCTGTTTTCTGTTTTACTCATTAAATTTTAATTTCTTACAATTTAATCACTAAACTTTAATTTTTTCACTGGCGGGTCACTAAAATAATTCCGATGAAATAACTCACTAAAAAGTTGACATGACATTTTAGGTAGGATGACACTTTATCAAAATTGATAACATAAGCATGCCACATCATATTGAGAGGTTTTTAAAATTTAAAATTTAAAAAATCATATTTTGAAATTAAAAATTAAAATTAAAATATATTTATTTGTATGATGTGGGATGCTTATGTCATCAACCTTGATGATGCGTCATCCTACTCAGAACACCACATCAGTTTTTTAGTGAGTTGTTCATCGGAATTATCTTAGTGACCTACCGGTGAAAAAAAAAATTAAAATTTAGTAATTAAATTGTAAGAAATTAAAATTTAGTGACCAAAACAGAAAACGGACAAAAGTTTAGTGATCTCTACTGCATTTTACCCTAAGCATCAAATTTAGACAACATATTGGGATATGAGCAATTTTTTAATTAAGCTAGGCTAATTAAAAAAATTTCAAGCCCATATCAACCTCACCTCTGTCCGCCTTTGACAGTGAGTAGGTTTTCAACCAGTTCTACACCAATCACAACAACAAAATCTTCATAACCCAACTCCAAAGTGTTTTGAATAATCCAAATCACATTCGATTAAAGAAGTAAGTGATCTAGATCCCTATCGATAATTAACTCATTCATCCATTGAGTTTCTCAAGAATATGGCAGATGAGAATGCAAACAACAAACAAAGTTATAGAATCAACATGGACTTCATCAGGTCCTAATTTGAACCTTAATCTCACAACCATTTATGCCAAATTGAACCCCATCTTTGATTGGATCAATTGTGACTTGGTTGTTGTGTTTCACCAGCATTGGCAACTAATTGCTTAGGCTTATCACCGATTATGGAGTAAAGGCTAAGATTAGAGTTAGCACAGAGTTTCTTACCGCTAGCATAGAATTACATACCGCTGAGCTTGTCAAGGTTGTTTTTTGGCTATGACGAGGATCAATGAAGGCCATTTTCAAGCCTATGATGATCAGCTTAGTTGCCAATATTGTTGGCTCATTACTTGCACCGAGCTTCTTGATGAGAAATTGTAGATTAGTGATGGGCCTTAGATTCGATGAAGGCTTCTTCACCATTAATCTTCTTGCAAGATGAAAGAGAGCATTAAACCCTTCAATCTTTCTGTAATGGGTTATAGTGGAAGCTTAATAGGAGTCGATTTAGTCTAAGAAATGTTTAAATCGTTATTGGCAAATAAATTGTATCCAAGGTCACTAAACTTTACACTATTTTCTAATCTAGTCACTAACATTCAATTTCTTATAATTTAGTCATTATACTTTAATTTTTTTCACGGGCGGATCATTAAGACAAATTTAATGATGAACTCATAAGAAATCTAATGTGGCATTCTACATCACTTGTAAATGCTGATGTGGCATTCTATGTCTCATCCTACATGTTCAGTCCACGTTCAATTTTCGATGATTTCTTCATTGGATCTAGTTTAGTGACCTGCCTATGAAAAAAATTAAAGTTTAGTGATCAAATTGTAAAAAAATTAAAGATTAGTAACCAAATTAGAAAATGGTACAAAGTCTGGTCACCTTGAATACAATTTACCCTGTTATTAGCTATCATTGAGTGTAGAGAGTGTGGGTGAGATGGTATTATGGAAAACAAAGGTGTGTGATACTTTCCAATATTTTGTTTTGCTTTGATGATTCAATGCTCTTAACAAATAATCATCAAGATATGAAAAACATCAATCTTGAGCCCATTAAATTAAATCTGCATTACAATCTTAGAAAAGTTAATTCATGGTGGTGATGAAAAAAGGCAGGGAAGGAAACAGGGCACTAAGATGAAAATAAGCTAATTTAGTTATTTGTTAATGCAGTAGAGGGTAAATTTGTCTCTTTCATTTTGAATTAATGAAATATATTGAAATATGCCACTATTGTCGATGAAGGGACTATTGAATAGACGAAATTGAATATTAAGGATCTTTTAATGTATTTATAAAAATACGATGATGGACTAGCAATATAGACCTAAATATAGAGACGAAACAATAATTTCCGCATTAAAAAAATTATTGCATGCAACAATAACTTCTAGCCTTTATTTCATAAATTAGATTTTTTTATTAATGAAATATGATGGGAATCTAAGTTTGGCAAACTAAATCTTACACTAAAAAAAAGCTCTATCTATTTCACATAAATTTTATTTTACATTTTTAATATTTGGTGTGCATAAAATATTGATGAAAGCAATTTTTCTTTTCCCTTAAAGAAGAGAATTGCTAGTATCAATAGGGCTTGAAGACCAAATCAGTACAATAGATATCCATATAAATCAAATTGGTCTAACTAAAGAAAGCTTGTTCTTGTTTGACCTAAGTCCAACCTTAACCTATATAACAAAGGGGTTTGAGAACTAGGCTTTAAGCCCATACAACTAAAGACATGAAGGTCTATCTAGCAACTAGCCCACCAGTCTACACAAGTAAATTTACCAATTCACCCCTATGGAAACCTCTCTCTACTAGAAAATGTTACCCTCATCAACGGCTCTTTCATTGTTGCTTGTTATTGAGAAAGAGTCTAAAACATAAAGAGCAAAGGACCTATAGTTAAACCAAATAAAGGAGTCTTGTACTGTTAAAGCCTTAAGCATGCTCTCCTTGGATCAAAAAATCCAAGATTAGATAGAGAAACACATGAAACTATATTTCTTGTCCAAATCAGTCGTAGCTTGATTGGACTAGTTCCTCTACTAGTCGGCATGAAGCTTCTCAAAAGGTAAATTATAGATCTCCAATAGGCTTCATCACCGACTCTAGTAATCCTTTCCCCATCCCCTTAGTAGCCATCCATAAATAGAATCACAAAGGGACGGTAGAAGTGGGAGAGCTGGACAACGTCGAATTCAACCAAGATAGCTACCGCACCCTAGAACCAGATCCATGTGATTTCAATAGAAACACCTAATAACTCATACTAAACATGAGAAACAATGACAATGAGCAATAGCCCTCTTATTTATACAAAAAATAAAAAAAAAAAAAAGCATGAAAGGAAAAAATGTTATCTCCATCAAAACTAAAGAATTAAATTATTTTTTACCCCTTTTAGAAATCTAGTAGAACTGTCTTGGGGAACAAAAATTTAGTAGGACTATAAGAGCAAAGACAAAATGGACAAAGTGAAATAGGAGTTTTTGAGCATTGATTAGACATTGGAGGGGAGATTTAATATTATTATTGAAATTTAGATTTTTTTTATCCATTCCTAAATTGGTGTCATCTTACCATTAACATAATATATCAATGATATAAGATAATTTATTTCTAAATAAAATTATAATTTAAATTACATATATATTAATATATATGTGGCGGTGGTGATGGTGGTAGTGGGAGTTGGTGGTGGTGATGATGGCGGGTGGTGGTGGCCAATGGTGGCAAGTGGTAGGTGGTGGGTAGAGTGGATAATAGAAGATGTTGTTTAGTAAATTTCAAATGGTCAAATTAAAAAATATGTTATTTTTAAATCATGGAATAATTATTTTATATTTAAAATTTGAATCAAAATTTGAAATGACTATTTTATAGTTATATAAAATAACTATTTTAGTCTTTGATCATTACCAAGTATAGTCATAGAGTCTAAGTGGAAAACAATTCTTATCTCAAATTTAAATGGGCCTTTTTGGAACTTTCATTTTGAACTAGGCCCAAATTTTTCATTGGCCTTTGAATAAAAAATGAGCCCAAATTAAGTAATAATAACTCATTACCTATCATGGTTAGAAATAGTTAAGAATTGCTGAATTCTTGAGGTGTTAGTCACTAATATTTAAAATGGTTATAATAAAACCGATGAGTTTTCACTTTGTAATATTTAAATCTTTTTAATTTTCAAGCTTAGTCTTGCATATACTGAGTACAGATACTGATTCAATGAGATAAAAAGATATAGAGCTAAAAAAAATGTCGATATTTTTTAATTAAAAAAAAAAAGACAAAAAAGCAATATTAACTAAAATATGAGATAAACCTATACATTTGATGTGAGTAAGAATTTTCTTAATTTTAATTACATCCAAAGTTAGATAACGGGTAATACACTGGAGTTAATCTTCCCCTAAACACTTTTCATCCAAACTCAAGATTTCAACTCGAAATTTCTTCATATAAATTTTTATCTATGAAATTCTTTTGGAGACAGACGAATAAAAATATCATTAACTAAAGCAAACATATAGATGTTTTATTTATATATAAGCACAAGCACAATGTTTCATCGAAGCATAAAAGCATGTATAGCCTAATGATAAAAGCAATAATAACATCATGACATCATACATAATAACTTATTCTTGAATCAAATAATCTCTCTCTGTGTTTTGGGTTCCCAACACACGAATTAGAATTTGGCCTTTCTGTATAAAAGCAGAAAGCAAAAGCAAAGCAAAGACTGACCCAAACCAAATCGCTTTCTGTTTTTAGGGTTGACACAATTCAATTCCAATTCTGATTTCTGAAACAAAACAATCCTTGTCTCTTGTAACCTTGTTTCTTCTCTTCATGCACATCACGTGACTGCTGACTCCACCCCTCCTTAAATTACCTTCTAACCACCGGATTTTAGCACGTGGATGATTAGTTGGATGGCTGTGACTTTCTGTCCCGAGTAAGGTCGGAAAATTTTTGTGAAACAAAAATTGAAAATGTGATACAATATAAAGATACGTCAATCTTTAAAAATACAAGATTCGACGTATTAGAAAATATTATATAAAAAATTACATATTTTATATAAAAAAAGTATAAGTATCTCATTATCAATTATATTATTTTATTAATTTTAATAATTTTTTAATAAAATTATGAAAATACCATAATATAATTAAATAATTGAATATAATATTTTTCTAAAATCTTTCTAAATAATCATCTATAATAAATTAAAATATTAAAAAAAATACCTATAGCTAATTTTTTACTTCATTATCTTTATCACTATCAAAGTCATCATTAAAAATTATAACTTCTAATTAAATTATACTGTTATTCTTATTTTTTTCTCTTTTTAGTTTATTATTATTTTTCTTTTCCTATCAAGATTAATTAATTTTCAATTAAGTTTTTTTAGAAGTGTCTAACAAGTTTTCTAGAAGTTTCTAAAATTCAAAACAAAATAAAAAAAATAACAGGAAACTTTTTTTTAAATTTTTGAAACATTTTCTAGAAATTTCCAAGAGTTTTTATGTCTGAAATGTGTCCAACATAAAAACGTTGAATTTATAGAAATTTTTGTGTAATCTTACTGTTAAATATATAGTCATATCTCGTACATTCAATTAGATATTTTAATTAATATGACTTTTTTATAATTTTTTTACGATGAAATGACATGGATGCTCTTCAACATTTAGTTAAAGTTTCTTTTTTTCTTAGGCAAGACTCGGGGTGTCGCGGTTGTTCTTCTTCTTTTTTCCTTTTCGAGTTTTTATGACTAATGGCTGCATGATTTAAAGTTAAGATTATGCATGTATTTAAAAAGAAAAGAAAATCAAAGGACTTTCGGTTTGTGGTTAAGAATTGAAGAGATTTTATTTGTTTGTTATCTTTAGACGTAAACAAAACACATGGAAATTCATGCACTAATCTTCTGCTTATGTTAGCTTTGTGGCTTCTACATCATTAGAAGCAAATCTTTTCTTTTCTCACAAAAGTGAAGTTAAAACATTCTCTCTTTTCATTTTCCGACTTTCTTTTTTCTTTTTTCTTTTTTCTTTCTAATTTTCTAACTTCTCATTTTTCTAAATTAAAATTTTGAAAAATTGAAAAGCGTGTTCATTGCAATTCTATATTCTTCATTTTCTACTTTTATTTTGCAATAAGTTTTATTTTGCTTTTTTATTAAATAACTTTTATTTTACCAAAAATACTAATTATTATATGTGAATATATTGATAATCTTATAATATGATCACTTAATTTTTTTTTTAGTTTAAAGATAAATTTTAAATATAAATTCTAAAAAATATATGAACATTATTTAAAAATTATTTAGTAATATTTCAGAACTATGAAAAAAATTATATATAAAAGGATAATTATTGAAAATAAAATATTTGAAATATAATAGTATAAAAAGGTATAAATAAATAAAAAATGACAATAAGAATTCATAGAATAAAAAAATTGACATTGTTCAGTCTCGAAATCCAATACTATGGCACTGTAGTTGGATTTCAGTGTTTTCCATTTGGTTTCCAAACCAAGTTATTAGAGTGTAAGATGGAAAACTATTTCAGTTTTTTTAATTATAGATTAGAAAAATTGGAACATTTATCTCTATTCTTTTATTTGAAAATTCTTTTTATAATTAAATAATAAATTTTATGTTCAACCCTGTAAAAATTTGCTTCAACGGAATTGAGCAATGTATATTCATCATATGTGGAGAGAAAGGAACCAATGCAACTAATTAGCAGATTAATATGCCCTCAAAGATTTCAGGGGAATTCGCCTGCTTGGAGTCAGTACCTTCGATCTTCATGAAGTGTTCTTGTTGACAAGGTTGGGATTTTGTGTTTATATCATATATCCGAAATCATGTAGTATTATGGACCTGATACCATAATAAGTATGATATGTATAGTAAAATATTAATATAACAAGTTGGCACAATTGATTAACACACTAGTCTTGAGACCTGTAGGTCCCAGGTTTAAGCTACACAAAATTCTTTTTTTTCTTTTTCATTTATTCTTTTTTTTTTTCTCTTTTTTTATTTATTCTTTTTTTTTCTTTTTCAGTTTTTTTTTCTTTTTGCTTTTTAATATCAAAAATATTGAAAAAAACTATTAATGGTTGAATTTTTTTATTTGATTCTTATAATGATAATTAATTTTAATATTATTAATTTTTCAATGTAATTTTTATTTACGAATTTTAACCTTTTTTGGGGTAATTTTTTCCATGGTTTTTAAAGATAATTTAACAAAAAGATAATTTAAAATAAAGTATCCAATTCAAATTTTAATTTTTAAACTCCCCTTACCCCATTTAATAAATAAGACGGATATTACCCGCCCTATTAAGGATAAGGTGGGATAGATACCTGATGGAACAGGCTAAATTGTCATCTCTACCTATATATTTGTTATTTAAACAGTGTTTGATAATCCGTAATGAAATGAAAAACATTTTTGGTGTAATATTGTCACGATCCATCTTTGAGCCACGACTGTCCTAGGGCATAGGGAGACGTAAGGGCACCTAAACCCGTAGAACAACCTATAACTCATAAGCTGTTACTATTACGTTATTCTTAACCCAAAATCGTAGCCATAATTCTTATTCTTTATTACTGATTACCGTGTTAATTACCTATGTAATAGTCATTTATCGTCTAAATTCATTTTCACGCTTATCACTTTTGAACTCCATTTTCCAATGATCTAATTGCAATTCAAGTGAGTATTAATCACGTATATGAACTGTACTAAAATAATACCCAACCACCCATACTAATAATATTCTAAGTTATACCATTATTACAGACTTTAACAAAACATGGAGCTCTAGAGTGAAATCTCCAAAATACAACATAGTATGTACATGATGATACCAAAACTAGCAATGCAATTTCCAAGCGAAGACGTAAAACTTGGAATTTACCTTGCCGATCTATCAACTGGTCCTGAAAATAAATAACGACTATGGGGTGAGACAAAACTCAGTGAGTACAAAATAATACTATATAAAATAAGTAAATGGTATGTGGTTTAATGATGGTTTCTTATAGCAATAAAATAAAATGGATCAAGAGTTATTCTTATGAAATACTTTTCCATATACAGTAAATATTGTAATTTCTTAGCAGAACATTTCCTTGCTTACAAACAGGGTGTTTCCCTCATAATCAATCGAGTGGTGGCCTACGCTTTACTCACTCCCCCATTCCTAATCACACGTACAACTGATCGGGCCGTACGTACTAGGGACCTTAAACCCTTCCCAGCTAAGGTTCAGATAATCTTTACCCTATCCGCGGGTCCATTTCCATTGTGTACAAGGTTGATGTATTGCCCCACATCAGAGGGGTATTCTGCTTATCATGATATCATTATAACATTTTATTTCTCTATCCATGAAATGATTCAATGGATAATATATCAACAAATAATCAAAATCCCTATCATTGATCATATTATGAGATTAAGCAATAAGGCTCATTTGGCCAAGTGCCATAAAGAATATTTAATTCAATAATCGATAAAGCATATCATGCATGCCAAAGAATTGCAATGCATTTTAATTAGGGAAAGGGATCCAACATTCATGCTTATATTTAAAGCACAAGGAATATAATATTATTAGGTACTCACCTTTTGCTCCTTAGCTCCTATACCGATAGTTCTAATGCAGATTATAACGAGACTCCTCGGTATCCCGAGCAATGCCTTTGCCTTTCGATTCTACAAATACACCCCAAACAATCGTATATTAATTCCTACTCCTTTAACTTGCTAATCTCATTCTAACTCAACTTAACATTAACTTCCTACTACTAATCACCAAAACACATTCCAATACATTAAACAATAACATACATAAACACATTAATTATTTAATCACTTTATTCCAAAATCCCATGTTGTCCAAATCCTTTCACCAAAACAATTAGGTTCCTTTTCTTTCCTAATTCCTTAATTAAATCCTATGTTTATTAATGGAAACCAAAGCAATCAATTTTTTAACATTTAGGGAAAATAAAAAAATTCAAAAATCAAAATCTCTACTTTGGTATATTCCAAATAGAGTTGAAAAATCATTTTCATCAACCACATTTCAAATTGACTTCATAAACATCAAATTGAATTAATCACAAGCTTATTTAACCAATAAATCTTAAAATTCAAGTTTAAATCTTGAAACTTCCAATGTGACTCAAAACTCCAAGTTTTAGGAAAATTATCAAATTCATTTTCAAACTTCAAATTAAACATGGATTTATCAAATTAATGCTCAAACAATCAACATTCATACACCAATTGAAATTAATCTCTTTCAATTCCCATAAACCCTAACTTTAACAAATTGGGATGATTTGGGGAAAACCCAAAATTTCTCAATCAAATCTCAAATTGATCTTTCAAAGGTGAAATTAATGTCATGCAAAGCCTACAACAACAATCAAACATCAAACTACACTTCACATTACACACTTCCTTTATATCATGCATTTTGCCTTCAAGAATTTTAATTTTTGAATAAAATCTCTAAATTCAAAATTTTCATTTTTAAACCACTTTTCAACATTCCAAATAACCTTAGATATTGTTTAAAAAAAATTTGGATACTTCCCCTAAGAACCCTACTTTGGCCAAACCCTATATAAAGTTCCTTCTCATTGATCATTCATGCTTCTCTTGTTATTATTTACCTATTAAACCCCAAATCCTTAACCCCAATTCTCATATTTCATCACCTAACATGCCAAACTAACTTTTCTTTAAATCATTTCACCAAAATCCAATCATAGAAATTAAAAGGAAATGGATAATTGCTAACAATTTATCACACTTAGGCTAAGGAAAGAAAGAAATCACTTAAGTAATAAATCTCACCTTGAAATGCTCCAAATTTAGCTCTAAGCTGAAGAATAAGTTGGGAGGTTTTTTAATCTTTAGTGAGGGTGAAAATTTTGGTGTAGGTTACAAATGAAATGGTGTAACACATTTTCATTTTATATACAAATAAAATCAATGGTGGTGATTTAATCCTATAAAATCAATGGTCACATTTTTGCTTAAAATGGAGGGCTAAGATTAATCAAGATGGATGATTGAGATGGCCCTTAGGTGTATGGTGACTAAGCATCATAATAATGAATTCAATCATCACCAAAATGAACATAATCATGGTGATGGAAAAGTAGGAAGCTTAGGTGTAAAGTTGACATAAGTTAACAAATATGGCTAATCTAACTCCTTCTTATCCTAACCCCTTATTAACTTGTTCTAACCATAATTTAGTCAAGCTCCACCCAAAATTAGAGGCCTTAGGGCCAGCCACTCCATGGGCTTGGGCTTTGAGTCCAAAAGCCCATCAACAAGCCCACCCGAAAACGGTTTTCCGAACTTAAAAATTTTTCGTAACTTTTTCCCTTCCCTTTCACTTGGCATTTTAAATCTTACCTTCCCATATCATAAAAAGCTTAAACTAAGCCATATTGCCTAAAATTAATTCAATAAAACATACAATAAATATTCATATCTCATAAAAGTACACAATCAATCACTTAGCACCAACAAGAGTTTCTGTCATCCTATCACTATGTCATTGATACTATACCCATAAAATTTATATTTTATGGTATTATTATAACTCTGATGAGCTATGGAGACCTTAGGTATTACAAATATTTATATTAAAAATGCATTTGATTATATTACATTACATTTCATTACAGTGTATCAAATATACTCTCAATAGTTTTGGACTTTAAACCCTCCATTTCAACCAAAAAATCATATATATATATATATATATATATATATATATATATATATATATATATATATATATACAAGAAGCAAAGAAACCCATGAGAAAGCTTGGCAAATAAAATGAACAAATTGCAAGCATACATGAAAAATCTTGGAAAATAAGTGAACAAGTTGCAACTATATTTCCCAATTATTTACTTGTGGACAAGAAGCAAATGATATAGAGAGCTTATGACCATACATTTGTACTTGTTGGCTATTATATAAGTAGCTAATGCTTCATTTGTCAAATGTGCATGAATTAATAGGAGTGTTGTGTGCTTGTGCGAGTTAGAGTGAGATTTGAGTGTATTGAGCTAAAGAGCTTGAGAAATAAATTTGAGTGCTCATGTAACCTCCATATTTTCTTAGTGAAAATTTCTTTGACCGCCTTGTTCGTGAATGTACCTAAAAGTTGAACCATGTTAAATACCTATTGTCATGACCTACCTTTTTAAGCCGTGACGATCCTCGAGTTTAGGGAGGCGTAAGGTCACCTAAACCTGTAGAACTCATTTAACTCATAATCTATTATCATTCATCACGTTTAATCTTATCCCAAGATTGTAACCTAATCGTATTTCCTTGTTATCTATAATATCATTTACACACAATATGAATAACTTAAAGTTGAATCTCATATCATTAGCCAAATATTCATTACATCATACATTATTACAATAGTAATTACAATACCATTCATATTACATGTACAGCCTATAACATATTAGTACTAACTTTTCAATAACCATTCATGTTACATATTAACCCTATGACTTTCAATAACTATAGAGTTCTAACGATGTTCTTCATAATCAAGAGTCACAATACCAAGACTTAGCAAAGTAGTATCCAAGCGGAGGATGGGGTTTGGAACTTTTACCTTGCTAATTCATTGACTTTACCTAAAAAGTTTAAACCACTACAATATGAGACAATGCTAAGTGAGTATGAAATAATATAATACATAAGGTAAGTATGAGGATTATTCTTAAGATAGTTCTTGTAGCAATGAAATGTTTTCAATCAATGTTGTCAATATAGTTCAATGGCTCATTTCAAATGGAAATAATATTTTTAGCAGAAATATCACTTTCTTAGGAGCATGATGCTTCTTACACATATTAATTCAAGAGTGGCGGCCTAAGCCTTGCTCACTCATAAATATCACATTACATAAGACTGATCGGGTCTTACGGTTAGGCGTTCCCTCCTAGCAGAGGTTGGGTACTCTCGCCTTACCCGCAGGCATATACCAGGTGCACAAGGTCTGATATATTTTCCTACATCAGAAAGGAGATTTTTGCTTATCAATAGATATTCAATAAGATATTCATTTAAGATTCATGTCAAGGATTTTAATGAACATAATACGATTTTGGTATCCAATGATTATCGAGAAGTATCATTTCAATGATTCAATATTCAATAAACAATTCATGTTCATCAAGAAGTCAAGAAACATCGTATCAATGGTTCGATATTCATTAACAATTTATGCTCATCAAGGCATTGAAAGATTTAACAATCACAGTTTGGAACAATAAAGGTTTCAAGCAATAACACAAAGTATATTATATTATTACATACTCACCTTAGACTCCTTTGCTCCTATTTACATTTGACTCTGATTTAAATAGTACTCCTTGCACTCTTAGACAATATTCTTGCACTTGCCATTGGACTTTACACATTACATTTCAATCACATATCAATCACTTCCTCATTATCACATTACTTAATTAGCTTAACTTACTAGTACTTCTATTTTATTCACAATTTATCACTTTTAGGTCAAGCTATACTATACATATACTTGTCAGTACACTTAACATTTTCTTTAGTTGTTCTCTAATTGATCAAAGCTATTCATTTTAGGAAGGATAATTCCTTTCCTCTCAATTCTACATTTCTACTATCATAATAGTCACTAATGCCAATTTAAGCAAATTTTCCAATATTCAAGGGAGCTAATTCTATTTTCCATCATCAATTCTATAATTGAATCCAGTTCATTGATCTTAGGAAAAGTCATTTCTATCAATTGAATTTCAACATTCACATTGTACAAATCATAAAACACCATTCTCAAGCTTGATTTTCTCTTTAATTTACTAAGTCCAAATTCAATTTCCAAAATCCTCAATTTTTCTATAAACCCTAGAATTTGGGGAAATCATTAATTCTTCATCCAATTTCTAAATTACTCATAAATTCCTTAATTTAACATAACATAAAACTCATTCAACCCTTCAATTATTAATATCTAATATTAGAATATCAAGTTCCTTTTTAATCATAATCATGCCTCTAAGGCTTTCCCATTAAAATCATGTTCTCAAAATCATTCTAATACTTATAATTCATTTCTTTATCTAACATAACCATAAGTGTACTTAATTAGAATTTAGAACTTTTCCTTAATCAATTCTCTACCATGATCACTTTCTATATATATAGCATACAAGGAGTATCCAATTAACCAAAACATTAAGATTTAAGCTTAAAGTATGGAAAAGAGTGGATAATTAGAGTTCCTCACCTTGATTAGCTTTACTTTGCTAAAGTTCTTGTTGTAAGTAGGTAGAAAGAGAGTTGTAGAGAGAGTTAGAGGATTTTGGTATAGAAAGAGAAGCAAATTCTGATTTCCAACATAATTTTTGTATATATATCTATTGGGTTCAATGGTGAGGATTAATTAAGTTAAATCCAATGGCTTGCATTTGATCAAAATAAATGGTTAAGGTTAATCAAGATGGATGGTTAAGATTGCATTAAGATGGATGGCTATGATTGCCTCCACAATGGTGATGATTATCATTAGATGGTGAGGTATCCATGGAAGAATCTAGATTCATATATGGAGAAATAAGAATTCAACTTGGTTTAGGACTTTGATTTAGTCAACTTTGGTGGCAAGCTAATCAAAAGCCTACAATTCATTCTCTACAACATCTTTTATCTTTTATCTTGGTCAATCACTTTGCCTATAACTCCACATATTCTGTAATTCTTTGGCTTACTAGTTAACTTCCCACGGGTGGAACCTCACCCATGCCTCCACTCGTGTGAAGCTACTAGATGCGTTTCTATTTTGCCCTTATCACCCGGCTGGAATCCCAACTGTGTGGCCACCCGTGGCTAGAGTTCCTTCCTTTTCTACAGTGATTCAACTTGCCTTAGGACATCCCACATCCCAAATATCATACATACTATAGTATACAAGGACAATAATTGTCTCATGCATGTGACATAATGCTTAAATTTAGACAAACACTTCAATTGGTAGCACAATAATACTAACTGATTTCTTTTCACTATTCCTTTAGCATTGTTCAAGTATGTATATCCTGTAAACTCATTGGGTCAAACTAAGTTCAACTTTCGTTATACCATTGTAATTATGATTGATATCAATTTTCATGTCACTATCATCATGTCCTAACATCATAGAAGATGGCAACACCTAATCACTAGTACTTCATATTCATATCTCAATTAATTTACTAGCATAATCTATTAAATCCAATTCGATCTAACATTCACTTATCACAAGGTACTTATTAAAATTAATTACATTCCTCATTCATGTCTTGTCATTCATTTAGAATTCACTTCATTTGATACTCTTTATGGTTCTTAAGGTCTTAAAGCCCTAAATGGCACAATATATAGGCGCTATAATGTCATCGCTACTATTAAGAAACCTCTGGTATTACACCTATGTAGTATTACACCTATGTGTTCTTTTGAGCTATTTATTTTTAACATTTTATTTTTTCTACTCATTAATTAATTAATTTTCTAGGGTGTGTCATAACAAATTGGTATCAAAGCTTTATGCTTTAATTAATTGGTTTTCCCTAATGGCAACAAGATCAACATTGGCTACGAAATATGAGATAGAAAAATTTAATAGTAGAAATGATTTTAATTTATATCGAATTAAGATGCGGGCCTTTTTGGTTCAACAAGGGTTACTCAAGACACTTGAAAGAAGGGAAAAGCTACCAGACACGCGACTAAAAGATGATGTAGATGACCTTTTAAAGCGGACACATAGTGCAATTCAACTGTGTTTATTCGATATGGTGTAATTCAACTGTGTTTATACAATGAAGTTCTGAGAGAGGTTGCAGATAAGACTATAGCTGACTGTTTATAGCACAAATTAGAATCTCTGTACATGACCAAATCTCTAATGAACCACTTATATCTAAAGCAACGGTTATATGCTTTTCGAATGAAAGAACATACTCCATAAAAAATTATCCAGATGAATTCAATAAAATCATTCTAGATTTAAGGAATATTGATGTCAAAATTGAAAATGAGGACCAGTTTATAATTCTTTTGTGTTCATTACCTCCCTCATATGATCATTTCATTAACACCATGATGTATGAGAAAGAATGCCTCCTATTAGAGGATGTCAAAGCAACTTTAAACTCGAGAGAGTTGAAAAGACAGTTGTGAAAAAATCATAATTAGGATGAAGGAGAAGGCTTGATTATGAGAGATCAAACAAAAGGAAAGGGCTCAAACAACAAAGGCAAAGGTATAACAAAATCCAAGTCTCAAAAAATTAAATATTATGAGTGCCATGAGATTGGACATATCAAAAATGATTGTCCAAAGTGCAAAAATAAGGGGAAGAACCAAGTTCAAAAATCCTTTGATGCTGCAAATCTTTCTAGTGAAGAGGAAGATTTTGATGATGTTGAAAATGTTCCAATAGTGTCAATAAGTATCTCGGGTGATGGGGTAGATTCTTGATTCACATGTCTCCTAATAAAATTTATTTTTCCACTTACAAAGAAATAAGTAAAGGGTCAATTTTATTGGGTAACAACAAGGCACTTATTGTTATTGGTATGGGTATAGTCAAAATCAAGATGCATGATGGTGTTGTTAGAACATTAGAGGTTTGGCATGTTCCTGAATTAAAGAAAAATATTATTTTTTTGAGTCTTTTAGATTCTTACGGCTATTGGTATTCTGCTGAAGATGGAGTCTTAAAAGTCTTAAAGGGTGCACTTATTATGATGAAAGGGAAGACAGTTAAGGGTCTCTATCATCTTCAAAGAAGCACTATAATTGGTAATGCTGATGCATCCTCCTCAGTTCACTTAGATGTTGTTTCCACTCAATTATGGCATATGCGACTTGAGCATATAAGTGAGAAAGGTATGATAGAGTAGAGTAAATGATGTTTACTTTATGGCCAAAAAGCTGGAAAGCTGGATTTTTGTGAGCACTGTGTTTACTGCAAATAATGCAGGGTGAAGCTCAGAATAACTGTCCATACAACTAAGGGCAAGGTGGATCATATTCATTTAGATCTTTGGGATCCCTCTCTAGTGACATCTGAAGGTAGATCACAATATTTATTAACCTTTATTGATGATTATTCAAGAAAGGTGTGGGTTTACTTCTTGAAACACAAGAATGAAGTGTTTATCACTTACAAGCAGTGGAAAGCCTTAATCGAAAAGCAGAATGGTAAAAAGATCAAGTGTTTGAGGACAAAAAATGGTCTAGAATGCTACCCTAGTGAATTGGATCATTTTTACAAGAATGAAGGAGTTGTCAGACATCGTACTGTCAGAAAACACTGTGGCAGAATGGGATTATAAAATGGATGAATAGAACATTCATGTAGAGAGCAAGTTGCATGCTTTCATAGTCTAGATTGTTAAAAGATTTTTGGGCTAGAGCTATCTAAATGGCTTGTTACTTGGTAAATAGATCCCTTTCAACAACTATACAATTAAAGGCTCCTGAGGAGGTATGATCTAGTTCTCCTACTGATTACTCTAATTTGAGAATATTTGCGTGTCTTGCATACACCCATGAGAAATATGACAATCTTGGGTGAAAGGTAAGAAAATGCATATTTCTAAGGTATGCATCTGTGGTGAAGGTATATAAACTGTGGTGCATTGATCCCAAGTCACCTAAGTTTGTTATAAGTAGGGATGTGACCTGTGATGAGTCTACTATGCTCCACCAAGAAAAAGAGTTTGCTGATAGAGATCAAAATGCTAGTAAGCAGGTGGAGTTACAAGTTCAAACTCCAAAGATAGTGCAGGAGGAAGAAGTTCTAGTCTAATTCAATGGTAATCAGGTATCAGAATCGATTGAAAAAGATGTACCTAAAGAATAATCGCATAGCATTGCTATAAGCAAAGCGAAGAGGCAAATAAAGCAGTTAAAAAAATACAAATATGTTGATCTAGTTGCTTATGCATTGCCAGCAGCGAAAGATCTTAATGGTCGTGAACCATGTTCTTATAAAGAGGCTATTTCTTGTAATGAATTTTCTCAATGGGTTATTACCATCAGTGAGGAAACTAAATCTCTTCATAATAATCAAACTTGAGAGCTTTTGAAACCACCATTAGGCCAGAAGATTATTGGATGCAAATGGGTTTTCAAGAGGAAAGATAGAATTCCTGGGGTTAAGGGTGTAAGATATAACAAATCACGCTTAATGGCTAAAGTATTCTCTCCAGTTGTAAAGCATAGCTCTATCGCTATGGTTGCTCAGTTTAACTTAGAGCTTAAACAACTTAATGTCAAAACAACTTTTCTACATGGCAAACTTGAAGAGAAATCTATATGCATCAACCAAAAGGTTTCAAAGACCATGAAAATGAAGACCATGTTTGCCTGTTGAAGAAGTCATTACATGGCTTAAAGTAATCTCCAAGACAATGATATGAAAGGTTTGACATATTTATCATTGAGCAAGAATACTCAAGAAGTGAGCATGATAACTATGTGTATAATAAAAAGCTCTCAAATAATTCATTTATGTATCTATTGTTGTATGTTGATGACATATTGATTGCTGCCAATGACATGTTTAAGATCAATATTATGAAAGATCAATTGAGAGGTGAGTTTGAGATCAATATTATTCTTTTATTATATTTTATTGATAATTATAATATTATAGATTTTAGTGTAAATCATATGATATCATATTAAAAAAAGAGTTAATGACAAAAAAAATTCATTAGCTTTACATGTTTTTGCAATTACAATATCACCTTTAAATCTTAGCAATCCATTATAAATACTGTTATTTTTTTTGCAATTTTTGCACCGGTCGTAATTCTAGTATAAAATCCAATAAGATAGAATGATGTGGTATATAATAATAATATAATTAACAAATCAACATCTTATGTGGCAATGAAAAAAAAGGGTTAATGATAAAAAAAATCACTAATTTTACACATTTTTTGCAATTATAACATAACCTTTAAATTTTAGCAATGTCATACAAAATATTTTTTATTTTTGCAATATTTACACCAATCAATATTGTAATAAAAAATTCAGTGATCAAAGCTGACGTGTCAAAATTTTATGATATAAAATGACATGTCATATGGTTTTAAGGAAAAAATAATAAAATTAAAAAATATATCTTTTTTGAATAATAAAAAAATTAAAATTAAATACTTAAAAAATTAAAAAAAAATCATTAAAACAAAGTTTCTTATATGCGTTTTATCATTGAAACCCAAACCCAAGTATGGGTATCAAACAAAAGAAAAAAAGAATAATGAAGAGAAATAATGTTAGCCTTCAATAGTGTCAGCGAGATTCCAATCGAGGTTGGCTTCACCAGCGACGACGTCCATTCTAATTAAAATACTTTGTCAAAGACATTCTATGGATGAGGGGATAAAAAACTTCTCTCCTTGTTCTTTTAAATCATGTGAAGTTAATTAGATCCAAAGATTATATTTTTTTTTTCTTTGTTTGGTATTGAAATTTGGGTTGGATTTCTACATAAACTTAGATATGGAACTTTGTTTCACTGATTTTTTTAATTTTTAAAAGTATTTAATCTTAATATTTTTTATTATTTAAAAATATATATTTTTTAATTTTATTATTTTTTCTTAGAACTATACAACATGCCTTTTTATATCATAAAAAATTTTGACACGTTAGCTCCGATTACCGAATTTTTTACTAGAATGTTAATTGGTGCAAATATTGTAAAAATTAAAAACATTGTGTATGATAATACTAAAATTTAAAATTTATATTATAATTGTAAAAAAGTGTAAACTTTGTGAATTTTTTTTATTATTAGCTCTTTTTTTTCAGTGCCACATAAGATGCTGATTTATTAGCTATATTATTATTATATGCCACATCATTATGTCTTATCAAATTTTAAATCAGAATATGACCGGTATAAAAATTAAAAAAAAATAAAAGTATTTATATCAAATTGCCAAGAATTAAAAATTATGTTATAGTTGTAAAAACACGTAAAGTTGATGAATTTTTTTTCATTAACCCTTAAAAAAATTTCTCAATTGAAAAGTTGAAATTTATAGATAGAGACATAAAATAAATTTTAATTATTAAAAAAAATTGAATATTTGGCATTGGCATTGGCAAGTGGGGGTTCTTTGGTGTGGATAGTTATTGTAACTTGTGAACAAAATGGGAGGAACAAGAAGACCCATATTATCCAACTTCAAAATCCGAATGAATTAAAATCTTGACGGGGAAAGGCCTCCTTTCCCGCTTAAATTGAAAGGGACCTCTCTCTTTTTTTTTTTCCTCTTTTAATTCTTTTCAATTTTGTAAATCACAGAATATATATATATATATATATATATATATATATATATATATATATATATATATATATATATATATATATAGTCAATGAAATGTTTTTGTAAATAGAGGCTAAAATGGTATTTGATAATACTATTTGCATTCAATAATTAAAATTAAAATTTTTGATATTTAATCATTTTCAGTTTGTTTGATAATTACGTTTTAAAAGTCTAAATTAAGTAAAAAATTATTTAAAATGATAAGTTAAAATTTTTATTAATATAATAGAATTCATTGTTTTATAAAAATTGTTTTAAATATGATTTAAATAGATACTAAATTCAATTTATATTTAAAACCATATAACTATGTCTTGATATTGCTAAAATGCATGAATAAATATTTTTCAATTTTCTTAAATGAAGGACCAAAAAGAGTTACCTTCCTTGTGATATAATGCAGATTCATAGTAGTCCACATCAAGTAGCTATAAATGTTGTCACCCCTACCAGGGACCACAACACACATGAAATTTCATTCAATCATGGAAGGTGAAGCTTATCATAACCTTTTTTTTTTTTTTTTTTTTGTTTTTTCCAAGGAAATTATACTAGCATTAAAGAGACAAAATGCCTAAAATCAGTATGATCAATATAAGCATAACAGGTAAATTTCATACCGGAAGACAAATAATATTATCCATTTTAGGGTTTACTATCCATAGATTTAAAACCCAAACTATAAGTAGGCTCAAGGCCTAAATAAAAATACCTAGTCCAACTATACCCTTTGCGCTGGATATAATTTCAGAAGCTTCAGTCTTCCATACCACATGCTTATCATAATCTTTGCCTGAGGTAAAATTTTATTGGTAATGTGATGGGGTTGGCAACACAATAATTAATTGTCAATATTACAATATAACAAATTAAGAATTAGTTAAATATTTTGTATTTATAACAGTTTAATTTTTATCAATAGTATGAAAATAATAACCATGATGACCATTTGTAATCAATTAGTTTACCAACAAATGATACAATTGAGCAATCAAATCCAACAGGTTTCCTTCACCTCAGTCAGTTAGGTATTGTGATTTTCAAGTCTCTTAATTGATGTTTTTGGATTTTTCAAATTTAGATATATTATTATTTTGCTCCTATCTTTTGATCATCTCTATTTTTATTTTTTATATCTATTAAGCTCCTCTTATTGATATCAATAATGCACATATAAAAATAAATTATAATAGAAGAATAAATGATAAAAAATAATATTATATATAATTTAATTTTTATGTGGAATATAAATTATATTGCATGGATATACAGAAAAAATATAAATAAATATAAGTGTACGAGAAAATAATACAAAAATTTTTTTGAAGAGAAAAAAATAAAAAAGAAATATGAACTGGTATACCCGTCTCGATTCACTATCCGGTTCGTCCGACCAAAATGCAAGATGGGTATTTTATTTTTAAACGGGTTAAATTTGGATTTTGTCAAATATGTACTAAATTCGACTCGATACTATCCCTAATATTGCTAGACTTTTTTCATAATAATTTAAGAACAAATTATACATTTAGAATAACAATGAAGTAGTGAATTGAATAATCATAAATTAGGATGCTAAGAGAGAAAGGGACATAAAATACTAATTGTGTGAAATTTCCAAAGAGGGAAAATAAAAATGTCCCTTTAATTGTTTCTACTTCAATTCTTACAAACAAAAGTGACAATTAATTGTTAAGATACGGTTTTAGGAAGTTTCGCAAAGAATAAAAAGAGAGGCTTACAATGTCACCAAAACGAGATAACTTTGCATTATAGCTTCTTGTTTACAAATTGCAACCGTTGGAGTGTATTACAAGCCAATGTGACGTTTTGCCGCGTCTCTCCTCAACAAATTTCAACTGCCGGATATCTAACTCATTTTTAAGTACTTAATTATATTAATCTGCATATATATGCTTCAGGACTTAGCTTATATAGTTAGTATTTGAATAATTACAACTCTTATAATTAATTATGAATTTTTTTAAGTAGACTAAGTCTATGATATCACTTATAAATTAAACTAATATAAATATGACACATCAATTAATGATGTCAAATCACTCATATATTATAATATCATTAATTGATGTAATTTATTTATATTGGATTGGTTTATGAGTAATTTAATATCATTAATTGACGTGTCATATTTTTATTAGTTTAATTTATAAGTGACGTGATAAACTCAATTCACCTAATAGTTTTTTATTAATTATAAATTTTAATAAAAATTAATCCTATACTTTAATTATTCTCACTAAATTAGTAAAATTTCTCAATATATTAATAGGGGAGATTAAAATTAAAGGAGTATATAAATCAACTAAATTACATTTTCATATTTTATTCATAGAAGATAATTCAAATAAGTTTGGACTAGTTTATAATGAGCCCAAATGCACGTTGTTAACACTAAAGGTATTGAAATTTGTAAGAAATATTAGGAGTTTATATAATAATGGAAGTGTCAATTGCAAAAATATATCTATATATAAATTGATTTAAGCCTAGTTTGAAACCAAAATTGCAATCATTCGAATTAGAATTGAAAGTGAACCATCTATATATGATCTAATTTTGATTTTAGTCCAATTTAAAATTGGAGCTTAAACTATACAAGTCAACTTTATAATAATATTATTTATTACTTAGTAATCAAAATAAAATGGCATAATGGAGAATAGTTATTCATTTTACAGTGATAATAACGACTTGCATATAGAAAATTTTATATATTATAAAAATTCTGATGGATATATTTTTCTGTAATTTAAAATAAATAATATAAATTAAGAATTTATTTGGTATTTTGGTTGAAAATATAATTTTTTAAAGTATAACTTTATATGTTAAGAAAAAACTATTTGAGAATATTACTTAATTATTTTGAAATTTTTTATTATTATAATAAATTAAAATAAATTTTAATGATTTTATAATATGCTCTCCGTAATTCATCAAAACTAAAAACTAGCGTATTAAAACTATGATTTTTCTATGTTGCTTGAACCAAGATTATTTTATTTTTATTTTCAAATTGTTCTTTTTATTTTTTATTTTTGTTGATTTTCAAATTGTTTGATAGCGATTTTATGGTAACAAAACTCATTAACTCTATGTTTTTAGATATATCCATGAGTCGAACTGCAAGTTACAATTAGTAAAGAAAATTAAAATCTGATAAGTCAATTCTCTTTAAAACTAAACGTTTTCAAAATTGCTCTAAGAGAGTTAAAATTTTGCATAAGAGAAGAGAATAGTGTTTGTGAGATATCACATTTTGTTTGAATGGATCCCACACCTAGTGAAAATAAGATGGCCCGATTTTAAAAATATCCTAAAAAATATAGATTTGTGGATTGTGTCAGTTGTCAGAGTCTGTTCAATAACAAAAGAACACGTAGTCAAACGACTAGAGGGCGGCCAAAAACGACATGGGGCCGGCTATGCTGTGCGTTTTCCTTCTTTACCGGGTAAAAACAGTCCGTTTTGGGAATGTCGAGTACGTATTTAACTTCTCCATGCAAGAATTTTTCTATCTGACGAAAATATCCTTACTCTTTACCTTTTATTACGAAGAAGATATCACACTATAGGCGTTGTTTTTAATGGGAATTGAGAAAAGAGACATACTTCAATTGCTGACAATTTAAAAAAAAAATTATATAAATTATAAAATAATAATATATTAATATGAAATCCTAAGAAATTCATAAAAATGATAAATTATCTTTCTTACAATTAAATCGCCAAAATTTATTTTTTACAAAGAAGATTATCAAATTTTAAAACAATTTTTGATCTTTTTAATGATTAAATTCTTAGCAAAACATTATATATAATTTTTTATTATAAATGGTAAATATTTTTTCAACTATTCATTTTATTATTTTCTCCATTTACATCATACATTAAAACATAGATATTTAAAATATATAATAATATTTTTTAATGTTTATCTAATATTTTAATAATATTAATTAGTAAATTTTTATCAAATGATGATATACATCAAATAACATTTATCTGCAATAACCTAATAACAAACTATGAAAAACGATTTGTAGAGATTCAAGTATGAGCTATTAGTAGTAGCCATAGTTTTTCAAACCCAATTCGATCTTTGAATTGGTAGAGACTAAGAATAATGGTTAAGAGGTTTAATCGGAATTAAATAAAAAATAATTAAATTAATATTAAATAATATTTTCAATGTATGAAATATAAATTTTATGAACAATTTAATTAAAATAATTTGAAAGAAATTTGAATACAATACTTTTTCTTTAATAAATAATATGTAAAAACAGTTTTAAAATTTATAAGAGTGATACAATAAAAAGCTAATAAGAATTTTTTTCATGAAAAAAATAATTTTTTTAGTGTTAAAAAATTTAAATTTATTTTACAATATATTTAAATTCTACCATTAATAATTTATTTTAAAAATGAATTGAGAGCTGGTTATCAATTGAATCAACTTTAAGTTGATTAGTTTAATGGTTATCTATCATATTTACTAATTTCATTATGAAAAAAGTAGTCATTACAAATATTAATTTTATTCATAAATAAGTGACTATTTAGCAAGCCAATAAAAAAAATATGATAAAATAACCAATTTACTTTTTCATTTCTTAAATATGAGAGATGTTTCTCTAGTTTATACTGCAATTAATAATGATCTTTTTGACAATTTATGATAAAATTACTACCACCTTAAAAATTGTGATTTTTTTTTAATAATTATTTTTTTCAGAATAGAAAGAGTATACGAATTCAAATCAATTTATTATATAGTCAGTTAGTATAATTGGATCAAACTGAAAACAAAAGCAATTTTTGATTAATTCAATCCGATAGACCAATTCAATCTGATTTTCAAAACAGTGGTAGTAGCTAAACCAAACAAAGTTATGATTAGCATGACATTAAAAGACAATTTAGTTTGCTTCATAAATTGATGTTTAATAGAAGTACATAAATTGGGTGTGGTGAGTCATGTAAGAGAGAGGAATGATTTGAGTTGGTGGGTGAAAAGGGACAAAAAGCTGGCCATGGGTCTGTTGTATCACTTTATTTTTTTCCACCTCTCTTTACTTAGAAGGCATGTCTTGTCCCAATTATTATCAATGGTGTTCAATTTGGTTGGTCCGGCGCCATGCACTCTCCTATTTCTTTCATCCTCCTTTGGCCCGAACATCTATATATATATATATATATATATATACACATTTTTCCATACATAAAATAAGAAATAAGTAGGTGATTTCAAATCTAAAATGAATTAGTTTCGATTATACCTTCAAGTTAAAATTTAAAATAATTTTTTTTAACATTAATTATAAGCAAAATAATTTAATTGTGCCTTTAACTTTTGATATTGTCAACTTAATTTTTAAAATTTGATTAAAATTAATACTTTTCAATTTTATAAATTTAATTAATTAAGTAATTAGTTTGATTAATGATAGTTTGGTAAACTTTCAAAGTTGAAGAGTCAAATATAAACTTCAATTGAAATTTATAGACTCCTATAGTATAATATAATAATAAGTGTAAGAATTAATTTAACTTTTTCTCTTTAAAATTAATATAAAATAATATTAATTTATTTTTAATTTTAACTTAAGGTACAATTGATATTAAACTTTTAAATTAGGATGCAATTAAAAAAAAGTATAAAATATGATTGAAAAAACATAAAAAAAAAAATTATGGTAAATTTACCTATTAAACCTAATTTAAAAAAAAATTAAATATTTGTATTCCAAGATTGAAATATAATGTAGTTATACAGAGAAAATAAGATTTAATTTTTAAAATATTTTAAGAAATGCTCTTAATTAACATTTGAAAATGTTTCTGAATGGTTCATCATTGAATCAAAGTGTTAGCTGGTAGTAGTTCAAACTTTATTATTAGGAGATTATCAGTGATGGAGTCAGGATTATTTTCTAAGAGGTAAAGTATAATATAAAGTTTATACTAATTTCCATTTATTTAAATGAAAAATATGTAAATACTATAACAAGCCATTCCTTATGGATCGTAATATTAAATTTAATTTACTAAATTTTAAATAATTAACCTAATAGAAGTTGAAAATTTTTTAATTTAAGGAAGCCAATTTTTTTTTTTTTATATAAATTAACATACTTGCCAATTTTTTTTTATATATAAATTAACGTACTTTATATTAAAAATTTTAAAAATTAGGAGGGTCATGGCTCTCTTCGGTCCCTTAACTCTGTCATTAGAGATAAAGTTATGCGCATATTGATATTTTGATGATGAAAATAATTAAAAGAGTTATTTCAAATCCTTTTTGCTAAAATTTTAGTCCCTATTCAGGCATTATGTAGATAGGGATATACATATATAGTCATAAATGTGATAAAGATAATGATATGGGTTGTGTAGGGATAAGAAGATCTTGGATATAGTCAAATTACTTTTTAAATTTTATTATAAAGAATAATTAGTAACATAGTGGAAATTAAGATGAAGAATTAAATAACAAATAGTTTTTTTTTTTTTTATAATAGTGGAAATTAGGTTAAAGAATTAAATAACAAATAGTTTTTTTTTATTTTAATTTGACTCATAATCTAACTTATATCATTAACTTCAACAATATCATTATTCAATAAACTTCAATTTATAATAATAAAATTACTCAACTTTAAAATTTATTTTAATAATGTTGCTATTAACATTAAATAATAATTTCAAACATGACAAATAAGTAAAAATTTTTAAATATAATTTCTCACTAGTCAGTACAAAAAAAAATTATAAAAAACATAATTTTATGTTGCTAAATGGTAGAAGAAAATCAATTAGGTAAGGTAATTGGCACAAATTAATCCTCTTAATAATCAATTATACGAATAATAATTTATGTTTTCAAACTCGAATAAACCCAATAAGTTCAATTGAAAATCAATTCAAATATTGGTCTGGACCATACATAAATTGAACATATTTCATAACGAGCATTCATAATATATAAATCAATGCCACTTTGCTTTATGATATTATTTAAAATTTTAATTAGATTCTAATTGAATCATTAACTTGTGAACATTTATTTTTACTTATTCTAAGATAGAATCAAGTTTGAAAATATAGGTAACTGAACTTTTTCAATGATTTTTTTTTGAACCATCTTCTTCTTTTACTATGGAGGAAACTAAAAAAAAAAAATTGATATATATATATATAAAGAAAGGTGTGAAGCAATAAGTAAAAAAAAAAAAAAAAAAAAAAGTGGAGGAAAATGACATTTATTGTTCAACTTTGGTAGAATCAGAAATTAGAAAAGAAGAAGCGGGAAAAAAAAAGTATAAAAAAAAAAAAATAGTCAAAAGAAATGGCCCAAAATCCTGCAATGCTCATCAACTAAAGTAAAAGCACAGACTGAAAAGTGGCAGATTCCTATGCGTTCGCGAAAACGAGTTTTCATAGGCCGGACTCCACCATATTTCTCCATAATTTTTTTCCTTCTTAAATAATAAGTAAATTAATTTACAGCAAATGAACTAATTTTTTAGTCTAAAAGAAAAAAAAATAAATTACATGAATTCTATTATTTATTCTTTAGGTTACATTTGGCTTTATTTTTCTTTTTTACTTTTTATGTAGTTCATATAAAATTTTAGGTTACATTTGAGTTTATAATTTGAACAGCAAAATTTATACACTTGTCATAAAAATAAAATCTTATTTAATGCAAACAAATAAAAAATTTTGAGTCCAAATCTTTTCATTAGCAAGAGTAAATACTTTTTCTACTTAAGTTAAATTTTTTGCCAAGAGAAAATACAAATATTATATTTAATAAATAATAATAAAATTTTATATCAAAAATAAACTTTTACATAATATATATATATAAAAGAAATTTTATAATTATATTTTCTTAAATAATAATTAAAAAAATAAATAAATCAAATTATGAAATAAAAATAATAAATTAATATTATTTTATAACTACACAATTATGTGGTTATCGACTAATTATAGTATAAAAAGTAAATATAAACCATTGATTTTATATTTAATGGTAGATATTACATTAATATAATATCTCTTTTATTTTTTTAAACAATAATCTATTATGTTGATTACAAGAAAATACTAATCCGCTAACAAATGGGTAAATGTAACTAAATCCATTGGTTATCTTCCAAATAAATTCGAAAAGTAGTTATTAAAACGGGGTAAAATTGTCATTGCAAGGTTTCTGTTTTTTTAAAGAAGCCAAATGGCAGGCCTCGTAAATTCAGTCAAAAGTCAAAACCTTTTGCATATCTAAGTAAAGTTGTAAACAGTAACAATACGCGTTATCTACGTACTTGAAATTGAAACGTATTATAAAATTAAATATAAATACATAAAATCAAAATCTAGAAAATAGAGAAAGAAAAGTAAATAAAAATAAAAAAAGAAGAAGAAGAAACCGGCACTTTTTGTATAGGCCACGGACGATTTGGTCTCTCTCTCATTGAATGCTTTACCAAACTTGCTTTCCTTTTTATCTTCCAATTCCTCACTGCAACCGTTTGCTCTGTTTCTTCTTCTTCTTCTTCTTTTTCAGGTATAATTTTCTGAGAAAATTTTCAAAAAAGCTTTTGTTTTTGTGAAGGTTTATGGTTTTTTAATTCTGTTTTTTTTTCAAGGTTCAAAGAAAAACCTCTCAAATGGAATGCGTTGCTTTGAAAACCATGACTGGCAAGAAAGAGATGGCTTCTAAATTAAGCTCACAAGCGCTTTTCGATGATTTATGGACTGTTAATTTGCAAAACGGCTCGTCGTCTGATGACTTTATTGTTGACGAACTTTTAGACTTCTCTAATGAACCTGCTGGAGAAGAAGAAGACGATGAAGAAGATGAAGAAGAAGACAAAGCCTGTATTGTCTCTGTCTCTGTTTCTCCTAAAAAACAAACCCTTGATGAACAAGATAAAATCAGTGACCATACCTCTGATTTTTCTTCAAAATATGATTTTGGGTCTGTTCCCGCAAGCGAACTCTGTGTTCCGGTACATTAATTTTCCGAATTTCCTCTTTTTTTTTTTTTTTTTTTTGGGTTTGGTTAATTTGTTGAGAGTAAAACTGGGGTTACCATTTCTACAGGCGGATGATTTGGCAAGTCTTGAGTGGCTTTCTCATTTTGTGGAGGATTCCAACTCGGAATATTCTACACCGTTTCCGGCCGGAATTTCAGCCGAGAAGCCCAAAGAAACGAAACCCGAAAACCTGGTTTTAACTGAGCGTTGTTTTAAGACTCCGGTTCCGGCTAAGGCTAGAAGCAAGCGGACTAGAACCGGCGTCAGAGTGTGGCCTCTTGGGTCTCCTTCGTTGACAGAGTCATCTTCAAGCTCTACCTCTTCATCTTCCTCTTCTTCAAATCCTTCCAGTCCTCACTTCATCTTCACCGCTTTGGGTTCGGCTATGACCCATGAACCGATAGAACAACCTGTTTGTTTCCAAAAACCTCCTACGAAAAAGATGAAGAGAAGACCGGCTGGAGAGGCTGCCAGTGGTGGTATTGGGTCTCAGCCGCCTAGGCGGTGCAGCCATTGCGGTGTTCAAAAGACTCCACAATGGCGAACCGGTCCACTTGGAGCCAAGACCCTTTGTAACGCTTGTGGAGTCCGATATAAATCGGGTCGGCTCTTACCCGAATATAGACCCGCTTGTAGCCCGACTTTCTCTAGTGAATTGCATTCTAATCACCACCGCAAAGTGCTGGAGATGCGAAGGAAAAAGGAGTTATCAGGCGAGGCGGAACCCGATTTGGGTCCGCCATTTGTACCCAGTTTTTGTTAAAAATAGAGTTTAATTACAGTGCCAGGCCAGCGTGGTTAGGGAGAGGATAGGTCGAACCGGAGACATTGGACCCGGTTCATTTATGTTCGGAGTTTAGTGTAAATTTTTTTCTCCCTCTTGGTGGGTGGGTTAGGTTTGTAGTGTCTAATTAGGGAAGACTTTAATATTGTGATTTTTTTTTTCTAGCTAAATTTTTATTTATATTTTTTTAGCTTTTGAGAATTTTATTTTCTAATTTAAAAATTAATTGCCTAAATATTTCACACATTATTATAAATTAAAAATTATATCTTCGGTCTATCAAATTATTATTATTATAACTATAATTTTTAATTTTTAATAAATTTAATTATATTTGAATTTGAAACTTTACATTCATGAAAATGATTTGTGCTATTATATTTAAAACTTGATGACGTATAATTAATAAGTTTTATATATTTTTAAATTATAAAAATTAATCACTTATTATATTTATATTAAAAATTTTAATTTATTATTGTAAATAATTTTTACTTTAAGATGTATTTTATCAAACAAGTTAAAAGTAATAAAAAGTTAAAATTTTTAAGTGCTAAATGATATTATTAAATATCAATTAAATTTCATTTTATGAGCATTTAATAATATAATAATTAGATTATTTGTAATTAAATAACTAAATTTGATGTTTTAATATAAGGAAAGTGTTAAATATTTATTTTATTTATTTTATTATCTTCTTTATTTTTATGATGACACATAAATTAAATTTATAAATAGTATAATTTAATATAATATATTTATAAAATTTAATATAATATATGTGTTATTATAAAAATAAAATAAAAGAAGATATTTAATATTTATTTTTAATGTTAATATATTTTTTTAAAATACATTAATTGAAAATTTGAGAAAATTTATGATGCCACAACTGAATTTATTGTTATAATTATTAATATATTTTTGTTTATGGTGACCGTTGGAAAGCAAGAAGTTCATGAAGAGATCTCTCATCTGTGTGAGTAAGGAAAATGAGTACAAGTGGCGTGAGATATACGCAGTTTGTAAAATCTGGACCATTAAAAAAGGGAATCTGACGGTTAATATCTATTGGTGACGGTGCCTGATAAGAGTACATGTCAGCTTGTGATGGGCACTTATTATCTCCTTAATATATGCTGATTTGGACAGCTCTTTGTTAGTGCAAATGGTGAATTTGGCTAACCATGGAAAATTTTAAACAAGTAACGTTTAGTATTTAAATAGAGTTTGACATTAAAATTGGGATACTATTTTTTTTTTTTATACCAAGAAGAGAAATACCCAATCAAAATATATTATACTATATAATAAGAATAATTTTTATTTTTTAAGACCCAAATATAAGACCTCATACTTTCCATATTCTTAACAGTTTGGTTGGTATCTAGATATTGAACAGTATAACAATAAAACACTTAGTCTAATGTTTAGTAATTTTTTTAATATTATAAGGAGTGGACAAAAGCTGAATTTTATTTAGTTGTACTACTCAATTTAAGTTATTCTCAAATAAGGAGGACAAACTTGTTCCTCATTTAATATTAAAATTTAGTACTTTATTTCTAAAATTATTCTCACATAAATACAAATTTATTTTTTTTTAGTTTTGTTTCCTTTTTAATTTTTTTTATGACACTTTTTTTTTATTATAGTTATATAAAATGAATAATTTTTCCCTCTAAAAAACTTTTCGTAATGCTCAGTTAATAAATATAAAAAGAATTTTTTTTAATAGACTTGTAAAATTCATTTTTCTAAAATATCTTGAACCAAATTATAGAATAAATATGTATATTTTATTTTTAACTTTTTATTTAATGAGTAGTAAACAAATTTTTATTTTTATATTTTATTTCTAATTTGTTATAATTATTTATATTTTTTTTTGGAAATATTATGTTTGATAATAAATATTTGATATTTTTTATAATTTAATGTGTTTATTCATTAAATAGAATGTATAAAAATTTAATACATTAAAATATTTTGATTTTTAGTATTTTAAAATATTTACTATATTGATTTTTTTTATTAAAAATTTAAAAATTTAGTTTATAAAGGCATTATTGTCATATTTATTAAATGTCTAGTCAAAATTTCAATTATTAAAAATGCTAGACATAATAAAATTTTGTTTTGTCTTATCCAATTCTTGATTGTCATATCCTGCTAATCAAATGCAGTTTAAAAAGAATGAAAAGGTTAATATGACCATATATGATTAGCTATTATGTACTTATTTTATTAGTAAAAACAATTCACATAAAATTAAAGAGATTAATTAGTTATGTTGGATTAAGTTGGGTTTTACTTATCATATTCGTATTAGGACACAAATAAAAGTAAAGAGATTAATTAGTAATGTTGGACTGAGTTGGATTTTACTTATCATATTCGTATTAGGACACATATAAAAATAAAAAATAAAAAGAGTGTGAAGGTTAATTAAATCATATATGATTAACGATTATGTATTTATTTTATTAGTAAAAAATAAATTCACATAAAAGTAAAGAGATTAATTAGTGATGCTGAATTGAGTTGGATTTTACTTATCATATTCGTATTAGGACACAAACAATTAATCTACAAATAGAAGATTAGGGCAGAATTGGGTGAAGAAAGCATAGGGTGGCGTTACTACTTTTTAATGAAATTGCCCATTCAACATTTATTCTTGAGTAGCCATTATTGCCTATTCAAAGGAACCTCAACAGTAGCTTTTAATAAGACGAGGTTATTACCTTTTCATGTATGCAACCAATCCCCCCCAGTTTGGGTAATATAGACAGCCACACAGAAGAATGAAAGAAAGAGATTTTTTTTTTTTTTTTTTTTTTTTTTAAGCATTGAAGAAAGATATTTGAGCATAAATTTATTGCAATAGTAATTTTTTGTAAATTTATAATTTAATATTTAAAATACTGTATGATTCTAAGAGTACTTATATAATGAATGCAATATATATAATATTTAAAATGCTGGAAAACATTATTATTAGAAATCTTTAATTCTTTATATATGAAAATTAAATTAAATTAAACTAATCCTTCATGCACATGCTCCCCACCACTATTTATAAATTCTTTTTTTTTTGAGCTAGATAAAGGTAATTCCATTTCATATAATATTTTACATGGCATGGCAATCATGTGATGATTATCTCCCACCAGTTCCAACCACACTCCAGCAACTATAATGGAAATGCAATAATAAAATTACAACTTTATTTATTTATTTTTTTTTGGGAAAAATGTAACTTACTATTAAATTGGTATTTTAGCAATAAAGTGTCTTAATTTTTAGTATGTTAAACAAATGCTTATATTATAAATAAATAAATAAAATATAAATCTTAATGTTTCTTTAAAGATTTTTCACTATACTTACACAAAAGGTTTAATTTGGATGTATAGAGGTAAAATTAATGTGATATTCTTATGTGATATTTTATTAAACCTGTCAATTTTGAAATTTGATTTAATTTTCTCTTTTAACATGGGATATTTGAATGTGACCTAATTATTCAGTCCAAAAATGCATGGTCATTAAGCTATGCTTATTAATGTGAATTTTGATTTTATTTTTTTAGGAAAAAATTTTGATTTTGTTATAGTGGATATATGGTGCTATTTCATTTTAGGATAAAATTATACAGGAAAAAATACAGTAAAATATCTTGTGATTTAATGTTTATTTTAAATAGAAGTTATGGTATTTTTTGTAATACTTTAATATTTTACGTTTGTCACCGTACGTCATTTATTTTTACTGAAATAGCAAATTTTTCATAATAAAAAATTATTTTTGTGAAAACCATAAATACCAATGTATTATGAAAATAAATTACAATGTAGTTTGCTCTATTTTTTTTAAATTATTATTAAAAATTTACTGTATCAGCAAAATAAACTATATTAATGAAATGGCATTAAAATATTTAACAGTGATAAGTGATAAATATTAGATACTAAAGTATCACATAAAAAGCTCAACCTCCATTTAAAACAAACATTAATTCACATGATATTCAACTGTAATGCTCTAATTATATAATTTTAGGATCTTCGCATTTCATATAATTAAATTGTTATATTAATAAATTAAAAAATAATAATTAAATTCACTTGAGTGAGGGCAGACCATGGGCTAAATTACAAATTATTAGGATTTTTTAATAAAAAAGTATTATAAGGATTTTTAATTTTTTAAATTTTTGAAAAGAAAACATGGCATTAGCTCAAAGTAATTGAGCCGGCTCTTCACTTTAGGGGTAAAGAAAGTGACGTGGTGATTATGTTGTGCACGCCACATGGAAAATCCAAATACAAAAAGCTTAAAGCTCTAACATTATCTATATTATACACTATTCACTAATAATAACTACTAGTGATTTGTGACTATCCAACCTTATCACTCCACATGGCAAAAAAATAAAACAAAAAACCTTATCACCCCACCTCCATGACTATATATATATATATATATGTATATATATAGTATTTATGACTATCATTCCATCAAATTTAAATATCAACAGTTGACTAAAGTTATCGGTTATCTAATATTTTTGTAACTCAATTATCCTAATTACTTGTGATGTGGTTTATAAGTTATAAGAGAGAGAGAGAGGAAAACAACGATAGAGATAAAAATTGGCTTCCAAAAGCTAAGCTTTTCTTTCTTTTTTTTTTTTTTCTCTCAATATATTCGATTTTTTTTTATTTTCTTTTTTGATTTTTTTTTCTTTCTTAGTGATTGTTGTTATTATTGTATTTTTATTGTTTATTGCCTTCTATTAATCTATAGGTTATGTATCCTTATTATTTATTGATAGTTTTTCGATTTGAATCTTACATGCAAAAGTTTTATGATTTGAATCTTGTACTTGTTGATTTTTGTGTTGATGCTAAATGGGTGATTTAGTTGATTTAGATTATCGATCCGGATGGATTAGTCTGGATCAAGGCTAAATATATATATTAATTGATTTTGTTTTTTCTAAAAAATCTTTTATTTTGTGGTGTTCAGACAGTGATTATGGAAAATTATGAGGATAGATTGGTGCATGGAGGGAAGATGATGGCTCAAATGCAAATATTTTATATTTTTGGATTATGTAATTTTCTAGCTACTAAAGTGTAATTATTTTTCTTTTATAGAGATCAAAATGTCATTTGTTAGTCAAATGGTAACAATATAAGTTTGCAAAAAAATAACAAATTTAAATAAATATTTGGCAAAAAAAAAACAAATTTAAATAAATTATGTATAATAAAATAATGATGATATAAATGGAAAAAAAATTGAAACAAGTTTTTTCTTTGCACATTAAAGACCGAATGTTAATACTAGCATTAACACGGTTAGTCTTAACTCCGTTAGTTAATACTGGCATGACAATTGTGGATTTATTTTTTTAGATAGTCATGTGGATAAAAAATAAATTCCACAAGTATCAAGTCAGTGCCACATCAGCGTTGGTTAATAATATTAGTGATAGAGACCTAGACTACAAACGAAATAAATCACATTCTTTTTTATCAAAAAAATTTCATAAACCCATAAGCATAAAAGAGTCAAACCACAATTTTTTTTGTTTTTCCTAAAAAAGATCAAATAAGCTTCTTTCCTTTTTTTTTTTTTTTTTTTTTTTACAAGAAAGGAAACCAATATATTAATTCATCAAATCTGAGTTCAATACATGAGCAAGGAACTCAGGGGGGAGGATTCCCACAACTCAAGGTTAGGCGTTGAACCAACAGCAACACAATGAGCTGAATGATTCGCAGATCTTTTAACATGAACACAACAAACATTTATTAAGGAACTAATGATAGATTGACAATCTTCAATAACTAAGCCAATCGAGGAAGCAATGCTATCTTTGGAATTGATAGCTCGAATGATCTCTTGTGCATCGCTTTCACAGATAACATTGGAGAGGCCCTAATTTTTTATCTAGCTCAATGCTTCTTGTATACCTATAGCCTCCGCCAGCTGAATAGATACAGAGCCATGCAGTTTCTTAGCCACTGCACCTAGGAAATGGCCTTCATCATTTCTTATTATCAGCCCATAGCTGAATGCATTTGAGCTTTCAAATAACACAGCATTTGTGTTAATTTTTAACCAACCTTGGGGAGGCTTTGTCCAATTTGCGTTTGGAGATGGGGAACTAGAAGAATCGTTTGTTGATGTCCTTTATTACCTTGGGCCGCTTATCATGCCAAAATGAAGGATCTCACATTGTTGAGCACTGTTTCAGGTGTTAGAAATTTGCCTTGCCACACAACACCATTATGATGGTTCTAGATTGCCCAACTGATGGCCACAACATGTTCATAATTAAAAGAACAGCCAAAAGAATATACATCTTTTATCCATTCCATAAAATCACCAACCTTGCTATGAGGAAGGGGGACCTAAAAAACTACCTAAAAAAAATATCAAACTTATTATTAAGTTTTGGTTATATGCAATTGTATTTAATGACAACAGTTATATTTCCTTAATATTGTTTTGGTAGGGTTCCTTAATATTGTTTTGGTAGGGTACAAAACTAGAGAAGCAAAAATAGGTATTAGAATTCATATTTTACTAATATTAATTCTCTTTTATGCTAAAAGAATCACAATTATCGGAGCAAAAATGCTTTATAATAGCACAAAAATGTTTATCAGAATTGAATCCAATATTATGAAAATAAGAAATTAAGTTAACAATGACTTCTAATGATATGAAAATATATGACATATGTATATATTTGTAACTTGCAACTGTAAGAAATGAAAGGAAGATTCAAAAACTGGATTTTCTTGCTATTAACGCATTTCTAACCTAGACTTAGGCATTGAAAAAGTATTGGGTTAATTTCATCCATGATTATTAAATATATGACTAATGCACATTATGGTCATCTAATTAGAAAATATAACATAAATATACTTGAACTATTATCGTTTGTAGCATTAAAGTTATTCAATTCAATTTTTCATTAGAATCTAATGAAAAGCTGACATGGCAAACTAGCTTAGCATTTTTTTAATTTTAATAATAATAATAATAATAAATGATTTTTATTATTAGAAATTTAATTTAATCTCTCCTTCATCTTATTTTTCTCACCCAACTTATCTCTCATCACCGATCATCATCCTTTTCTCTATCCTTCACCATCATGATCATCATCTAACTCTCTTCTCTAATTTTCGAATATAAATCTAGTGGCAGCAAGGAGAGGAAGCGATGGAGGCTTACCCATAGCAACATCCACTGCAAACGGCAGAGGAGGCTGAGCACTGATGCCGTACGGTAGGCAGATGCATTAAAACTAGTTCCCTTGCTAATTAAAAACCCATTTGTTCGCTTGGTCTAAAACGGCAATGCCATAAAAAAAAAAATCTTCAATACTCTTTGAACTCCTATCCTATGAAACTTATCCAGTGGACCTTTGAGTAATTAATTAATTTGTTTTTAAATTTGTTTTTCATAGATCTATTAGCTTTGTGAATTTTGGTACCATTTGTTTATGGGAAAATTTTCTTATTATATATATTGTCGAGGAAGAGGAATAATAAAAATTTAATGGGTATTTTATTTATTTATTTTTATTTGCTTAGATTCATTTTTTATATTTCTCCACTTGGGTCTCCTAAAGAAAACCCAGATTAGATTTTTATGCCTCCATGGATGCCAAACAAGTGGAGAAATTCTCAAGAAACAAGTTTATATGTGGCCTACCATTTCTTTCTCTCTCTTTTGGGTTAATTTCATTCATCGTCCCCAAACTTTGAGCTAATGCCCATGATTATCTCTCAACTAAAAATCATCCCTTAAAAATCTCCGAACTTTGCAAACGTTAAACTTGATGTCCCTCTAACTTTTTCATCTAAAACCTAAATGGAAATATGACATGACATCTTAAAATGGCCACCTAAGCACTTTAGCCAATTAAAATAAGCCACCTCAGCCTCCCCTCTCTCTCTTCTTTATGTCATGTGCATGGGGAGAGTTCAATAAGTTATGTTGTACTCAAATGAAGAATCACGTCCTAATTAAAACAACTTCTAAAATTGAAAGTGTAATATATCTATTACAACCAATTCAGTAATCAATCAAATTTCTAAACATGCCCCAAACCTAAATGAGTTTAAATACAGTTGCAATTAAAACCTCAATCAACTATAACCATAACAATTGTCAATAGTTTGCACGATGCAACCCAAGACAAACAAAAATAGTAACCACTTGAGAATACAATGGAAAAGTTGAGATAAATTTCAGAAATTGGGACATACATCTACCAATTCATTTGGAAACAAGTGTCGAGCATTTAGGATAATCCAGTGTAAAAATTCAACATAATCAATAGAATGGAATTGAGAAAGCTCAACAGGATATGCCTTGTAAGGCCACTGAATTAGACAATAAAGATTAACAAGAAAATCCCACAATTTTTTTCATAATATTTACTAGAAAACAAAAACTTATATAAAAATTTGGAGAATAACTAACATAAATCTCCATCTTCTTATGGAGGTTATAGGAGAGAACAAGATGGTGGGCCATACAAAGCTGGTGAGGATTCATTGGATGATTTAGCCCAAAGTAAACACTACCCACATCCATTGCAATAACAATTCTCAAAGAAACTTTATAACTTGCAATAAATTGAAGCAGTTTGGTAAGCTAAGGTTTAGTTGAGTAAAGGTTTCAACTTTAGGGTTTTTGTTCAAAGAGAGAGATGTACCATCATAGAAGTAGGTAATTCTATCCTTATTAAGCATTGTTAGAAAGTAGCCTTTTCAGAGGAAGAGCGAATAAGACGGCTCTATGTAAGAGACTCCGCCATTGTTAGAGGTTTGAGAGAGGAGAGATTGATGAGAAAGGCAACGCGTATGACATAAAGAGGAAAGAGACAAGAGGCTAAGGTGGCTTATTTTAATTGGCTGAAGTGATAAGGTGGCCATTTTAAGATGCCACCTTATATTTTCGTTTGGGTTTTGGATGGAAATAAGTTAAGGGATATCAAGTTTAATGTTTACAGAGTTTGGGAATTTTTAAGGGACGATTTTTAGTTGAGGGATGATCATGGGCATTAGCTCAAAGTTTAGGGACGACGAATGAAATTAACCCTTCTTTCTTTTATTTTCACTTCCAAATTTTGAAAATCTTGAACTCTCTATATGCAAGAAAAGGTATGATAAAGAGTTTTACCATATCTTGAAGTTCAATCATGACCATTTGGACTTGGAATCAATTTCTAACCACAGCCATTCTTCTATATCAATATCGAGATCTAGTGTTTTAGATTTTGAAGGTGAATTGGTAGATGAATCGTCAAGATTTGGTGACTTAGTTTCTGAAGTGTAGCGAGTTTCTTTGATGGCCATGGCAAACTTGAATGTGATTACATATTGTATTATTACTTTTGATTATTCAAAAGATCGATCTTTTTTCCTAGATGGGCCTTACCCTTCTCAAGGCAAATCAGATGTTGAAGGGATTTTTGGTTCTCCTTATTAGGAATGGTTCCAATTCAATGAGGTTCAATTAATCTTTGTTCTCTCTTCAACAAAAAGATGGATTTTGCTTTGTTATGTGTAAAATCCGGTTTGCAGATCTTGAATTTGTGAAGGATAGAGGACTAAGTAGGAGTTTGAATTAAATTTGTAATAATAAAAACAATTCATTATTATTATTATTAGCTGGAGGAATTCTTACCAAATTACTTATAAATTAAATCAATAAAAATATAATATGTCAATTAATGATGTCAAATCACTCATAAATTATAATATTATTAATTGATATGGTTTATTTCTATTAAATTAGTTTATGGATGATTCGACATCATTCGTTGATATGTCATATTTTTATTAGTTTAATATATGAGTGACATGGTAGATTCAGTTTACTTAAAATTTTTTCTATTAGCTGATGTGGCTTTAAAAATTCTAAAAAATGCTTAGTTGGATTGCCACATTAGTTTTCTATTAAATTCTAATAGAAAATTAAATGGGATGACTTTAATATTATAAATGGTGATAATTTAAATATATTTGTGTTATATTTTTTAATTGAATAACCATAATATGCGTTAGTAATGTGTTCTAATGAAACAAACCCAAAAGGTATTTTGTGAATTCAAACGATAACATACATACATCAAACAATTCTACAGAGATTAGTTAGTGAAGCAGCCCCTTGGCCCAAAAGTAGACTAAATGACTTAAATGATAATATGGTTTGTTTAGGTCATTATTTGTATTAACCCATTTGTTGAAATTCCATACTAGAAAAATACTTTTTGAATTCATATTTTATGTAAAATCATAGAAAGGAAGAGTATTTTTTGATTTTAGTCAAGTTTTGTAGAATATTTTAAAATGTAGTGGTGTAAGGAATTAAATTGCATGTGTAAACTTAAGAAAAAATTTCCAATTATTTCGATTTTCTTTTTTTTTTGTTGCCTATAATCATATGAAGACTATTCAGGGCCTTAACTCTTTAAATTCCTGCAAATTTTTAATAACAGTTTATGCGTCTTGAAAATGATAGACATTTATTCAAAGGTTATCCAAATTATTATTAAGTTAAGCTCTTTAATGGTTGATTCTATCAAGAAGAAGTAATAATTGACTCAGCAGAATAAGCTTCATCAAGGATGTCATCAAATATTTGTCTAAATTGATCATTGTGCAAGGCTATAAAAAATTGCTTTAACATTTGGTTTGCATGAGAGATAGGGACATGTCCTTGAAATTAAATTATCTCCCTTCATACTAAGCAAAATGACTCATTATTAAGTCCTTCCACATTTTCTGTACTATGTAGTCCTGTCCTTTTCAAGACTCGCATTCCCCACAGTGAAGAAGAAGATATTTGTTGTTCCTTGTTTTTCTTTGCCTTTATTTCTATTTTGAACTATAAATATTTGCCTTCATTAGTTGAGTGAAGTTATGGAAGGAAGGAGAGATGGTATGAGTATGGCAGAAAATGAGTCTTTTATGAAGAAGTGGCAAGCTTATTCGCTTGAACTATCATAAGATGTTGAAGTAGCAACAACAGTCTCAGATATTGCCTTAGTGGGAAGAAGTTTTGGGGGAGGAAGTTTTTGGATCAAAATTGGTTAAATCTATTTTGATGGGAGCATGGAGTTTAAAAGATGAATTTGAAGTTAAACACTTAGGGATAAATTTCATCCCTCGTTCTCGAACAATATACTAATGCACCTTTTGAACCTCTATCTAAAAAACTTGACATCGAAATACTCGAATTATGCATATTTGTAGCCAGATGATCTTTGCGTCTAACTTCTGTTAATAGCACTATCAGCTAGCTGATGTGGAAGTCCAAATCATCATTTTTATTACTTTTTTTTGCCACATGTATTATCCTTTTGCTCCTCCTTCTTCCCTCATGCGTGTGAGAATTAAATCATCTTCAATTAACCATCAGGAAGATCAAGAACATGTTGATGAAAAATGATAATTGGACTACTATAGTGCCAACCCAACAATTTTTTGACGATTTTTTGGCTGATATCCCTATTGATTCTCCTGCCGATGGCTCTACTAAGGTTGCGGATGCTTTCATCGATAAGGATCTACTTCCGATAATGGAAATGGTGGTGCTTCCAATAAATTATGAAGGGATTTTGCAGCTGAGTTCTTTTCTAAATTACCGAACTCATGAATTGGCACCCACAATTCAGCATTATAAATGTTGAATTGTGGCATATAAAATTGCAATTTAATTATTTAAAAATGTCTCTTATCAAATAATTATTTAAATATTAAAAAATGGCATATAATTTACAAAAACTTCATATAAATTAACATAAAAAATTAATAAAATACAAATTAATGTACAATTTAATTTTTTTAATTTTAATATTGATGAAGGATAAAAGTGACTCTCAAGAGAGGTTTGGACCCTCCTATAGCCCAGACCCATTACGAGGCCTCTAGAGGCTATGATAAAAGGAAAAAAGGCTCATTGGTCGGACCCTCGAACGACCTAAGTCCAAAGGCTTTCGGACTAGATGCCACTCCCCTCATTCGTTCGCCGGATGACTTGCTGAACAAGTAAGGGCCGAAGCCCTTTGATGACATGTTCAGTCATCCAGCAGGAGGACCAGTCCTTAGACAATCTGCACCATGCCCTGACACCCCCTTTACCAGACATCCCTAGGGACGGGACAGGGGACATGCGCCTGCTACCAACTCTCACCAACCAGCATGGTCGAATGACAGAGGACGTCCTTTCTCAAAAGAAAGGTGTCAGACGTACCTAACCCAGAAATCATACAAAAGGGAAAGGAAAGTTTAAGCACAGGTAGTTGGAACTCTGCACTCTCTCACCCCCTTTCTATCACCAAAATACTCTGAAGAGAGGACTGACTTGATCGTCAGAGGGTTCTAGCCAGGCTAAGAGCCCGGCTCCTCCTTGATCCTTTTTCTTCTCCTTCGCAGGTATTAGGCTCAGGCCTAAGAAGAGAAGATCCAGCCCATCCTTTTATATATTGATCAAGCCTGATCAAATTGGTGCCGTCTGTGGGGATCGCGAGCTGATCTTTCTCCTGACGTTGCATTCCACTTCCATTTGCCTGTGAAGGAAGATCACCATTATGACGAACCCCGATGATCCCGAATCTTCAACTCCCTCAAATCCTAGACACTCCCTTCCAACACCTACTGATCCTCCCCTAGCAACTCCCATTGACCTAAACACGTCGCTCCAGCTCCTTATCTCTCAACAAAACACAGTTGGGTCTAGCCAAACCCCTCTGAGCCTTCCAAATCCAGACCTAGCTCCTGCATTGTAGTTTATTAATACTATAGCTGCTTTTGTAAGGAGCTCCCAGCAACAGACTCCCCCCGCACAGACCCTCATCGCTGTTCCAGAAGCTGCCCCGAGAAGGAATGTTGGTCGAACCCTGGATTATGAGAAGCAATCCCAAGGAGCCCCAGGGGTTAACGAAGAACAACTGGTCCACCTGGGTGGAAATGTGGAGGGAAGGACGAAAGAGCATCGTGGAGGAGAGGAGAGTTCGACCGAAGAAGAAGGGAGTACGTAAGCTTCGCTCCCAGATAATGAACGTAAGTTCTTGCATGGAAAAAATTTTCATTCAAATAATACGGAACGGGGCGAAGGAAGGAATAAAGGAAAGTGTGAGTATAAAGAACCAAAATATGGAAAAAGAGAAAGCTCAAAAGGAAGAGAACAGGATAGAGGGGAATATTCTGTTGCTAGTCACCCCTCGTGGGCCCAAAGCAGAAGGTCACCTGTTAGTGGCAACGGCCGCAGAAAGAAGGAAGAGGAGGTGAGAGATGCTGTGAATAAGTTTTTAGAAGAGATGAATCAAGGTTATGATAGGAAAACCATGGATACCACCCTAAAGCTCACCTTGAAGTCTCCTTTTACCAGATCCATCAGGGAATACGTTATGCCCAGCAAGTTTAAACCGCAGGTGTTGAAAAAGTACAATGGGGAAACCGATCCCAGGGTCCACGTTATAGACTACAAGCACGCAGCAGAATTGCAGACAGTGGACGATGAGGCTCTATGCAGAGCGTTCAGGGGATCCTTGGAAGGAGCTGTAATGAGATGGTTTGATGGCTTAGAAGAGGGAAGTATCCGTTCTTTCATGGAGCTGGCCAGATCCTTTATACACCGATTCGCTTCTAGCATCCCGGTGAAATGAAAGACTCAATATTTGGAAATGGTGGTGCAAAGGGAAAATGAATCCTTAAGGGATTACATGGCTCGATTCAATCGAGAAGCGTTGAAAGTCACGCACTTGGACCAAGCTCGAGCAGTGGAAGCGCTGCAGAATGGAACCTCTCACACGGATTTTCTCAAAGCCCTTTGCCGTCATGCTCCCCACACCTTGAAGGATGCAATGGCACTGGCCCAAAAGTATGTACGGCAAGATGATGCTCTGGCCTTTAACCAGATGGCAAAGCGGAGAGGAATGGAGACCATTCCTAGAGAAGAGCCGAAGGCAAAGCGAGAGAAGAAGGTAGAAGAAAAGCAAGACGAGAAGCCGATTGGTGGGCGAAGGAGGGGAAGAAATACTCAATCACGATCTAGTTTCGACCCCAGTAAATTCACCCCTCTCAATGCCAGTCCAGCTAAAGTCTTCGCAACTTTCAAAGATCAAAATATATGGGCTCCCCCCAAACCAATGGTTGCTCCTCCAGAGAAAAGAGATCAGAACAAATACTGCCTCTTTCATGATACTTATGGTCACAACACCAATGATTGTAGGCAGTTGATGGAGGAGATTGAAAGGTTGATCAAACAGGGTTACTTGAGGAAATTCGTAAAAAGAGAAGAATCAGGCAGAGGTGGCCCTAGTGAAGATAAAGAAAGATACCCGGGAAGAGTAAATGACGGTTCGGCAGAGACCATTCATTGTATCACCAGAGGGCCAGGCGAAGCTCACGAAAGCAGAAATCGTACGAAGGCCTTAGATAGGCGGAGCGAAAGGCCCGAGTTTACTGCGAAAGAGGGGGAAATCGACTAGAGAGGCCAGATAGAAGTACTCTTCGCACCCCTCACGCTGATCCATTGGTGATCCAAGCGATTATAGCCAATTATATAGTCAAAAGAATCCTAGTAGACGAAGGAAGTTCGGTCAACCTGCTGACGAAGGAAGCATATTTAAAGATGGGTCTCAAGGAAGAAGATCTGGAAGAAGTGGGAAACCCAGTTCACACTTTGGATGGAACGGAGGTCCCATCAATTGGAGTGGCAAAACTGCCCTTCATAGTTGGCACCGCCCTCGAAAATGTAACTGCCATGGCCACATTTGTTATCGTCAGGACACATTTGGCATATAATGTCTTGATGGGCAGGCCACTGCTATATGACCTGAACACTTCAACAAATATCAGACACTTGAGAATGACGATCCCAAAGCCCAATGGCGAAGTGTTTCACGTCTATGGCAGTCAGGACGAAGGGGCAGAAAGGACGAGAAATAAAAAGATAAGAAAGGGCGAAGTCGCTGCTGAGGAGATAGCTGCAGTCGAAATTATTGCTCCCGAGAAAAGAACCGAGCCTGTAAATAAGCTGGAAAGGGTGATGATTGGAAGAGAGACCGAAGAGTTCCTGATGGTCAATTCTTCATTAGAAAGTGAGCAGAAGTCGTTCGGTCACCAGTTCCTGAAGGAGCACATCTACAGTTTTGCCTGGTCTTTGGCAGAAATGGAAGGGGTAAAACCCGAAGTGATAATGCACTAATTGAATGTAGATCCCACCTGCAGACCAATCAAGCAGAAAAAGAGATTTTTTGGCTCGAAGCGGCAAGCGATCATCGATCGGGAAATAGACAAGCTCCTGGAGGTGAAATTTATCAGGGAAGTGCAATATCCGGAATGGCTAGCGAACGTGGTGCTAGTCAAGAAGGCGAATGGGACTTTTCGGATGTGCGTAGACTTTATAAATTTGAACAAAGCTTGCCCAAAAGACTCTTTTTCATTGCCCATGATTGATAAACTGGTAGATTCGATGGCTAGGTATGGATTTTTGTCGTCCTTAGACGCTAAGCAAGGATATCATCATATCAGAATGCACCCGGAGAATGAGGAAAAAACCTCATTCATAACAGAGAAGGGTACATATTGTTATGTGTCGATGCCCTTCGGCTTGAAAAATGTCGGAGCCACGTATCAACGCCTAGTCAACAGAATGTTCAAAGATCAATTAGGCAGAAAGTTGGAAGCATACGTGGACGACATGATCGTGAAAAGCAGAAGCTTCAAGGACCATGTCCGTGACTTGGCCGAAGTGTTGGCAGTAATGGAAGAATATGGGATAAAGCTTAACCCGGAGAAGTGTGCATTTTTCATCCAAGGAGGCAAGTTCTTAGGCTGCATGGTGAGCGAGAGGGGAATTGAGCCCAATCCTGACAAGTTGAAGGCCATCTTAGACATGGAACCTCCGAAAAACGTGAAGGATGTTCAGAGGCTGACGGGGCGAATCGCCGCATTGAATAGATTCATGTCTAAATCTGCTGAGAGGTATCTCCCTTTCTTTAAGAAGTTGAGAAAGTCGAAAATGTTCGACTGGACGGAGGAGTGCCAGATGGCATTTGAAGAGCTAAAAGCCTTCCTAAGCTCGGAGCACATTCTGAGCAGGCCTTTGCCGGGTGAAGAAGTATTAATCTACTTGTTCGCTTTAGACCAAGCAATCAGTTCAGTGCTGATCAGGGAGGAAGGAAGGGTCCAGAAGCCCATTTATTACTTTAGCAAAGTCCTACAGGGGGCGGAGTTGAATTACTCCCCGATAGAAAAGCTGGCTTATGCTTTAGTGCTCTCCTGCCGAAAGTATAAAATATACTTACAATCATACCAAGGAGTAGCTGTAATAGATCAGCCCTTACAAAAGGTACTTCAGAAACTGAAGACTTCGAAAAGAATGTTATGTTGGTCTGTGGAGTTAGGTCAGCACGGTTTGCAATACAGGGTCAGGTCAGCAATTAAAGCTCAAGCAGTGGTGGACTTTATTTCTGAATGCTCCTTTGGCACCAAAGATGGGGGAGGAGACCGAACCCCTGGGGAAAGACACTCATTGATAATGCTACCAGACCTTCAGTGGGAACTCTTTGTAGATGGTGCTAGCAGCAAAGAAGGAAATGGTGTGGGCATCATACTTAGAAGTGCTCAAGGATTTTCACTGGAGTATGCTTTGGGAATAAATTTTGAAGCCACCAATAACACGGTAGAATATGAAGCAGTGATCCAGGGACTGCTCTTCGCTGATTACCTTCGCATAAAGCAATTCACAGTGTATAGTGATTCCCAATTGGTGATCGGACAGATAGAAGGAGAATTTGAGGCAAAGGAGCCGACCATGGCCAGGTATTTACAAAAAATGAAAGAGATAGTTCAGAGAATGAAGGACAGAGGAGTCAGGCTGTTCTTTCAAAAGATCCCCAGAGAAAGGAATTGCAGAGCAGAAAGCCTCAGCAAATTGGCCGCCTCTCATCCAGTCGAACTTCCTCAGAAAATTTATTTGGGCACCTTGGCCTCCTCCAGCATCACCGAAGGAGATGAAGTTATGGAGGTCGAAGAAGAACCATGCTGGATAGACCCCATCAAGTCTTATTTGGAAAAGGGAGAACTGCTTGAGGATGCCCAAGAAGCCAAAAAGGTCAAGCGAAGAAGTGCTCATTTCTCCTTGGACAACGGAACCTCATACAAAAGAGCTTACTCATTACCCTGGTTGAGATGCGTAAGGCCCAATGAAGCCGAATACATCCTTCGGGAGATACACGAAGGATCCTGCGGAATGCACATAGGCGGAAAAGCGCTGGCAGCTAAGGCGATTAGGCAAGGATACTACTGGCCGAGGATGAAAGACGAAGCTGTGGCATTTGTTAAAAAGTGCCCCTCCTGCTAAAAATTTGACAGTGGAAAACATGTCCCAGCAGCAGAGCAGGTCCCCATTTCCAGTGCATGGCCCTTCGCTAAGTGGGGGGTAGACATAGTCGGGCCCTTCCCTGCAGCATCAGGTCAGAGAAAGTTTCTCCTAGTAGCAGTGGAGTACTTTACCAAATGGGTAGAAGTCGAACCTTTAGCCACTATCACTGCAGAAAGGGTGATCAACTTCTTATGGCGGAACATAGTGTGCAGATTCGGCATTCCCTATCAGCTCATTAGCGACAATGGCAAACAGTTCGATAATGCTAAAGTCAGGTCCTTTTGTTCAGGGCTTCAGATCAAACAACATTTCTCATCAGTAGCCCATCCTCAAACAAATGGCCAGACGAAGGTAACAAATCAGACTATTCTACAAGGCCTGAAGTGGAGATTAGAAGGATATGGTCGAAGCTAGGCAGATGAACTACACCATGTCCTATGGGCATATAGAACTACTCCCAGGCAACCCATAGGAGAGACTCCATTCAGCCTGACCTATGGCAAAGAGGCGGTAATTCCCGTGGATATAGGCCTCCCCAGTGGAAGGATCAATTATTGCGAAGACAGACACAATGATCAAGCCAGAAGAATCGATCTCGATCTCCTAGTGGAACTCAGGGAATCGGCTAGCATTCGAATGGCTAATTACAAGCAAAGAGCTGCTAATCATTTCAACAAGAAAGTAAAGCACAGAGTGTTCAGCGAAGGGGATCTAGTAATGAGATTCTTAGAGGCTACAGGAAAACGTGAAGGCACAGGCAAGCTTGCACCCACATGGGAAGGACCTTTCCAAGTAAAAAGAGTCCTAAGTCTTAGCACTTATAAACTTGTAACCCTAGAGGGTGTGGAAATTCCTCATACATGGAACATCCAACACCTCAAGATGTATTACCAATAATAATAACAGAAACGTCGTGTGCCTCAAATTGTCTCCATTCGCACTAACGAAGTCTCGCCAAGAGCGGGAAGAACTTTCCTAAGGGAGAGCCTAAGCCCTAGTAAATCTAGGCATGAAGCCGCACCAAGAGCGGGAAGAACTTTCCTAAGGGAAAGCCTAAGCCCTAGTAAATCTAGGCACGAAGCCTCGCCAAGAGCGGGAAGAACTTTTCTAAGGGAAAGCCTAAGCCCTAGTAAATCTAGGCATGAAGTCTCGCTAAGAGTGGGGAAGAACTTTCCTAAGGGAAAGCCTAAGCCCTAATAAATCTAGGCATGAAGCCTCGCCAAGAGTAGGGAGAATTTTCCTAAGGGAGAGCCTAAGTCCTAGTAAATCTAGGTATGAAGCTAAGAAGATCTAATGGGAGATGAAGGCGAAAGTGCTCGAACTCCTATTGGAATGACAACTTCGCTAAGGCATTGCATAAATGCTTATTGGATTACAACGTGAATGCGATCCCCATACAAGTAAAGCATACACAAAGCAGAAGCATAATAACTGTATTATTCGTTGAAGTAAATGTATTACATTTATTTACAAAAGAATAGAATACAAAAGAATGAAATACAAAAGAATAAAATACAAAAGAATGTAGAAAATATCTAAGGTGGAGGATCGCCTGGAGGAACCACTGTTATAGAAGATGGCAGAGGCTGGTCATTCAAAGGATCCGGCCGAATGATAGACAGAGGTTTGGCTTGTGCAAGATCCGTCCCAGTAGGAAGTCCTTCGTCTGCGTCCCCTTCGCCCCCGCTAGAAACTTCAGGAATGGGAGACGAAGCGGGTCCATCCTTATCCCAAGCCGGGAAGTCTTCAGGTCGTAACAGGCCTTCAGCCCCCTCAGGAATGGGATCTTGGAACTCTGAAAGGTCTGGCTCCGGAGGCTCTTCAGCAGCATCCAATTCAAATATCACTTACAGTACATCAGGAAAATGCTCCGCTGCATCACAGAGAGCATTGTTATAATACTCGGCTGCTACCTTATAGGTGTGGTATGTGATGATGTCATCAAAGCTCTTAGACTGCATGAAGTCTCTCACAGCCCTTCGCCGACCTTCTTCGGCCTTGTTAGCCTTCTCAAGTGCAACTTGACCCCGAGTAGTGGCTTGTGTGTATCCAAATTCTGAGACTCGAAGTTCCTGTTGAGTCTTCTTCAGGAGATCTCGAAGGCTAGGAACCTCTTCAGCCTCTCGGGCAAGCTCTTCGTTAGCACTTTTCAGCTTGTCCAGTTGCATGCTGAGATCGGCAATGGCTTTGTCCTTAGCTGCCACTGCCGTAGTTAAGGCGCTAACCTCTCCTTCGGCCTTTGAACGAGCCTCTTCATGGGCCCTGGATTGTTCCATGGCCTCCTCAGTCTTCGCCTTCGCAGAGGCCAGTTCTTCCTCTAATCGAGAACACAATCCCAATCTGTCCTCCGCCGTTTGCCTGGCGTCTTCATAATGATCCCTCAGAAGACCGAAATCAGTCCTCAAAATTTTAGAATCCAGAAGCGCCTGCAACAAACAACAATAATTATGCAATGTGGTAAATGGTCACAACCCAAGTGAGGAATGAATTTACCTTCTCTAGTAAAGTCTCTTGCCTGGCAAGAGTATCCTCCATAGACCCAAAAAGAGGCCTAGGGGCAGGACGCAGAAAAGGCACGGGGGCCAAGACTGCGGCAGTGGGAGCAATGGAAGAAGGAGGACCAGCAGATGCCTCGACTTTTCCGAGCGGAGGTGAATCCACTACTACAATCTCCGCTGGCTCTCCGACTCGCGGCCTCTTACTTGGCAGAGAAGCCTCCTTTGTTGTCCTCTGTGGAGGGGCTGACACTCCTACATTCGCCCCAGGTGAGGGGGTCTCTGAAGCAGAGCGGGCCACCGGAACGGGGGTGGTCGAAGTTACCGCTAGTGGCCTCTTGCGACGAAGAAACTCCCCCACTGTCAATTTCTTCTTAGGGGGACGAAAAGAAGAGACACCTTCGACCGTAACAATGGCCCCTGGCATGACCCCAGACGAAGCAGCAGCTGAAGGAAATGCTTCGTCGGTCGTAGCAATAGCAGCCACCTGATCAGCCGCCAGCGGAGCAGCAGCTGAAGGAAATGGTTCGCTGGCTCCGGAGGGACCCATGGTAGGCGCCAAAGTAGCCTCCAAGAAAGGCTCCTGAACAGGGGCGTTCGCTTCGCCCACAAAAACTGCAAGGTACAAGAGCAAAAACATTCACACATTCAAATAAGCAAATAAAGGCACAAGAAGAAGTAAATGATAATAAGAAGGCAAGAAGTTGCCTCTGTTTCTTGAAACGAAGGCCTCCCCTTCTACCGCAGTATTAACTGAGGAAGGATAAAGCCTCCTGAGGGTCGCAAAGTCAGGATATGAAATCCATTGCTCCTCAACATACTTCTCCCAGGCTTCGACCTCCTCAGCATTAGGAGATCTCCCAGGTACAACCTCCTTCGACCATCTCAGATATATTCCTGGGATAACACGAGGGTCTTTATATGATGAAGGTGATGGGGGAGAAGAAAAATTACTTGCACTGGCTTCAGCCCCAGGGGCACTCAAGTCATCCACCAGGTTCTTCAGACGGCCTTAAATTCTGCATCAAGAATGTCTGTCAGAACCTTCTCCAAGTCTGCCAGTTGCTCCGCCCCCTGAGAAGAGTGAGCAATCATATCAAGAACATTGGGGACGGGGGGCCCTTTTACTTTTAGCTTGGGTGGACGAGGTCCGGACGCTGTTTTCCCCTTATCACCTGCTGGAGGAGGCAGAGGCGGAGGAATGGAAGCCTCAGAAAGCCAAGAGATTGAGATACCCCTCTGAGGAGCAGGCCTTGCAACAATTGGTGCAGCTCGAAGTGGAGGAGTACCTCTCTGCACAACAGGAACAGAGCGATCAGAAGTCTTAACGAGTCGCCTTTGAATTATTTGAATGGACTTCGCACTGGCCACACTCACCTGGGCCCCTTCTGATCCAACAACCAAACCGGGTCTGGTGGAGACAAGCTTCGTCAGCTTATCCTTAAGAGGCTTCGCCGACGAAGACTGGAGGACTGAGGAGGAGCGCAAACAGAACTTCCCCGTCTTGAGGTCGAGGATGGGAAGCTCAGCATCTTCGCTGAAGGGTCTTAGAGAAACCCCTTCTGTCTCCTTCATTATATCCTGGTAATGTCCAGGATCCTTGGCCTCCACTGCAATCGAAACAATAAACACAGCAACAATAAGATCAATACTCCACCATCAATTAAACCTATAACAAATGAGGAGCAGAGTTACCTCTTATATCTTTCAGCAAAAGTTTAGGAGTCGGAAGGCCATGCTCGTCCTCCGCGTAAAAGGAGGCCATCATCTTTTCAGAGTTATAAGTATAACCCTGATGGACCAAAGTCCTGAGGTTCGCCTTCTCCTCAGCGGACAGCCTCTCAGGCCACTCAGTAAGGCCTTCGGTGGGACGCAGGAAATGGTAGGGGAAACCAAATCCAGGGGATTTATCGCCGAGGCCGTCAGTGACCTCTATCAACCCGAACTTGCCCCTCCAGTCCTTCACCTTGTTCTCTTTCCCAAAGAAAAGGCTCCGGCGAGGCCTAGCAGAAGTCATATAAACCCCCGGTGACCTCTGTGCGCTCTGGATCCTGTAAAAGCATTGAAACAGGTGAGCGAAAGGACGAATGCCGTGAGCGAAGCATAGAACCTCGAAGACGTGCATGTCCCTTATGGAGTTCGGGGTCAGCATCATTGGATTCACTCCAAAGTAGTTGAAGCACTCAACTTTGAACTTCGTAGGGGGAAAAAGAAGACTGGCTTCCAGCTGGTGGTAGAAAATAATGTAATGTCGGTTGTCTTTAGGTAGAGCAGCTTTGGGGTCGCTGGAATAAACCCTCTCGTGAGCCTCGGCCCGGCGGAATATGAATTAGGTGCTGCCTTCCAAGTTTTGGCCGAAGGCCAAAAACTCAGATGTTTTTCCAATGGGTGCTATCTCCCCCCATTCCTCCTCCAGTATCTTTTGGTAGTGGGAGGAGCTCACTTGGTCCCTTCGGGGAATGTTCTCTTTTCTGGGTGCCATTAGAATGAAAGAAGAAGATGGAAGCAAGTACCAAAGAACAGATGTGGGAAAACCACGAAAACTAAGGGATTCAAGAAAATGAGCAAAAAGTTCTGGATATGGGAAGGCAAAGGAATATATATACTGAGAGCGTCCTCGATAACCTCCACAGCAATAAGTGGGGGCATTAAATGGACGTTCAAAATTCAAAATCCATGGAAAACTTAACCGTCTGCTGCGACACATGGAAGAATGGGGAGAACGAGGAGACGTGCATTCAATGTGCATTTTGGCATTCAATGCTTACTCTTATCAGTTGTGCATGCATTGAATGACTATATGACCTTTCATCTACCCTACGAAGGCTGTCTAGAATGCAGGCGGTTCCTAGCCCCTCCAATCCCTTCGGTCAGACAAAGGCTACGCTTCGGGAAGACGAAGTAAATGCCTAGATCGGCCGAAGCCTCCCAGCGAAACGAAAGCCTCTCCTAAGAGCTACTCACCACAGACAAGGAAATGAAAGGACCCCCTTCGCCATCCAAAGCGAAAGTAGTTCTCTTCGATCAAAAGACCCCAGAAGATAAGGATACAAGGACACGAAGCTGTTTTACTAAGGCTCAACCCTTCGCCCTCTCTTTAATAAAACAGGGGGGCCCTTGATGAAGGATAAAAGTGACTCTCAAGAGAGGTTTGGACCCTCCTGTAGCCCAGGCCCATTACGAGGCCTCCAGAGGATATGATAAAAGGAAAAAAGGCCCATTGGCCGGACCCTCGAACGATCTAAGTCCAAAGGCTTTCGGACTAGATGGCACTCCCCTCCTTCGTCCGCCGGATGACTTGCTGAACAAGTAAGGGTCGAAGCCCTCTAATGACATGTCCAGTCATCCAGCAGGAGGACCAGTCCTTGGACCATCTGCACTATGCCCTGACACCCCCTTTACCAGACATCCCTAGGGACGGGACAGGGGATATGCGCCTGCTACCAACTCTCACCAACCAGCATGGTCGAATGACAGAGGACGTCATTTCTCAAAAGAAAGGTGTCAGACGTACCTAACCCAGAAATCATACAAAAGGGAAAGGAAAGCCTAAGCACAGGTAGTTAGAACTCTGCACTCTCTCACCCCCTTTCTATCACCAAAATACTCTGAAGAGAGGACTGACTTGATCGTCAGAGGGTTCTAGCCAGGCTAAGGACCCGACTCCTCCTTGATTATTTTTCTTCTCCTTCGCAGGTATTAGGCTTAGGCCTAAAAAGAGAAGATCCAACCCATCCTTTTATATATTGATCAAGCCTGATCAAATATGTTTAACAAAAAAATTCATAAGTAAACCCAATTTTTTTCATTATTATTATTTGTAGATAGTTTTATTTAGAACATTATAACAATTAATAACAAGCAAATTCTAATATAAAATAAACAAAATATTATTAACGTAGTGATAAAATTTACTAAAGTTGAATTTAGGCTTGTGAATCGGTTGGTTCGGTTCGTTTGAAAAACTAAAAAACTGAATTATTGAATTTCTTAAAAGCTTCAAATTGAACCAAACCGAATAAGCCCCATAATCCAAATTTTAAATTTCAGTTTGGTTAAGTCAAAAATTGGTTTATAAATTCAGTTTTATTTTTTATATAAAAATAATATATAAAATATAATATAATCAATCATAAAATAATATATAATATCTAAATATATAAGTATATAAAATAAAAATAATATTAAAAGTATTAAAAATATATTAAAAATATAATTTCAATTTTTCAATCAATTTAGTTTTTAACCCCTTAAAGCCAAACCGATAACCAAAAACCGAAATTCTTTAAAATTTCAAACCAGACCACTAACCAATTACCTAATAATTGAACTAAATATGTAATTTTGGTTTGATTTTTGCACACCCTAAGTTGAACTAGTTGCGTTAATATGTTATTTACCTCTTTTCATACAATTTTTTTTTTTAAATTTAAATATTTTTTAATATGACCTACAAAAAAAAATTATTAATTTTTCAGTCATATTTATAATTATTTTATAAAAAATAAAGTGCTAAAATTTCTGTCCATTAATTAATATTAATATTAATATTATTACAATCATTATTATACTTTACATATTATCTTATTAAATTACTTAAATATTTTTATGTCCATTGAAAATAGCAAATCATTATACAAAATAAACTAATACAACTTATTAACAAATTATGTCATATAATAATAAAAAAATAAAAACATATAAATAACAAAATAATAACAAATCCATTATTAACAAAATGTGTTATAACTAAATTATTATCTAATAATAATAATAATAGTCACTGTTATTTTATTCTTATTTTTATTATTTTCATTCCCAATTATATTCATAATTTTTATTATTTTAGATATTTTTATTTTAAACATTTTAACATAATACTGAAAAAATAACAAACAATTAATTATATAAAATAAAAAATAACATTTTAACGTAATAATAAAAAATATTATCACACTATAATAACAATTAATAATGACATTTTCACATAAATAATAAATAATCATATATGAGTGATGGTGTAATAATTTTTGCCTATAATAAGTGTATATATCAATTTAATAAAAAAATCACATGTAGCAAAAAACAGTATTAGTATCTTTTTACTGAAGAAAAAAATATATAAAAGAGTTCTATTTGGTAAAATATCTTATCATTCATTAGTTTAATATATAAAATATATCTATACATTCAGTGTAAGTATGAATTTTGTGTTAGCATAAATGGTAAATTCGCACTAACCATAAAAAATTTTAAACGAATTTGAAATTAACTTAAAGGATTCTATGTTTTTGTTTTATTTTATTTTCATTTTTTTTTTATGTTCATCGAATGTGGGTTTTGGAGTTGTTTAAAGAAAGGGAAGTGTTTTAAAAATCTAGAGGTCAAGGGGGCTATTGTTTTAAATGTTTTGATTTAATTATTGATGGGGACTTATTATAAAGTGATTGGACAATCTAACATGTATAGTTGAAATAAAAAGTAGTCCATATCTTACGTGACACAATCAAAAAGAATAAATTCATATTAATTGCATTCCTATTAAATTCCAAAATTTAATATTTCATTATTAATACATATTACTAAAACTACCATTTCTTGATTCTTGTAATTTTCATGTGTTAAATACTTAAGTAACAAACACATTAAAATCGTAAACATTTAGAGTGTATTTGGTAGGCCATAATGAGATGAAATATAATGTGATTGAATGAATTTCTATTATAAATTTATATTAAAAATTTATTTGATTATATTACATTACGTTTTATTACGGTCTAATAAATACAATCTTAGTGACTTAACATAAAATATTAATATATAAAAAAATATTAATTTAAAAATATTTTTATCTAATATGAAATTTCACTATATATTATAAAAACCAAATTTGAATGAAAATTAATTTTAGTTAATTATAAAATAAAAAATATTTTTTCAAGGGAAGGGAGGAAAATAAAAATTTAAAAATTTGACCTATAGGAATAGGAAAAAAAAAAAAAAAAAGAAAAGGCTGAACAAGGAAAAAGATGGGCCTAAGCTAATGAGTCCATAAGAGTCGTGGGCTGAGTCAGCCCACAAACAAAACACCGACCTGTTTTGCATCCCCAACAAAAGCCTTCCGATCATTTCTTGTTGGCTTGAAGAGGAAAAATGGCATTTGGAGGTCTAAGGGGAATAATTCGACCGCTAACAAGAACCCTAATCTGTCGAATCTCCACTTCTTCGACGACATCGTTTTTGTCGTCTTCTTATGCCGGAAACTGTCGTGAAGGTAAACTTCCATGGATCTCGATGATATCAAGGCATTTCAGCATCTTCTCTGAATCGGACAATTTCAATAGCTTAACTGACACTCGCTTTCCCAAGCGAAGACCCATTGATAAGCCTCGTAAAAAGCGATCTATTTTGAGACCTCCAGGTACTATTGTTATCTGTTATTTTTTTCTTTGGATGGATTTTTGGGCTAATTTGATTAAGAAATGTAGGGCCTTATGCTTGGGTTAAGCATGTACCTGGACAACCTATTCTACCCAGTAACCCTAATGAAGGGAGTGTCAAGAGAAGGAACCAGAAAAAGCGCATCAAGCTACACCGTGCCTTTATAAAGGTTTTTTTTTCTTCAATGATATACTCTTTAATTTCAATCAAGTTTTGTAGAATGATAGTTTACAGGGTTCATTTTGTAGCATGTGGAATTCCTGCAAATCTTTGTTCAATGGTTACCCTCGTTAATGGTTGATTCTATCACTAGACTAAGCTTTATCAAGGATGTCTTCAAATATTGGTATAAATTGATCATTGTGCAAGCCAAAAGGGAAAAGGCTGTAGAAAATTGCTTTAATTTCTGGTTTGCATCAGAGACGGGGACATGTCCTTGAAATTAAGTTATCTCTCTTCATACTAAACAAAATGACTCGTTGTTACGTCCTTCCACATTTTCTGCAATGTTGTAATCCTGTTCTTTTCAAGACTCGCATTCCCTACAGTGAAGAAGAAGAGATTTGTTGTTCCTTGTTTTTCTTTGCCTTCATTCTTCAATCTGTTTTGATTCTGCAAATATTTGAACTATAAAAGTGTGCTTTTAATAGATCTTCAAGCCTTATACTGAATTGATAATTTCTAAAGTTTCTGATGTAATTGAAAAATGTATTAAAGCTCATGATTTATTTGTCATTAGGCCTTTATTCCTTCCAATCACAGATTTGACTTTTAGAAATGATTTCTCTTTTGGAGATAATTCCTCTGTTTATGAAGTATTTGAGTTCTATTTTTACCAATCATTTAAAATGTATGTATGAGTCCAACAAAACCTATTAGACCAATGGATTAAGATTCTCTCACGTTAGGATGAACATGATAGTTCATGTTAGTATAATCTTCACTATTAAATATAAAATAAACAGTTGAGTTTTTTTAAAAAATTAAAATTTAAAAGTTTTTAGTTGGTAATTATAGTGTAAAAATAAATTTCAACCGTTTATTTTACATTTAATAGTTGAGATTATGCGAACATAGTCTATCATGTTGATCCTAACATGAGAGGATCCTACTAGTCCAATGGGTTCACTGCACTAGGAAATAAATGATTGGTGAATATATGTAGTGTCACATGATCTGGCTTGGGATTTTCATCAATAAGTTTGAAGGTTGCTAAGTGAGGTTGCAGGGGACGATGTTTATGGGAAAGAGATTATGTAGCTTGTTTAATAAAGGAAGGATTTGGCTATAACAATGAGTTCTATGTTTTAGAATGAGAAGATTCTTGAGGTCTAACTGATATAAGAACCTTTGTTTTAATATAAATTCTGTTTTGTTGATATTGGTTTTCATCAAAACTAATAATCTTTTTTTTTTTTTTTTTCGTAAGCTTTATTAAACATGACATTAATTACTGGCCCTAGTGACATTTGTTAATTATCCTCTCAAAGTTTATTGTCTCCCCTTTCTGTCTTATTTTCCAAGACTTTCTGAATGAGAAGCTGATGACTTGGTTTTGAATTTCACCAGGCAGAGGCAAAGAAGCGGAAAGCTCAGATGCAGGAGGCTAAAAGGAAGAAAATCATCAAGAGAGTGGAGCGTAAGATGGCTGCAGTGGCAAGAGAGAGAGAATGGGCACAACGACTGGCAGAGCTGCAGCAGCTTGAGAATGAGAAGAAAAATTCCGTGGCTTAGTTAGTTCTTCTTTTGCAAAACCTCATATGCATATGCCATTGCTACTTTTCCCAATTTCATTTGAATACTAACCCAGTATCGCAAGATTAGAATCCATGGCTTACTGATATGTGGTGTAATTGTTTTTTCTTTTCTTTTCTTTTTCTAGGTCAGTAATTTTTAAAGGAAAGTGGTGATCAAGATTTGAATTTTTAACATCTTGCACTTTGAGATAGTTTGTAATTGCAATAATGTATGTGGTTTCTTTACTTAATCCTCTGAGTATAAGGGAAGGGGCTTTTAATTATGAAATTAATGCCGCTAACTAAAATACAGCCATGTGAACTGAAGTAGCATCATCTTTGTCTTGGCTGTTTGTTGTTCTAATAGGTGTCCCTTTTTTTTTTTTCCTTTTTATTTTTCTCTCCTGGGTTTCTTGCCCTTATAAATTGGCTATTTTCAAAGGACTTGGTTTTGTTTCTCAAAATTCTTTGCTTCGCTACTGCAGTCCTACTTTCATATGAACATCAAGGATGCTTAATTTTTGTATTACCTATATTCTTTTCTTTTAATGAAGTGGTTAAACTTCATTGTCTATGATTTTAATAGTTTCTTATTCATAAATATAATGCAAATACTGCAGTACTAGGGAATATTGAACTGAGCTAAAAGTATCGAATTATTATAATACTATACTGTAAGAAATTTGACACTTGAGAATCGTACTGAATTGCATCAAAAATTTTAATTTAGTATGATTAAGAATCGTACTGAACTGTACTGGAAATTTTAATTTGGTACAATACTAGTAATGTGCTAATATTTGAATAGACAATTGTACCCATATGAAAGTATTTAACTAATTTGAACTATATTGAGTTGATATGGAAGTATTGTACCGAACTAAATTTTAAGTTTTAATAAAACCCATTAAAATTTAAAATTTAGGCCTCAAACTGAGGATCGTATTCGGGAATATTGGATCGAATAGAAATATGGAATTGTTTTAAAAGTCTACTATAAGAAATTTGAAATTTAGTTCAAAAACAGTATTTGATATTTAGTTTAAAAACCATATTAAATTGTACTTAAAATTTTAATTTGGTATGATATTGAGTTTTAGTCTAATATCTACTTAAATAGAATCATACTTAGCCCTATATTTCACCATTATCTTATAAAAAGAAAAGAAGCCAAATTTCAATAAAATATTAAGGCAAATTTCCCTAATTGACATTCTTAACAAAAAAGCGGATGTAGGATGTACATTGAGGCATGCATATAATTTGGCAATAAATTTAGGTACAAATATCCTCTTTAAATACTCTAAAGTCTCGTTTGATACGAGAGATTTTACAAAATTTATAAATATAGATTAAATTCACCATTTAACAATATAAAAAATTGTCAAAATCTATAGATTTTAAAAAGTCTTTTACCTTTTAAAATCTTTTATTTTTTAAGATTTTAATTTTTCACCTTCTAGGTGAGAAAATTCAAAATCTACTATTTTTTTTTTATATATATGAGAAATTGTGATAATTTTTTTTAATTTCAAAATTATTCCTAACAATACATTGATTTTATAGCCAATCCAAATAATAAAATTATTACAATCAATGGATTTCACAATCCATGGACATGGATTTAAAAATTTCTCAATCTAAACGAAACTTGAATACTTTGCATATGTAGGAGTTGAAGGGAGAGGAAGGAGAGCTAGCAAAGAAAGAAGGAAAAAAAATTCCTAACAATTATGTTTGGTATTTTAATTTTTGGAAGGGTGGAAGGGAAAAAGAATTTAAATATTTTCGTTTACTAAATTGAAATTCATTCAACTCGAAATAAGAGTGTAAATAATTTCAACTCCTAATTTTTTTTTTATTTTTACTTTTATAAATAATTGTCTTCTTGTACTTGTAACTCAAATGAGATAAAGATATTTCTTCTCCATTTTCTTATTATTAATTTTTATAATACAATAAGATATATATTCCTTTATCCTCCCTTCTTCTTTCTTTAAAAACTATCTCTTTGCCCTTCTTATTTTTTCTTTGAAATTTGAATATCAAGGAAAGGTTTTCAAACTTGGATCATTTGCAAAGTTAAAAAGACACACCATCGTCTAAAAAAAGACATGTAAGTGCACTTTAATACATCGTACAGTGCAAAACAGGATATTAGTGTCTTTTTACTGGCTAAAAAAATATACAAAAAAATTATATTTGATAAAATATCTTCACATTTATTGATTTGATATGTTTATACATTCAGTGTATAGACATAAATTTTCCTTTGTCTTAGGCAATGAAAATCTAGCAATAGGATTAGAACATGTTTGGTTCACTAAGAAAATTACATATAATTTAATAATAATTTTAAAAAAGTTATTTTTCAAAGTAAAATTCATTTGTGCTTAAAAATTTCGAAATTCTCAAAATAAATTATATACAACTGAACTTAGCTTAATTTTAATTCTAAAATTAATTAGAGTTGACATATATATATATATATTCCTCGAATTATACTAAATAAATCAAACCACAAAAGTATATTCCAAAAATAATATTAAATTTACAAAAAAAAAAAAAAAAATTTGTAATTTTGAAAAGCAACCAAACCAAATGTGGCCCTATATCTTTAGCACAAAAGTTATAATACAAGCAGCTAGTAGCTAGTAATAACAAGGCTCCACTCCACCAAACCCCAATATAATTTATAGAGGAATAATAAGCATGAGCAGCAGCAGCTAGCTGCTCGATAACATATGAGCGAAGCACAGTGACCCAATTTGGTGTTGAAAACCACCACAAGTGTTACTATCAAAATCAGACAAGAAATTTAGTGGATTGAGACTTAGCTTAAAAATCATCCCCACTTGCAATCAATTTTCAAGGACTAATATTTATGGGTCCAAACCCCAAACACACACACCTCTCTTCAGTCTTCTCCTATGAGAGAAATAAGATAGTGACACCATAACTACCCTCCCCATAATAGGGACTCTCTTGTTTCTTTATTCCATTTATTAACTCTCTTTTCTGGGCTGTACATTTGTTGAGCTGCACCTCCATATGCAGTGGCCTCCCACCCCCTCATGCTTCTGTCTACCCATCTCTATCCTTTATAGATTATATGCATGGGACACACTCACATATCAAAGTGAAACACGATACTGGTATAATATAAACACATTGATATCGATATAGTTATTCTTAACTAAAAAATTACCATATAAAATGTAAATTGATATTGTTTAGTAGTACATGAGTCGTTTTCAGGGCTATAAAATAATGAAATTAAAAAAAAAAAGATTTAAATAAAAACTCATGCATGGATTCCAACATTATTACAGTTAATAATTATTCAAAATTTATAAAATGACTCCATTAAATATTGTATCGCATGTTAAAATTCTAATAAATAAATGTGTCTAACACTTAAAATTATAGAGTTATTATAAGATGCACTATGAGATGAGCTAATCATCTGTGGTGGTTGCAGTTAATTGTTACGGATAGAGTTGCTGTTGGCTATGACTGTGATGGGTAGCTTCCTCCTCATCTTCACTGTTGGAAAGTGGACAATGTCGTCCTTTTCAGCTGTCCATCTGCACAATTTTGCCTTAAATCAATTTTGCCTTGATCATGTTTATAGATATAATTGACTCAACTGGATTGTAATTGTAATAGATTTAGAAATAATTACCTGTAAGTAGTGACAAAATGGTGAAGGAAGATTGAAATTTCAAGCCTTGATAGTTCAAGACCAGGGCACAGCCTTTGTCCACCACCAAAAGGTGTAAAGCAGTTGTTGTTAACAGCAGCTCCTGTTTTCTGCAATTTACAGAAACATTGTTCAAAGGGTAACACTTCTTCATATTTGGGATAATTATAAAATATTAGTCTGCTTGAATTGGTTATCATGAAAAAACTCAAAATGGAGAAATTTTAGTCCATAGAGAGTGAAGAAATGCCATAAACAAATGAGTCTCACTAAACTAATATTTAGGGTTTTGGGCTAAAATAATTTTTTAATTATGCCCTAGTAAAAAATACAAAAAATACAAAAATGATGGTGCATGTCTCCTAATATAGAAAATTAAGAACTAATATATATAAATTAAGTAAATCATTTGAGTACATAAAATTTTGAATTGAGTATGAAAAAAATGTTTTTTAATAAAATTTTTTATATATTTTTTTGAAATTATTATTTAAAATTATTTTTAAACAGAAATAAATAAATTAATATTTTTCATAAAATTATATTTAAAAAAACAGTGTAAAAAAATAATAAAAACAATCAATTAAATTAAAAAAATTAGAAAGCACTTTTTTTTAACTCTTAACAGCAATTCTAAACATACCTTTAAGATTTTATGTTTGTTTTGATATCCATTATAATTTTATCTTATATCATAAATATTATTTATTTTTAATATTTTAAAATATAAAAATTCACAATAAAAAATTACAAAAATAAACTTTTAATATATAACTATTTTAAGCATTATACAACAATAATCAAAGACCATAAACTGCAAATCAATGACTTGTTAGTTCAACAATACTAAAATCATATTCAAAATTATTAGATATCAAATTCAAAATCTTTATCGGAGCCAAATATATATATATATATATATATATATATATATATATATATATATATATATATATATATATATATAATAAAAAAAAAATTACCTCCCATCTCCATGGATCAAACTGATATGGATTCTCATAATTTTCGTTGTCCATATGGACAGAAGTAAATGATGCCAGCACGCACCATCCTTGTGGAATCAAATTGCCTGCAAATTTGTTTAATATAAAATAAATTTATGGTAGAAATTAGAATCTCTTAATTTCTTCCTGTCATGAAAACTCATTTAGACCCAAAAAAAAATATTATTTTTTATGTAATTTTTTTTAAATGGTACCATAAAACAATTTTTATAAAGTCCTGTAAAAAAAAAATTAATATCGTAAAACTAACCTTTAATTTCTACATCTTTCAGAGCTTTCCTCCAAACCCCATTAATGATATTTGCAATTCTAAGAGTTTCACTGATCACCTAATAATAGTAATATTAAGAAATATTAAGAAATCTGCACACAAATTCTATATTAATTTCATAAAAAATGAAATTAAATGAAATTTTGTAACTTTAAATATATTAATCCTAATTTCATCCTTTGAGACTTACATTTTGGGTAAATTGCAATGACATATAGTCAGTCCAATTATAATCATCTCCAGATTCAGTCTTCTGCCTCTTCAATTCCATGTTCTCCTTCTGCATATATATAATTATAAATATTATTACTATTGGAAAATGAATCATTCATCCAATATAAGACTTTAATATTTACCCCCAAAAAAAAAAATCAATGAATGTCAAGTGAAAAAAAAAAAATTACATATGAAAGATATATATAATCATAAATCATAACTTTAAGTCCATTAAAAGTATTAATAATATAAATCTAATCTTCAAATCCAAATGTTAAGGTTGAAAAAATTTAACATTTTATAAAATCTTTTATATTGTTATTTATTTTCAATGTGGGATAATTTGGCAATAAGAAGTTGTTTGCATAAATATTGTAGATTACCTTCTTATACAGAAGTACATGCATAGCAGAAAGCCAGTATATATATATATATATAGTACTGTATGTACTGTGTTTTGATGACTGTAACTACATTATGCCAGTCCTGGCTGCCTATACTTTGCCTACTTCACATTTGGTCTTATGAGATCATGCATTTGCCACTGTCTTGCTATCAGATATTTTAAAATAATTATAATGATAGTTGTGCTTTAATTTTTTTTTTTTTGCCAGATGAAGATTAAATTCATTCAATGAAAACCATCAGCATACAAAAAGTTTTGAAGCCTAGGAGGATGAACAATAGACCATACAGGTGACAAATGTTTCGTATTAATAATTTTATAGAACTTAGACAAATCTTGCATGATTCACCTCTCTCTCTTTCATTTATTTTAGAAACTAACTTTATATCAACTTATTCTAGAAATAAAATCCTAATAATATAAAAATAAAATATAGATACTCAGTGTCGAAGCCAAATTTTTTTTTTTTTTTTTATGAAGACCAAATTTCTTATATCATAATTTATATTAACTTGGTACATGTAATTAAGCTAATTTATATACATTTAAACAAAATTTTAACTTAAAAGAAGGGTGGTCAAATATAATATATGGCTAAATTTTTTTATAATTTTACACCTAAAAATTTTTATATTTTAGAGTTCAAGGACTATGGCCACCTTCAGTGCCCATCATTGTAAATACTATTTAGTTCAATTATTAACAATTAGCGGATTAATTAGTTAAATTTTAGCAGTTATAAGTCAGATATTAATAATTAATAATTTTAATTTTTGACATTTTAATTATAATTTTAAATAATTAACTACTAAAATTTAAAATATTGCTTCAAACTATATGATTATCAACCACTTTAAAAAAGTAATTAAGAGTTTAAACACTAAAGGATGACTCCTAAATCCTATACATGCATCTAAAAGGATCTTGAATATATGTTCAAAAGTTGAAATTGAAATTGTACTTGCTATAAAACTTTGATACCCATAGAAGTTCAATGAAAGTTTATAATTTACATGTGTGTGGATGGAATGTGCAATGTTCACTATTATATGCTTAAAAGTAATATGCCTACATTCCATTTTATGAATGATATAATACTATCCTAACACTATATTTTTAACATATAATAATATAATGATAAAGGTCAAATTATCTTAACAACTTCTCATTAATAATAATCTTTCTCATTTAATATTAAAATAAATAATAATATTTGAACCAATAACAATCCCTTTCTATTTCTAAAAAAAATTATAAATATTCCTATCTTAATTGTCTTTTGCATGATCATATATATCCCACTTGTATTATATAATTATTTGCATTATTAAACATGATAGCTAAATACACACACCAATATATAATATTCAATGATTTTTTTTAATTTTTAAAAAATAAAATATTTGAAATGAAATACAATTTCATTTTTAAAAGAATTAGTTTCAAAATAAATAGGGTTAGAAATGCGCATTTTGAAATTATTTTAAAAATCAAGACAAAGTTTTTTTTTTTTTAAAACAATTTAGATTTAAGTAAAAAAATAATAAAATGTAAAAAAAATAATAATAATAAAAATAATGGAGACATAAGTACGGATAAACGTCACATAACTTAAAGTTATTGCCGGAAAATATAAATATATAAAAAAAAATTATGGAAGATACTGATAGCGACGGCACACGAAAGCTATCGTGGTCTCAACTCTTATAGACACCGAATTAATAAGTGGTCCTCACTCACCCGACAGCCGTTCAATCTAAAATCGTACGGTTAGGAAACGTCCACACAAAATACATGGGTCCCAATCTCTTTTACACGTACTCACGTGTGTCTAATGAAAACGACTTGTTAGAAAAAGTCAAACACTTTAACCATGTGTCATGAAGCAGACATCATCCAGTGCGCTCCATAAAAATAATCCTAGCCGTTAGATCAAAAAGCGAAAATGCTTAGATCGTAAATAAATTACCTTAATCTGGTTTAGAGCGACGGGGCAGTCACTGAGGAATTTAACAGCTAAGGTCATAGTCATTGGCACAGTCTCTTCTCCGGGGATCATCATCTCTATAATGTTACTGCTGATGAAATCCAACGATGGAGATTGTTTCTCGTTTGCTTCACCACTGTCACTTAAAAGTAAGTCCACAGCATCATTAACTATGATGCCTTTATTTGCATCTGATTTGTCAATGGAATTTTTCCTTTCTTCAACAATTTTCTTCACCATCTTCAACAACTTCTCCTTAGACTGCATCACCCAAATTGCAAACCATAATAAAGATTGATTATTTAATTATTGGTATATATTAATTATCCAGTAATTTCTTTTATTACCTTCAAAGATTTATACAGTCTTGTCCCTGGGAGTTTGATTGGTAAACAGATTAGCCCTTTGATAAATTCTTCAAACTCTCTTTGTAGAAAGTCTAAGTCATCACCTGGACTGATGCTCATTAAAACTTTAACCAAAACTTGGAAGGTAATCTGAGAAACCCACAAACCCCCCAAAAAAATATATATATTAGAATTATAATATTATAAATAATTCAAACCGTTAGAAATGAAAAAACAATATGATAAAAGTAAGATTTAATAGGTCGTAATATAATGTAATTAAATTTATTTTTAATATAATATTTATATTAAAAATATATTTAATTACATTATATTATAATTTTCAATTAGAATCTAGCAACTTTCAATTAGAATCTAAGTAATAACTATAATAAAAAAAAAAAAAAGAAAGAAAGAAATTAAAAGACCTTTTTGGTTTGTTCTTGAACAAGTATAAGTTGCATGTGTTCCCAAGAAGCCAAGGTAAGATTGACAGAGTTTTCAATGTCTTTAGTAATTTTAGCTTTAAGGTGTGGTGATCTCAAGAAACCAGCAATAAGAGAATGGAGTTTCTTCTGTGAATTTCCATTCATTTGAAGAATAGAAAAGTCTCCAAGCAATTCCCTGATTGATTTAGGATAAGCAGGAATAAACACATTTCCATGATTTTGTAATACCACTTTGTTCACCTCTGCATCTGTTGAAACTATTATAGGAGTTCCCAGAATATGTGTTTTAAACACCTTTCCATACCTGTTTAAATAACCAAAAAAAATATATACATATGATTTAGCCATTACTCGCATTGAGATTGAAATTGCTGTTAAAGAAATGCATGATTTTATGATGTTATTAAAAAATAATTTTAAATTATTATTAAATAGTTAAATAATATCTAACACACATAAACTTCAATATCATTTTTTTTTTTGTTTTTGGAAATGTAAAAATACACACAAGGTAAGGATAAGAACACGTATATACCTTAAAATCATAACAATTTTAAAAAACCCAAATCGATTATGTTAGAACACGTTATATTGATTAAATACAAAAATATTAACTGATTAATATAGAAATGAACACTCTAATCTTAATGAACTAGCTTTTAACATTGATTCTCGTAAATTTATATTAAAAATTTAATATGATATCAGAATATGATGATCTTGTTCAATTAATTATATTATATGTTTAATTAAGTACTTAAAGTAAATCAAGTACCAAGTAACTAAGTATCATGTTCAATCAAATACTGAAGTAAATCAAATATCAAGTAACCAGTTCCCTTACTGGTTTCTAATTTATTTAAATACCTAATTACCTACCATTATCACTTGAGAGAAAGCATTAGAACATCTCACATTGATTAAATATAAACAAGTTAAATGATTAATATAAAAATAAACACTCTAACGTTAACAAACTAGTTTTTAAAGTTAGTTTTCAAAAATTTATATTAAAAATTTAACATACTCACTGTTAGTTCATTCACAAAGGAAGACTCCTATAACTATGAGACGCACATACGGTACAAACAATACACATATATCCTTTTCAATTATTATTAGCTCATTTTAAGACACGATTTCCATATTAATATCATAATCTCAAAATTCAAAACAGATTTCAATATCAATTTTTGTAAAATGGAAAAAAAAAATATTTGCTTTTATTTTTCCTTCTAAATAAATGTGATGATATTTTCTTTCAACAACTCATAGATTGGAAGAAGATCAGCAGGATCAAAAGAGAAAGGAAATGGTCATATCAGTGGAAAGCTGATGAAAACAATGGAGACATAGGCTGTGGTTACTGACTGCACAAGCAATAGGAGTTACAGAGTTCCTGTACCCTAGCTATGGCCTAGTCATCCCACTCTTTAATTTCACTTTCTTACTTTTACTGATCCTGCAGTTTATATATAGTCACATCCCGTTTTCTCAGTCACTCAGATGCAGTAAATTATTTTTCTTTCAATAAAATTTGGTTTGTTATGAGAATATAGATCTTTAATAAGGTTGGTTAGATGGTTGTTAACAACTGCCTTGGAATATTAAATCTTTATGTCACTTTCTACTTAATTAACTTTTTCTTTTTTTGAGAGAGATTATTTATTAGATTTGGTGGAATCTTCTTGATTTAATGCAAAGAGTTAATAGTAAACTGATAATTAATCAAGAATTATATTGCATAAATCATGGTTATTTCATTTCAAAAATTTAATTAATATGCTGACTTGATGCATCAGGATACAAACAATTGATAAATAATTGCTGCAAAACATGGTATTGTAATGTTTAGATTCTGTAAAATATGAAAAATATATAAGAGAAATTATTGAGTTCATTGCATGCATTTATAAATTATTTTTTATTTAATAATTTCACAACAAAAAATCTTAAAAATATGTTTTCACAAAAGGGTGTTTTTTTTTTTTAAGAATCTTAGAGGGAAGTACAAAGATCTATTCATATAAAAAGAATAATTTTAGAAAAGAAAGGGTATAGAGATCTCAACTAGAAAATCTATATATACATATACTCCTATTATATTTACTTACCAAGAAAATAATGAGGAAATTAAAAAAAGTACATGTTAAGCAATTTAATTTTGGTAACCCTAAAACTTATAGCCTTAATTAAGAAAAAACTGTGCTGTGCATGGTTATAAATCTAGTAATTAGTACAATGTTATTCAATTTGTTTTGCTACTTTTTTTTCAGCAATTTACAAAAAATCAACTATATATTTAACTTAATGAAGAAAAATTATAATGATTATCATCAACATCATTGTATGATCACAATCACTATATTTTAGAATAAATATAAAAAATGATAATAATATCATATAAAAAAGAAGAAGAAAAACAGCAAACAAAGTAATTAATGTTGATATAAATAATAATAACAATATATAATTGGTGATTACCATATATATATATATATATATATATATGCAAATGAGATACATGCAATTAGTAATGTTAGAAGTGGCTTTAGGAGGTGAAATTAAAGTAAAAGAAAAAAAAAAAAGAAAATTTTCCTTTTTTCTATTACATAGGAAAAACTTAAAATAAAAGAAAGAAATATCAAGAATTTAAAATTTAACAGAGAAAAAATTTATTAGCTGCACTTCAATTATAATAATAAAAAAAATTAAATGAAAAGGAATGAATTTATGAAAGGAAATAACAACAACCCTGCATGATTGATGATTCAAGAGATATATCAATGAAGGTGATTTTAACTAATAAAGAAAAAGAGAAGATTAATTGATCATAATTGTTCCTTATGATCAACAAAAGGCAAATAAAAGTATAGCAAGAAAGAAGAGAGATGAGGAAATTAATTAAATCTTGAGAAGGCTAAATTAAAATTTGAAAAGAGAGACAGAGAGAGCACTTACAGGAATTTTCGTTTTTCCATGAAAGTAACAGGTTGAGAAGTGTAACCAGAAGAAATGAAATCAAGAGTTTCACCAAGAAAAGGCCAACCCAAGTTTCCCTTTGGAACTTCACTTTTCTTTGCTAAAGTTTTATTTTTATTGTTCTGATCTGATTTCTTGAAAAAACACAACCAGCATCCCATAAAAATAATAAAACTAATCACAACCCAGTATTCCATATTGTTTATAATTTGTAAATAATAAGAATATCAAAACCCTACCTAGCTAGTTTTATATATATATGTAGATAAAACATCATGCAATTATAAGATTACTTATAAAAAAATCTCCACATGTATGAGAAAAAGAGAGAATTAAGGGATTTGAAAGTGAAAAGGGGAACTATATAGAAGAAGAGGAAGAAGAAAAATAGAAAAAAGAAATGAATATGGAGGGGACATAGAAATCTAGAGAGGAAGATTTGGAAGATCTAAAACTTGCAACTATCATTTAATGGGGTGGCCATATGAGCTGATTCATTTTGTCTCCACTCTATTTAGAAGATATGTTTAATCCTCTCTCAATCATTAACAAATACTATGTATTACCTGGCAACTACCAATTAATTGATTTTGGAGTCTTATATATTTATATTATTATTATTGTTATTATTATTATTATTATTATTAGATACATCCAATCATAGAATATCTTTTTCTTAGTATAAAAAAAAATTTAAAAATTCTTAAATTCTGATAATTTTCCTAAAAATACTTAATTTTGATGAAAAAACAAAACTCATCACTATGTTTTTTTTTTTTTTTTTTTCCGATATGTTTCATTGATAAACAAATTGAGTTTGGGTTTTAGGAGTATGGATATTGCTTTAAAACCCTAATAATGAGACTCCAATAAGTAAGGAAAAAAAAAAAAAAGGAAATGATTAGCTAAAATTACTAAATTTAATTTATTTAGGAAGTCTAAATTAGTAGGAGAAGTCAATTGTTATTCTAAAAAATGGCAATATTCATTAATTGCCATAAAAATACCATCAAAAAGTTATACTTTATTACAAGAGGAATCCTTAATTTGGTATTATTTTTGTCCAACCAAAAATAATTAAGATTAGAGCTAAATATATTATTAATTAATTTTTTTATTTGACAATATTATCATTACAGTTAATGTTTTAAATTCAATTACCTTTTTATATTTTTAAAAATTTTCTTACTAACTAAAGTTATATTTTTTCCTTTTAAATCAATTTTCATGTATAATTTTTCTAAAAAAAAACTTCATATATAATTTATAAAAAAAAACTAATTAATTTTTAGACATATATTTATTTTAATTTTTTTACTGAAATCTAAATTCGATATTTCACAATCCTGAAATTATTTTCAGTGGCACTAATTAATTAATACTCATTAGTAAACATACATGTGATAATTAAAATATAGTATTTTCTTATTTCATCATATTATTTAATAAAAAATTATAAAACTATAGAAAAAATTTAAATTAAAATGAAATATAAAATAATTTATATTTTAATGTTTACAATACCATATGTTAACATTTTTATTATACTTTTTTATGAGTAAAAAGAAAAATTATTGAAGATGGAAACAAAGATTATATATAATTTTGACATAGATTATGATGTATTTTCATTGACTTAAATATAATTCATACTGACAGTAAATAAAAATTAATGTTACGGTACTATTATTTGTTATTAGTCATAAAAATAATTTTATTTATATGCGTTATAAATGTAAAAGTTGAATTTCAATATTTATTTTGCACTTAAAATAATTAATTTGCAATTTTTTCTGTCAAAAATAATTTCGACTCAATTTACTTATCAATCGAGATTAAATTATCTCCTCAAGCTAGTATAAAGGCATATTTTTACCTTTTTGGATAATGGTTCTAAAAATCGAGCCTTTAATCAATTAAATAATTAATTAAAATTTTAATATAACAATTATATATATATATAATTGTGTTTACGCATCCATCCTTAACATATTTCTATCAATTATGAGGTTTTTTTTATTTTTTTTTAAAAAAAAAAAGGAGACAAGCCAATTTCATTAACCAATTAGGTGAATATCCAAAATAAAATAGCATCAAAAACTACACTAAGATGTTAGCCCACAAAACTTGTCTAGCACGGCCTCTAGCTCCAACTGCTAATGCATGAGCTACACTTCTCACATTACCTAGACAAGTACCTATTTCCATCAACCTTCTAATATCTTCAAGCAGCAGATCAAGTTCAGCAGTACCCCATGTCTGACTTCTGCACTTTCTGAACAAGAGCCACGCAGTCCGATTCTGCCAGAGGACAGTGCCATACCGACTGATGCATCCAACCTGCCCAAGTGATTCCTAATCACTGCTCCAATTGAGCCCTTCCTTTTTACCGAACAAAACTGCAGCATCCACATATTCATTTTGAGCACACCTCTCCTCTGTCTCCCATAGATAAAGTACGATTCTTCAAAGAAGCCAACTTAGACCCGAATCTATCCCGAAGATTCATGAAAGCCTCCTTCTTTGACCTCCCTGTAACAGATGGTAATCTATAGGAGCCTATAGAATCTAAGCAATCGATTCCCAAAGATGAACAAAAATGATTTCTGCAAGCTTGAGCAGGTTTTTGCTGAATGAACAAATTGACCAAAGCCCATTCATACTGCATAAGAATTTGTCACTTTAAAAAAAAATTATTTCAATTTATCCGTCCATTTAGGATTTAAAAAATTATTTATTATTTATTTTTAATTTTACCCTGCATTTATTTCTATGCTAAATATTTACATTAATTGATTTCATTTTTCTACATAGAAAAAAAGATATTTTAATTTTTCATTTTAAAATTACGATAATTCAATAACTTTTTTAATTTATCATGAAATTTTAAATGACTAATATTTGAAAACAGATATAGCATTATATAAATAGACTAAATTACCCTAATAATTAAGATAATTTTTATCTATTTAATTAAGGGGGTGTATTGGATTAAGACTTTTAAAGATTTTGATAGATTTGAAAAGTTAGGTGGCATTCAATAAAAACTTTATAATAGTAAGGAGGTATTCAATAATAACTTTTAAATACTTTAAAAAAGTCTTTAAAATTCAATAGATATTCAATTATAATTTTGATAGAGTCTATAAAAGTAAGGTGATATTCAATAAGTCATAAACTTTTATAGATAATAAACTTTTAAATATTTTTAATAACTTTTTGTATGATAGTATAAATACAAAGTTTCAAATATTTTCTTTCACTCTCAAGATTTCAACAGATTTTCTTTTCTAGGTATTGAAGCATCAATCGCAAAGGAAAAAAAAAAAAGAAGAAGAAAGCGACCTTGAATTTTAAAGAGTAATGACTAGTATTTCTCTAACATAATATTATTTTTTGATTAATTTTTCTTATAGCAATAAATATCTAAGTTTTCTATTGTTAAATTATAATTTTATCATTAGCCATAAACGATTTCTATCATTGAATATTGATTCAAGATTTCTATGTATAAAAATAGATTAATCAACATTGATTTTAACATTAATCATTTATTTATTTACTTTTACATAAAACTGAAAGCATGTAAAAAAAATATATTAAAAATTATTTATCATATAAATAATGTAAAGAGGCAACAGTGGAAAAAAATGCTTCAGTACCAATGGAGATAACATTGGTCATAGACGATTTTTATCATTGAATATTGATTCACGACCTGTTGTTAAGACTATGTATAAAAATAAATTAATCAACATTGATTTTAACTATGATTTTAAGTAATTCTTGTCGTTACTGAATATTAATTGAAATTGAAATTTTTTAAGTATTCTTATTTTATCATATGAGAAATATAAATTTATTACATCAATATATGTATTTATTAATTAAATCAAAATCAATAAAAGTTGATCAATATCTATAAAAGTCTATAAAAGTCTTTTAAAATAAAATGTATGAAAGCCATTGACAAATTTATAAACTCTATAAAAGTTATTAAAAGTTTACAAACTCTGCAAAAGTTATTCATTTTAAAAAAGTCTATAAATATTTTTAAAAATCCTAATTGAATATGCTCCTGTAAGATTCTTCCCTTATTTATGTCATTTATTAATTAATTATTTCTTTTACTTTCATTTTTATAGTCCTTATATTCTTGACAGACAAAAATTAATATATATATATATATATATATATATATATATATATATATATATATATATATATATATATATATATCTGTTTTAATTGATATTTATATTTAAACTAATATAAAAAAAACTTTTTATTTTTAATTTTTATAATTTTAATTTTAAACTATATATTATATCTTAAGATATTCGTACATATACTTTTTTTATAACATTTAAAATATATATAAAACTTAAAATTTATAAAGCATATTGATTATGTTTATAATTTTTACACATTTCATTAATTTTTGTAGGATTATATTTTATTTTATATTGAATAATTTTTCCTTTTTCGTTTCTTTTTTTATGTTTATGATAATATTTAATAGAATTTCGTTAAAAGCTTATCATCTTTTTGAAGGTAATTTTTTTTTCACTTGTATTTTATGTAAATAGATTTTTTTTTCATTTTGTTGCTTTTAATATTTGACCTATTCTTTATGTATAATAAAATTGATATTTTTTTTTCTTTTTACTTGTTTTATTTATGTACTGTCTGCATGTTGTTTAATTTATAAAATACTCTTTCTATGCTAGTTTTGAAAGTGAAACTTCATTTTCAAAAAATAAGAAACATGATTGTTTATTTTAATTATTTTTCATGAAAATAAAAGAAGAAGGTACGTAATGGAAATATTAATTCAATTATAAATATAAAAGAAAAATCTTAAATAGACAACAATTATCTTAGTTAAATATAAGAAAATTGGTTAAGGATATTTTTTTTAAAAAAACCTTAATTAACTCGTTAATTTAGTTGTTTTTGTGGCCTAGTAAATATGATTGTACAATCATATAATCAATAAAAGGATAAATATGATATTCTAAGAATTCCTACCATATATTTCAGTTGAAAATTAAACTCGAGACGTTTGATAAGTTATAGAGATAATTCGAGTATCAACTAAACCAAAAACTCACTGAAATCAAAATTATTATAGTCCGTTTGATTTAAATATTAGTAATCGTTAAAATTTATTTGAATTCTATATTTAATTAAATCACAGAATTACTTATCTTAAATCTTATTTGGTATAAAAATTTTAATTTATAGTATTAAGTAATCATATTTTTATAATGCTATATTTGGTAAGATAGATTGATAAGTGAAATAAAAATGAGGCTATTTTAGAAAATAAAATATTATAAATATTGTGAGGAGTAACCTATTGGATAATAATTAGTAAAGACATTAGGTTAAGTTTTAGATAACACATATTTTATGAGTATGTTAAGCCTTTGGGAATATTTAGTCAACTTGAATCGTATGTACTGAATGTAGTATTATTTATTAATACTAAAATTTAATTAAATAATATCGTGTACCAAAAAAACTTAATAGTATATTTAAATAATATGATTAATAATAGGAATCGCAATTTTTTATATAAATACCTTAATTAAATATTATCAAAATTATTATTATTAATTTGGTCTTTTCATGATTTTTTTTAAGGGTGCATAGAATTAGAAATATTTGGTTAGAATATTACGGATCTAAAAATTCTTTATCAATTTAATGAGAATTATTAAAGAGAACAATTGCATCCAATTGTATTGGTTACAATGATTTCCGCTGGTTAAACCTTCAACAAAAGAAAAAAAATATATATGTATGAATATATTAGTAAATAAATTTTTATAAATACATTCGTTCTAAAAGATATTTTATAATATCAATTATTTAAAAATTTAAAAATGAAATAAATAATAAGTATTAATCACCTAAAAAAGTCATGTTGGAAGTTGATATATATAATATTTGTTTGCAATTTCTCTAAAGTTGTTTGAAAACCAACCAAATATAAAGTTTGGAAAAGAAAGTTAATATTCAAGTGTTTGGCCAATGATATTTTAATTCAGTTAGAGCAAAATTAAAAAATAAATAAATAAAATAGTGATTAAAGATGTAAATGAGTTAAATTAACTCGTAAATTATTTAGAATTGATTCAAAAATTACTTGAAAATAACTCGATATAAGTCGAGTTAAACTCAAACTCAAACTAGAGTTACTCGAGTAACTAGATGAGTCGAGCTCGAATTTTATATTACTCAACTCAATAGATTTGCAAGTCTAATCAACTTTTTATATATTTTATATTATACTTTTTTTATATTATTAATTGAATTTAAAAGAGCCAAATTGAATTTAAATAGATCTAATCGAGTTAAGTTAAATTTATACTTGGCATTATATTGATTTAATTCAATTTGATTAATTTCTTATTCATTTAAATTTAAATTTAAATTAATTAAATTCAAATTTAAATTTGAATCCAAATTTAAATTGTTCAAAATTTAGCTCGAATTCGATCTCTATTTCTAGAGTGGTGTATTTTAATAGTCAACTCGGTTAGGTTGATTTATACTTTTAATAATCGTAAGGTTTTGCCACACAGTTTGAGAAAACATGCAGTGATCACGTGACAAGTACGTGAAGAAAAGCCCAATAAGCGAGGGCGCGCCGAAATATGTCAGCCCACTTTCATTTAGAGATTCAGAAAATAATAAAACCAAAACCATCGTATTGTCTTCATCATTCATTTCGTCTCAGCATATTATTATAAATATTCTATCTTTTGAGTTATTAGTTAATCAATTCTGACCTAACAAAATAATTTAATTCTCTTTTTTAATAAAAAAAATAATTGAAATTTTCTATTTTAATGATTCTATATGAAAATTCTCTTTATTTTGATGGACTTACACTCTCATAAATTATTTATTTTCTGACTCAACTTGATGGATTGGCATTGGCAGCCATTTTCCATTTTTTGTGGTCCGTTTTTCTGCATGTTGATTATGGCCTTTTTGACTATTTTTGTTATAATTATTGTGAAATTTGCTATCAGTTTTTTGGCTAATCACTAAAAGGATCCATTGACAGAGACACATTGTACTAGTTTTCAAAGATTTTCCGCTAATCATTTCCATTTCAGTCAAAGATCACAGCAGAAATTATTGAATGGAGATCCTTAATTACCCACCTTTTTTCTTTTTTTAATAGTTTCTAAAACTATATATAATTTGTTTAAATCAATTTTAAATAATGTTAAAATATATCAGTGTCTAAATCAATGTAATAAAATCATATTAAATTAGATTAAATTATTATAAATTTTTAAAAATAATTGATAAATTAATTCAAATCAATAAGAAATTAATTATAATAGTCAAAATGTAATATATTAATTAATAAATATTTAAATAATTATAGTGAAAACTATAAATAATGTTTTAAATATATTGAAAAAAAACTTACATAAATAATGCAAAAATAATATATCCATAATTTATAAAATAAAATAATAGCCTTTTTAAACAATATATCCATAGTTTATATTAATAAAATAACAAAACTTTAAAAATATAAAATCATAATATTTTTGAATTGATATATGAAAGACCATATCACCATATCGCTTTGTGTTGGCTATTTTTATATTTCAAGTGATTCAGTTATAATTCACGACTAATTTCTGCTAGTTTGTATATGATGCCCAACCTTAGATTTGATTTCTTTTTTTTTTTTTTTTATCAAAATTTACAAATTATATGGTAAGAAATTTGCTTAAATCATGGAATTGGGTAAATTTCTTTTCATATTGAGTTACAACTCAATAAATTTAAATTCAAAACTCAACTTCTATCTTATATACAGTAAGAAAACATTTAAATCTTTTACTTAATAATTTAAAATGGGATCAAATATAAAAGATTAAATTGACATACCTAATAAGCTTTATATAAACAAAACACCTCTTATTATTAATTACACATATGTGAGAATTAAATATAGTTAATATTCAATCACATAATATGAGAAATTCTCAAACTAATAATAATAATAATAATGATAATATGAAATACAATACTACGGCTTCATTTGTTCAACAGAAATTATTTTTTCGGAAAATGATTTTAGAAAATAACTCATTTTCTCATAAATATTTTTTGAAAAAAAAAATATTTTTTACCAAACAAATAGAAATTAATTTTTTTTTTTTTTATCAAATGTACATGAGAAATGCCTTTTAAAGTTTATATATTCTAATGCTTTTATACTTTAGAAGAATGCTTAATGCTCATTCACAGATTCCTTACTTCACATGCAACCACATTTAATCATTTTATTCTGAAACTTCACCCTTTTCTACAATTAATTTAATTTTATCAATTTAGATTACTTGTCAAACTTGACCCTTTTTTTATGAAGAAAAATTTTATTCTTGAAAATATAAAAATTAATTTTTATGTTATTTTCTTAACAAAATGATGCGGTTGACTCTAAAAATAAAAATTCATTGATGCTAATTTGACTGTAAAGTTAATTTTGAATTTAATTGAATCAATTTTCAAATAGTAAGAGTTAATTTGACTTTAAAATTAACTTTGGATATGATTAGAAAAGTTAGGAACTAATTTGAGCAACAATTTTCATTAATCTTTGTATTTAAATTTATTCAAAATTTATAAGTTTAAGTATGAAACAGAGGTCACAGTGTTGATAGTAACACTATATTTTTGCTTTTATAAACTCAAATAAAACTCAACATACAGAACATAAACTCGAAATCCACTTATGAAGTTAAGTTTTAGGGCTGAAATGAATCAAGCCATTCGTGAGCGGCTCGGTGTTAGGTTTAATAAAAGTTCATTTGCGTTTGGTGTTAAATAACAAACTTGAAAAAAAAAAAAAAAAAACAGAAAAACTTATTTTAGAAAACAGTTTTTTTAAAATATAAAAAATGAATGATTTTAATTTATTTTTATATTTAGATTTTGTTATTTTTAGGTTTTAGAAAGATTATATAAAGGATTTGTAATTCAATTGTTATATGCAAAAAGTGAAATTGAAAAGTTTAAGAAATATTCTTAAACACATTTATTTTCTTTCTCTCCTGCTATATTATTATTATTTTATTCTTTTAAGTGTTTGGAATTTGCAAATTCCTATTCCTACATTTGGTATCAGAGTCTGTTTAATAAAATCATTTAAAAGTAAATATGGCAGCAAGCAGTTCATTCCAAATGCAGCTTCCAAAATTGAATGAAAAAAATTATAATAACTAGTCTGTCCAGTTAAAAGTATTTTTTCGCTCACAAGATCTATGGGACGTGGTGGAGAAAGGTTTTACCGATGTTACAGACTCAACTGCATTTGAGTCACTTAGTAAGGAGGAGAAAGATTCATTATTAGAAACACGCAAGAAAGATCAAAAGGCATTATATGCCATTTTTCAAGCCGTGGAAGAAACGGTATTCCAAAAAGTATCGATGGCAGAAATATCACATGCTGCGTATTAAGCAAGTTCGTTTGCAAACACTTCGAGCCGATTTTGAGTCTTTACGTATGAACGACTCATAATCCATTTCTACTTACTTTGATCAGGCTCAAGCCATTGTCAATCAGTTGAGAATCAATGGCGAAGAAATAAGTGATTAAAGAGTAGTAGAAAAATTATGCGATCCTTAACAGTAAAATTTGATTTTGTCGTAGCAGCTATTGAAGAAGGCCAAGATTTATCAAATTTATCTATTGAAAGATTGTTGGGTTCATTGTCATCACATGAGCAACGAATGAACCAACGAGTCAACAATTCTAGCCCAGAACATGCTTTGCAAAGTAGGGCGAATTTAACCAATCGAGGTGGATATCAAAATAGTAGAGGTCATGGACGTGGCCGTAGTCGAGGAAGAGGAAATTATTTTGTCTCCAATAGAGACAATATTAGAGAAAATAATTCTTCGGGTAGAGGCACAACTTCTGGACGTGATAAGTCCAAAATTTAGTGCCACATATGTAACCGGTTCGGTCATTATGCATCTGAATGTCGAACCAAATTACAAAGTGAATGAGGAGAATAAGCAAATGCAGCGGAAGTGGAGGAAAATTTAGTTTTAGCCTGTAAAGATGGTGCGGACATAGAAACTGGCAATGTATGGTATCTTGATACAAGATGTAGCAACCATATGACTGGAAAGAGAGAGCTATTTTCACATCTAGATGAATCAGTCCGAGGAGAAGTCAAATTTGGGAACAAATCAAAAGTTCCTGTGATGGGTAAAGGTAACATTAATATTCAATCAAAAGATGGTACCAATGCTACTATTACAGATGTATTTTATGTGCCTAATCTTTTCTGGAATTTGTTAAGTATGGGACAACTTTTAGAAAAAGGGCATAAAATTCATATTGAAAATGGAATTTGTGAGATAAGGGGGAAAAATAATAAAATCATTGCAAAGGTAAAAATGACAAAGAATCGTATGTTTCCTTTATCCCTTCAAACGATATCTTTGATGAATTTACAGGCAATAGTCAAAGATAGCAATTGGTTATGGCATCTTCGATTTGGTCATTTGAATTTCAGTGGTTTAAAATTATTAGCACAGAAACATATGGTAACTGGTCTACCTCTAATTGATGCACCCACCAGTACCTGTGAAGGTTGTATTCTCGGAAAGCATCATCGAGACTCCTTCCGAGCAGGTAAATCAAGACGTGCCAAGCAACCATTAGAGTTGGTACATACAGATATATGTGGACTTGTCGAAGTAGAATCAGTGGGGCTTAAAAGGTATTTTCTACTTTTTGTGGATGATTTCTCCAGGAAGATTTGGGTTTATTTTTTGAAAGAAAAATCAGAAGCTTTTAACAAGTTCAAAGAATTTAAGGCGCTTGTTGAGAAACGAAGTGGATTTTCCTTGAAAACTCTAAGATTAGACAGAGGAGGAGAATTTACTTCAAATGAATTCAATGACTATTGCAAGAAAGAAGGAATCCAGCGCCAACTGACAGCCAGCTATACACCTCAGCAGAATGGTATAGCAGAAAGAAAAAATAGAATAATATTTGAGATGGCTAGAAGCATGTTAAAAGCAAAATACTTGCCAAAGCCTTTCTGGGCAAAAGCTGTCACTTGTGCTGTTTACTTATTGAACAGGTGTCCAACGAAGAGTGTTCGTGGAATAATCCCAGAAGAAGCATGGAATGGCCATAAACCGGATGTGTCTCACCTACGAATATTTGGGTGTATTGCATACGCTCACATACCGGATGAAAGGAGGAAGAAACTAGATGATAAAAGCAAAAAATGTATCTTTATTGGCTATAGTGATGTGACAAAGGGTTATAAGTTATATAACCCAGACACAGCAGAGGTGATCATAAGCCGAGATGTTCAGCTTGTTGAAAATGAAGCATGGCAATGGAATCAAAATAATGACACAGCAACAAATGTCATTATTAATGAAGTATCAACAACTGAGTCATTTTCAACTAGTCAGTTACTAAGAAGCAGTCCAACATCACAAGTTGAGACTTCTGGCACAACAGCAGATCCAAGGCCTTCAGGACGCCCTCAAAGAACTCGTGTCATGCCAGCACGATTACAAGATTATGTGGTAACTAGAGATGATGATAATGATGAGATGACAGACGAATCTCTTGTAAATTTTTGTTTATTCGCAGATTGTGATCCAGTTTCATTTGAAGATGCTGTAGCAGATGAAAAATGGATCCAAGCCATGAATGAGGAGATCTGTTCAATTAAGAAGAATGAAACATGGGAGCTAACATCTTTGCCATCAGGAAAGAAGCCAATTGGAGTCAAATGGGTGTACAAGACAAAGTACAGACCCGATGGACAAGTCGATTGTTACAAGACGAGATTAGTGGTCAAGGGCTATAAGCAAAAGCCAGGAATTGACTACTTTGAGGTATTTGCTCCAGTATCAAGAAAGGATACTATTCGAATGATCTTATCACTTGCAGCACAAAATAAATGGAAGATACATCAGATGGATGTAAAATTAGCATTTCTAAATGGTGTCCTGCAAGAAGAAGTTTATGTTGAATAGCCACCTGGTTTCATAAAGAAAGGAAATGAAGACAAAGTCTTGCGCCTCAAGAAAGCTTTATATGGCTTAAAACAAGCACCCTGTGCTTGGTATTCTCGGATTGATACATATTTTTTGCAGAATGGATTTCAGAAATGTCCTCATGAGCATACATTATATATCAAGTCAGAATCCAATGGTGACCTATTAATATTATGCTTATATGTTGATGACTTGATATTCACAGGAAATAGTAAAGCAATGTTTGCTGAATTTAAGAAGTCCATGACTCAACAATTTGAGATGACTGATATGGGATTAATGTCTTATTTTTTAGGCATTGAAGTAAAGCAGACGGATAATGGCATATTTGTTTCACAAAAGAAATATGTCATTGATATTCTATAAAAATTTCAGATGAATACAGCTACTCCAATCCGAACTCCAGTTGCAGAACGTGTGGAAATGAAGAAAGAAGGTAGTGGAGAACTGGTGAATCTAACTTATTTCAAGAGTATAGTTGGCAGCCTACGTTATTTGACATCCACTAGACCTGACATTGTTTATGGAGTTAGGTTAATTAGCCGTTTTATGGAGAAACCATACCAGTCACACTTACAAGCAGCAAAGAGAATCTTGCGTTATCTCAATGGTACGAAAAGTCATGGAATTCTCTATAGTTATTCTGATGCTTTCAATTTGGTCGGATACACAGACAATGATTGGGCAGGTGATATTGAAACTCGTAAAAGCACATCGGGATATGCCTTTTATTTAGGAAATGGAATCATTTCATGGTCTTCTAAAAAACAACAAGTGGTAGCTTTGTCAACAGCAGAAGCAGAGTATATTGCAGCAACATCAGTAGCATGTCAAGCAATTTGGCTACGCAACATATTAAAGGACTTAAAGCATAATCAGATAAGTCCAACAACAATTCATTGTGACAATAAGTCGACAATTGCACTAGCAAAAAATCCTGTATTTCATGGAAGAAGCAAACATATTGATATTCGATTTCACTACATCAGAGAGCTTGTCAAAGATGGAGAAATTGAGCTTCAGTTTTGCAAGTCGGAAGAACAGGTTGCAGATATTATGACAAAACCTTTGAAAGCTGATTTATTTGAAAAGTTTAGGACTATGCTTGGAATTAAAGATTCAAGTTTGAGGGGGCGTGTTAAATAACAAACTTGAAAAAATAAAAAATAAAAAAAACAGAAAAGCTTATTTTAGAAAACAGTTTTTTTAAAATATAAAAAATGAATGATTTTAATTTATTTTTATATTTAGATTTTGTTATTTTTAGGTTTTAGAAAGATCATATAAAGGATTTGTAATTCAATTGTTATATGCAAAAAGTGAAATTGAAAAATTTAAGAAATATTCTTAAACACATTTATTTTCTTTCCCTCCTGTTATATTATTATTATTTTATTCTTTTAAGTGTTTGGAATTTGCAAATTCCTATTCCTACATTTGGCTCGTTTTATAAATGAATCAAAGTTGAATCTTAATTCAAAATTTGATTAAGAACAAGCTCATTTATAGGCTCTTTTACAATGTTTTTAATATACACATTTATGATTTATATTTTGTAATTATGAAATTAATAATGATATGTATACAATTAGTTTCACAAATATTATATTTTATAATTTTATCAAATAGTTGAAAAGTTTAATTTTCAAAAAAAAAGAGTTCATGTTAAATAATAATAGTAATAATAATAATTATTGTTGTTATTGTTGTTACTGTTATTATTATTAGCCTAACAATTTTGATATTTTAAAAAATATATTTTAACATTCTTATAATTTTTTTGATAATTTAATTTGACTAAAATACATATATTTCTAATTTACATAATTACAGAACGTTTTGCCTTATAGAGGGAAAATTCTTACAAAGAAAAAGGAGTAAACTATGACAATGTTATCTAATTATGGAGAATCCTGGCTAGTCCAGTGAATTTTCAATAACTCAAAGTACATGATAATTGCATTGATACATAAGGTGGTCAAATGGTAAATCTTCAGTATTCTCAGAGCCAATCAATACAAACTGTCAGTGCCATAAAAAATAAAATAAAATAATATATATCATCATTAACAGAATATTATTATTGGTGATGCATAAAAACATGATATTATGATTGTATCTAATAACTTGGCATCATCCAATTCCATCTTCTGTGTCCACATATTCCTAGTAACCCACTTAGGCCTAACACGTTATAAGGTTCTACTTTCTCCAGAGAATCAAGCAATTAATCTTTACTTCAGACAACATGAGAATTCCTTTCCCATTGGAGCTCCCACCAAAATAATTAGTTGCATATAATGAAATTGCTAAATTTACACTAAACAGAAACCCTTGAAATTGCTAAATTTCTTTATAACATTGAAAATTTAAACAATGTCTCAATTTAGTCACTAGCATCTGAGCCTAATATACAACCAAAAAAAAGAAGGTTACCATTCTAAGCTATTCTAAAGTTGCAGATATTCAGCCGGGCTCTTAGAACCTGTCTTTACACTCTTGTATATGCTTACATTTAGATTCATTTTCATGGCATGTCCAACCTTATCCCTTCATTTCTTTCAAATCAGGTTAGAGCTGCATGCAAAAGTTTCAAATCTCCCACAAAGATGGCCATCTTTGCAAATTTCACTGAAAAAATGGAAAATAACATGCTTGGTTTATGAGCAGCTAGGTTTTCACAACTCATAAGCTTGCACAAGCAACAGCTTCTTGATCCACATTGTTGTGAAATAAGCTCAATTTAGTAATAGCAAGTGCCTCTCCAAAAAGTGATGCCCGTGTAGATTTCAAAATACGAACTTCCACATAATCTCCAACAATGGGATTTCGCTTGTTACTTGCATCCTCATTTCTATCTGGCACTGGCAGATTGGTGAACGAAACTCTGTGGCCTCTATCACTCTTGCCAATAAGTTCTGTATCTGGGGCTCTTTTGTTGGGCCCTTCCACTAACACAAGTTGGACATTTCCAATCTGGGAGTCATAACACTGACCAGTACTCTTGCGGAAGGCCTCGATAAGTTCTGTAAGCCTCCTCTGTTTTACTTCTTCAGGAACATCATCCACATAGTTCCTGTGGGCATGGGTCTTCTCCCTCATGCTATATGCAAACATGTAAGCCATATCATATCCAACAGCCTGGACAAGACTTAGTGTGTCTTTGTGTTCCTCCTCTGTTTCTCCGCAGAAACCTGTAAAAAGAAATCTAAAGTACTAAGAGGGCAATATCAAAACAGAGATCCAACTTTACCTGCATGCAAAGCCATACATATATTATAGATTACAAATCTGGGAGCAATTCTTAGGCAGATCATCTCAAATCTAAATTAAACTTGACATGTTCGCAAGTAAATAGACAATCAAGGAGGGTTCTTGAGAGAGGATATTTCTGCTTCTCGTTACACATTTGTTAAGACAGAACACGCAACATTATGATCACTAATCAGTAAGTAGAACCACATGCAAAACTACCAAGCATGCTTAGTGAAAGAAATAATACCTACAGATTCATGCAAGAACAAGAATATGAATATAAATTACTAAGTGGAGCAAAGACAAAATCAATCCCACACATTCCAAAGATTTTTGACCGCTACTACCAGTTCAGTTAAATTAAACCGTGAAATGCAACGTACAGGTTCAAAGTTAAAGAAGCCAAAATTAAGAATTGAAGTCGATTATAAGATTACCATCCAATTATTAATTCCTCTGAGAACAGAAATCATATAGAGAGGTCACTGCAGCCTCATTTGCTTTATAACTTATATTTAGGCCATAAAGAAAAAGAATATAAATGAGTCAAATTACTCATGAGTACTAGGACTTGGCTGGCAAAAATTTTTGAATTTGACTCAATTTTAATAGTTTTCACCTCAAACTTAAGTAGCAAGTTCAGCCAAGTTCAAGTACACTGATACTTGACTCGAATGCCTTATGAATCTAATGAAGTATCTAGTGAGAATAATTAAGTGTATAAGGTTTTATATAAAGTTAAATATTTCATACCATATAACATTTAAATAATAAGTTATTATTTCAAGTTCTAACTACATTCTACAGTTCATTCAAGCTCTTATAATATTAATCGAGCATAGTTTAGTCGAAATTGAGTATTTCAAGTATCTCAGTCAGACCAATTTAAATATGAATAATAAAACTTGATCAAGTTTGAGTCTCAAGTTTTCTAATCAAGTTGACCTCAAGTACTACTTGCTCAAATTGATTACACCTCTATTCTTAAAAAATAAAATATTTTAGCTCACAGATAATCAAATGCGTGACTCAATACCTTTCAGCTTAATGTTTACACTTTATAATGTCTGTAATTTTACATACAACTATCTAGGCATACAAGCAAGCACAGAAAAGCACAGCTTCCAGTTTAAGATCAAATAAAATTTAAATTTTTAAATATTGGATCTCTTACCGCAAATGAAATCACTGCTTATCCCAATATCTGGCAAGATTCTTCTTATCTTTTGAACAAGATCTAAGTATGCCTCTCTGGTATATCCCCGACGCATTCTCTCAAGAGCAGTGCTACTTCCAGTTTGTGCAGGTAAATGAATAGATTTGCAGATATTATACCTGTCTCGCATGACATACAATAAGTCATCTGGAAAGTCTTTAGGGTGCGGCGATGTGTATCTGAACCGCATCTCAGGAAATTCGGTCGAAAGCCGATCCAAGAGATCAGAAAAACGCAATCCCATCTTTTTCACCTTGCACATGCTGGAAAAGCCTTCACTTAGTTTCCAATTTGACCCTGGTTCAACTTCTTTTTCGATCCCAGATGCATCATTATAGCTGTTCACATTCTGGCCAAGTAGAGTTACCTCTTTCACTCCTTCTTTCCAGAGTTCAGCCACCTCCTTCACTATTGAATCCACAGGACGTGATCGCTCTCTGCCTCTAGTAAAAGGAACAATGCAAAAGGAGCACATATTATTGCAACCCCTCATCACTGAGACAAAAGCACTAATTGCATTTTTAGAGATTCGAACTGGAGTTACATCAGCATAAGTCTCTTCAAGTGAAAGAAGAGTATTGATCCCCTTTTGGCCATAGTCTACCTCTTCCAGTAATCGTGGCAAATCTCTGTAGGCATCAGGTCCACAAACCACATCAACCATCTTATCTGCATCAAGTATCTTGTCCTTTAACCTCTCAGCCATACATCCCAAGACAACCACCTTTGGAGGACAAACAGACTGTGACCTTCCGATAGCAACATTGCTCTTCCAGTGTCTCTTTAGAAACCAAAAGTAATTAAGTCTCTGCCATACTTTTTGCTCTGCATTGTCCCTGATAGCACAAGTATTGATAAATATTATCTCAGCACTCTCAGGAACATCCACAGTTTCATTATATCCTGCGTCCTTCATAATAGATAGGACAATCTCCATATCATTAATATTCATCTGACATCCATAAGTCTCATGATAAATACGACCCCTTGGAGGAATTTCAGCATCTGGAGGACCTTCTGAAGCTGTTACAAGGCTAGACAGAAAATACAAAAAGGAAAATTTAAGATCAGAGTTGCACTTTACATAAAGCACCATCATCTTAAAATGAAAGGTTATTGGCTTCACATAGAATGTGTTTTTTCCCAGAACATTATTAACCAGAATAGAGTGGCATGATAGGAGGAAAAAAAAAAAAAAAAAAAAGATCGATTGAGGGAGCCAATAACCTTGAAACAATTCACACCATATCATATGTAGCAAGCAAAAGTTTGCTTCAACTTTCAATGAAATGTTGATTCATTTCCCATATGAATGACATTGAAGAATAGACTTTCAATGGTAAGGCTATATAAGATTTAGACAGATATGTTTTTTAAAGGTAGATCATTTATTGTTTATGTTTTTTAAATATATGTATAGACACTCTAGAACAAATTTTAAATACACAATGAAACAAAAAAGATTTGCCATAAGGGCCTAATGTCCCTAAAAAATCCAAAAGTAGCCTCATCTTTCAATTGTCTCAATTATACCATCAACTTTGGGGTGTTAATGTCAATTGTAGCCCATCCCTTGTATTGACCTCATTTAGGAAAGTATCTGTTAATGTGGAATGCTAACGTGTCTAATGTTTCCTCAAACATAAATCTAATGCCAATAACCATTGCATTTTGAAAATTGAACTGGAAATGCTAATAAATGCAATAAATATTCACATGATATGTGTAATTTTTGAGAAATACTAATGCGGAAGGTTCATTTTTAGAGTATTAGAACATGTAAGCATGCCCCATCATGTACACATAAGATTAACAAAACACCCAATTAAAGTCTTTGGCAGAATCGAAAGATTGAACTACAATAAAGAGACACTTTAAATTTCATAGTTATCATGTTTGGTAATGCATAAAAATTTATATAAAAAGTCTTATGGGATTGGTTATAATTGAGCTAAATTCAAAAAAAAAACTAATAGAATTTGCAAATGAATTCTATACAAAGATACCAAACATGAGAATTCAATTGATGAAATGAATTTTAAATTGAATTGTTGATTTTGCCTAATATAAAACAAAGAATAAATATATACTATCATCGAACATTATAAGCATTACCGATGGAAAATTACTAAATTTAGAAGTTTGTTAAATTCCCCAAATACAATCTATACTCACTGTGAGCGTGTTCGTGAAGCAGAGAGAGCGGCCTGAGCGACGAAGTGGTGAAGGCCAGGACCGTCAGTCTTAGTAGACAAAGAATGGATAGATTGGCACAAGCTTCGAGAAAAGGTGTTTCCTTTGAGTGAGCAGTGAGGTAAATGGGCATTGTAATGATTGTTGGATGAGAGAAATCTGATGGCGAAGAAGAAACGATTCCTTTGGAAGTTGAGACAGCGGTGAGGTTGGCTCAGGATCATCGCTGATAGACAAGACGCCATTACCTCCAATACTTTCGATAGGGATTTTGCTCTTATTTCTCCATCTAAATCTACTAAAACGCACCGTTTCCTTCGTATAATTACACTATTTATTTATCTCTTTTGTTAATTTAAAATTTTTTTAGCATTTATTAATTTAAAATTTTCTATAATATATCACTTAAAAATTTCAATTAAGTTAAAATTTACTTACAACAATAACTAAAAAATTTTAATTTAAAATTTATACTTAATAAAATAAATTATTATTTTAAAATATTTTTATAATTTAAGATCATCATCATCATACTAAATTTTACTCTCTGTTGCTTTTTAATTGTCAATTTTTGAAGCATTTTTTTAAATTAATGGTGATTTTTAAAAAACCAATAAGATTTTATTTGTGTTCAATTTTATCTTTATCCTTATTTGTATCTATTGCTCTATATAATTAATGCACAATCTATTGCTCTATAATTAATAAGAATAATTTAGTTATTTTATTCCTAAAATTTAGAAGGGTGTATTCAATTAAAACTTTTAAAAATATTAATAGACATTTTTTAAGTGAATGACTTTTGTAAAGTTTATGAATTTTTAGTGACTTTTACAGAATTTATAAATTTATAAATGACTTTCAAAAACTTGATTTTAAAAAACTTTTATAAATATTGATAGATTTTTATAGACAGTAATATACTTTCAATAACTATTATCACAGGTCAGATCAACTAAATTTTTAAAAAATTTAATATTTTTCGAATTTATATATAATTCATGAATAAGTTTAGTCTTAACTAGTTCGTTATTTTAAGTTAGAGATGAAAATTGTTTTTTTAACTGAATATTGTTATCTTGATTAATCTATGCGCTATCATTTTTAATATCATCAAAATAATTCTAATTATATTGTCAACCCATTAATTTTTACTTGCAATAAACTATTAAACTAGAATAATATAATCATTAAATTATGTCAATGAATGAATAGATTGTATAGAATAAAATAAAGACAAATCATTTTTTGTTTGATTGTGTGCCGAAACTGAGAGTAGAGTAAATTTATAATATGGAGTTTGATTGCTCTAATAAGTTTCACAAGTATACCCATATTCTTATATGGTTCAATGTGAAATCCATTGACGAGGGAAGGTGGCTTAATTTTTATATTTGTGTACTACTTGTGACTGAAAAAAAAAATTTATGAAAGTTTTGAGTGAAGGTGAAAAAGAATTTTTGAAATCTTTTATTCATATAACTATATAAAAAGTCATTAAAAGTATATAAAAATTGATTATTTATAAAAGTCAATGACTTTTTGAATATCTATTTATTTTTATAGAATTTAAAAAAGTTGTAATCAAATATCCTTTGATTTCTATATATATTTTTTAAAATTTTTAAAAGTTATTATTGAATACTCCTTAACTTTTTAAGTCTATAAAAATCTTTAATTCTCCTAATCCAATGCACTCATATTGGTGTAATTAATTGTTTCTTAATCTTTGTAAAATAATAAAAATGACAATTAAAAAGGGATGGAGAGAATACAATTATAGATGATTACAAGACTTTACAAAGTAATTTAGGTGGGTACATTTAATTAAGACTTTTAAAGATATTTATAAATTTCTTTTAAGTGAATAATTTTTGTAGAGTTCATGGATTGTTAATGGCTTTGTAGAATTCATAAATTTATGAATGACTTTCAAAAATTTTATTTTAAAAAAATTGTATAGACATTGATAGACTTTTATAGATATTAATAGATTTTCAATAATTATTATTGCAGGTCAGACTAATCATATTTTTGAAAAATTTAATATTTTTCAAATTCATATATGACTCATAAATAAGTCTAGTATTAACTAATTCGTTATTTTAAGTTTTTTAATTAAATATTGTTGTCTTAATTAATCTATGCACTATCATTCCTACTATCATCAAAATAATTTTAATCATGTTTTCAACATATTAATTTCCACCCTACAATCAATTATTAAATTAGAAGACAAGTTATATAATATAATTATCAAATATTGCATGCTAACGAATGTATGGATTATATAAAATAAAATAAAAATAAATCATTTTTTATCTGATTGTATGTAGGGATTACGAATATAATAAAGGGATAAGTTCAAAAAAGTCCTGTGATTTTGAGCTTTTGCAAATGAAGGCCTGTGATATTTTTTTTTTTGCAAATGCAGACATATGATTTACTCCGTTAGAATTTGTGGGGTTTAAATAGAGATGCTGTCATATTCCTGCTCTGGTGGCACGCACTGACCAATGAGAAATTTTCCCCTTTCCACGTGGCATTTGATTAATACAATTAAAAAAATTGAGGTTATTTTTGAAAAAGAAGAAATGAAATTAATGAAACAAATTTTGAAAAAAAAAATAATTAAAAAGAAATGATCCTCATAATTTTAAAACCTAATTTTGTATTTTCCTCCAATATAGTTTCGTCAATTCACAACGCTAAAGAATCATAAAAAGGAATACCAACTCAGCTGTTCTCCTAAGAAGATCTCTTAATCACTGTTACTAATGGGTGAAAGCAATGGCAGTAGCGAAAGTGCTGAGATTCGAAGGTGTGAATGTGGTGTGCAATCACTAGTGAGGATAGCATTAACACCACAGAACCGAGGCAAGAAATTTCATGGCTGTGGTCGATTTATTAGAGGTGAAAGGTGCAATTTCTTCGAATGGGTTGAAAATGATTGTATTGGTTGCTCAGAAAGAATTCCATAGTTGATTGAGAAGATTAGACTTTGTGAAGATGAAATTGTTGAATGTCGTGCAAGAGAGGTGGAAATCCTAAGTGATTTAGCTCGAATTGAAGAGCAATTGAAGAAATTACAAACTCAGTTGTGTGTTTCAAATGCAAAAAATGAAATTCTAAAGATGCAATTGGCAGATTATTTAGAGAAATTAAGAGACAGGAAAGTGAATAAAAGTGGTAGTTTGAATTGGGTCTTAGTTATTTTTGTTAGTATTTTGATTTGGTTTTTTCTGTATTCTAATAGAAGTTTTGGCATAGGCAGACTTGCTTTGCCATAAATGTGTAATAACTTTATGTATGCAAGATGTTTGTTAAAATGACTAAATGAAACTTTTGGTTGCAAATTTATGTGTTTCATGAGTTGTGATTTGATTAGTGAATATAATTAGTTTAATAAACTTTCAAGTCTATTGCATGTGTGTCAATTGCATGTTATTATGTCATATTGAACCCTTGTACTAGCCATTTTGTATGCAGCAAGTAGAATCTGCAGAGCTGCAATTTTCAAATGAAGAGAATGCTGCTCTAACCTTAAAATTTTCATTTCCTTTCAAATGAGATTAAACAGGCACAGAACTGAAGATAAGAACTTATGGCTGAATTAGGTCCACTAGAGGAGAGAAATGTGTGAGATGGAATGACAAGCATAAGGCACATGGTAATGAAACTTTAGCAGAGTTGGAAGACCAAATAGCTAGTAAACTCATCCAAAAAAAACTAAATATTGTGATTAATTGCTCAGTGTGCAAAACTAGCAAAGTACCAACAATCTTAGCAATATAACCATAAATGATGAGCAACTTGTAACATAAATTACATTAATGAAAAATAAAACCTTTATATTAGTATAACATTTGAAAAGACGCCTGCAAATTTATAACATCAAAATGATAATAAAAAAAACCTTAAAAATTATATTTGCTATTCACATATCACAAATAAGAGACATTGCATATCCAAACAGTTTGTTTTCCAACTATTCATTTGTTCAGAACCAAAAAATGCCTCATTGCAAAAAAAAAAAAAAATTCAGAGGCATAATGAAGTGGTGTGTCATATTGCAAAACCAACTTCTTTCCTGAAATATTGTTCAACATTTATTTTGCATACTGAAATACAACATATAAATGTCATACAAAAATTCTTAATTTCTTATTAATTCCTATTTTCATACTTTCTTCCTAGGTGAAGTCCTTGTTTTTTGCAGCAATTGAGTAGCTCTTTTGAAATTCTTCAAGCTAGAAGGAGAAAGAGGCACAGTAGAATTTGATGGAGTATAACAAGGCACATTTGCAGAAAGAGGCACACTTAAATTAACTGTCAAAAAGGACATGCCTTGAATATTAGACAATCTAGGTCTCTTAAACTTTGAATTAGTAGCCACATTTGAATGTCTTGGTGGTTTAGAAGCATGCTTTCCCTGATTTACAATGCAAAATAATATCAAAACCCTTAGATCACTAGGATTGCATGGTAAAAGGATTAAATGCAATAAAACCTGAAAAATACCTGAGAACTTGAAGGCACATTTTGCAATATTGTATGACCTGCAGCTGGTTGTGAATTGAAGTTGACACTGCCACTACCATTGCACTCATCCATTGTTCTTGTAGTTGGTTGTGAGAAAGACTGGTTATTCTGTGCATTTCTCGGTCTTTTTCTTGCATTACCCTATAACAAACACAACCAAATCCTATTCACCCAATTTATTATAACACCAAATCATTAAGATTAAATTGAATAGACAAGAGACAATACATGAGTCGGTATATTGACATTGTGCCCTGATGATTGACCTTCATGAGGCTGTGAACTAAAGATTACATTGCTATTATTATTGCAATTATTTCTACTACTTGGATTAGGCTGAGAGGATGATTGACCAATTGTTGAATTTCTTTGCCTTCTTCTTGTCCTTGGTTCATCCTATATTTCAACATTTTATAATTTCAATGAAATTTCAAAACAAATGCATGATATGAAAAATTTATGACAAATTAATTGGTATTATTGCATCTTACTATATTCACTCTAGCATCTCTTAACCCATTTCCCCCATTTGATCTAGCTTTTGAAGTTGCGCTAGCTCTTGAATTTGATGCTTTATTCCTTTGCAATCTCATCCTCCTTTGCCATGGGGTTTCACCTGTGACAGATGCTCGACATCCTCTAACATTGTGACCGAGTTGGTTACAATTTCCATAAAGTACTTGTTTGACAGCTCTTGACATCTTAAAAGGATTTCTTGCCTCATCTACTAGTCTTAGTCTCTTCTTCCTTGGTCTACAAGCTAGTTTCCTTACATGTGGAGGATGAATGTCTGGATAAGCTGTCTTCTCCCATTCATGTTGTGATGGAACAAGATGTATAATATGCTTGTATATTGCCAAAAAAGTACTTTTAGAGAAGTAAGGGTGCACATATGCTTCAGGTTTCTCTCTATTTGTGTATATTACAGAGATAACATGCTTACAAGGGACCTGTAAGATCCCACATCCTACAAGTGCAATTGGAGTTGTTCAAGTTCATAAAATTTTTTGTCATAGAAATCCACCTCATATGTTTTTGTTTTTACAGGTGTACAAAAACAATTTCTGCTTGCTAACTCCAACCTTTCTAATGTATCTTAAGTATTTGGACATATTTCACCTTTGTACCTCTGCACACCAGTGTACTTTACATGGAACCTCTTTATAAGTCTTCTTCTTATCCACTCTACGATGCTGAGAATTGGCATATCCCTTTTTGCTGTAATATATGAGTTGAATGACTCACATATATTGTTTTGAAGTGCGTCAGACTTAGTGTGAGGAGAGAAATGTGACCTTGACCAAGTCTTTGGATCCTTTGTCATTACCCAATTGTAAGCATTCTCATCAAATTTCTTAAACTCTTCCATGTGCTTCTCCTATGTCTTCAATGTATTAGCATATGCCCTAAACCACAATTTCTTCTTATATTCAATCCCTCTGAATAGCTTCTTGTAGTTTTCATACATACGCTTCACACAATATCTATGTTCCACATTAAGTTGCACTTATGTAAAAGCCTTCATAAGACCCTGCATTGAAAAAATAGAGTAACTATAACTTACGTAAAGATAATTAAAACACATTCAATTATATTGAGTTTTGTGGTTTACCTTTTGCTCCCAACCAGTCTCCTATGGTCTCCTAAAGTCATCATATAATAGTTTTAAAAACCATACCCAATATTCTTTGCACTTAATGTCCACAACAGCAAAAGCAATTGAGAACATATTTTCATTCCCATCCCTACCAACTGCACATAGTAATTGGCCACCCATAGATGTCTTTAGATGACAACCATCTAATCCAACTATAGGTCTTATACCCACAAAGTAACCTTGCTTTTGAGCACTAAATCTAACACACATTGACTTAAAAGCTGTCACTTGCCTTAGCACTCTATAAATATTTGCTTTAGCACTTTCATCAAGTTCCAAATCCTTAAGAGCAGTTTCCAATTTCACCCAACTCCCAGGATTGTATTTCCTTATAGTCTCAGCATATCCCAAAGTCTTTTATACTACTCATTTATATCACCTTCAATCAACTTCTTTGCTATTTTCTTGGCTCTATATATCTTGTGTAAGGAAACCTCAGCTCCTAACTCTCTTTTTATTGTCTTTTTCAATGTTGTTACATCCCATAATGGATTTTCTCTGAATCCTTCTAAGTATTTTTTAGCCAAGTATTGTGCAATCACCAATTTATTGTTCATATTAGTAGGGTAGTGGTGAACAGGCCTAAATGTCTTAATTTGAAAAGTATTACTATCAGCTAGCTTAGAAGCATGAATCCTAAAACCACATTTCTCTTTGCAAACTGCTATAATTCTCTTCCTATTGTTGTTGACAAGTTCATATATGAACTTCCTTTTAATAGCCCATTCTTTCAACGCCTTTCTAAAAACAGAGTGACTACTAAATTTCATCCCTTTGCACAATGCTGGATCATTAGCTCCAGTCTCCTCATTATAATTAAGACATCTCACCTCTTCATCATCAGACCCTTGCAAACTGTGCAACTCATCACTATCAGCGGCCTTTTCACAAAATTCTTCAAGGTCTTCATCATTTAGATCATTATCATCAGCATATTAGTCCTCTGTTGCATGCTGTGAGGTAGCCTCTGTATTTTGGTCATCCTTATCTCGAGGTAGTAATTCATCATCACTACCTTTTAAGTTATCATACAACTAACTTGGTTCCTCTTCATCACTGTCAAATTCATCACTGAATTCTTTCTCATCCTCATCAACATAATAGTCACTATCAAATTCATCACTTGTACCATCAGCTTCCTTGCCACTCTCACTAACATTTGCATCATTGTAACCTAAATTATCACTTTCACCTACCACATTTGCAGCACCATCACCATCACACATATTACCACTATCACGAAATAAATTAGCTCCCTCACCACCCACATACCCACTATCAGCAGCCATACTATCATTCATACATTCACCAATTAAACATCTCCACTTTCATTTTCATTATCATCCTCAACTATAGGAGGCAGTTGCACATTAGTTGCATCAGTCATTAAGGGTGGAGGATTCTCAATAAACTAGATGTATATACCTTCTTGACCCTTATTATAGTCTAACATGTTTTTTGTATTATGGTCATCAATAATTTCTTCAAGTCCTAACCCACTGCTTAATCCAAATATCCTAAACCACATTCTAACTCCTCTTAAGTATCCAATTTCCCTGTCAATTCCCTCCAGTTCAAATGTTGAAATTTTATCAATATCATAATGATCCCTGTACGCAATCTAACCCCCCATATACTTGTTCATTTCATTAGGATCATCCCATATACCACTATGGTGTATTACCAGATTCACAAACTCATCCATACCAAGCGTAGCTAATAAACTGCATTTTGGCACCCAATTAATAGTATCAAAAATAGGATTATAAGAAAATGGAGCACAACTAAGAATCAAAATGCATCTGAACTAAATTCACATTCGAAACTCATAGCACTATTTTTTCATAGGCAATCAAGTATCCATACCTGTTCACAGCCCGATATACCCGTTTACCCACACTCATTACAACTCGATCCCTAAACCCTAACCCATGTACAGAACCTTGACCCGAATCAAACAGAACATGCATGCATATATGAATATAAAATTGAAGTTTTCTAGAAGTGTAGATACCTTATTGAGTAAGTAATCAAGCAAAGCTTCAAACTTTTTCAACAATCCCTCCAACAACGCAAAATTCGATTTGCTTCAATAGTAATTTCTCAAAAAATTACTATGCAATCAAGATCGAAATTATAGAAAACTCAAAAAATTTGTTACTTTATAAGCTTTCCTAAGGGTTTTTATGCCTAGTTTGAGAGAAAAAAAAAAAAAAAAACTACATTTGCTTACTGTAAATTAAAGCTTTCAATTTTGGTTATTTGTTTTCCCGTTGAGCTTTGGAAATTAAGAAATTAGTCTTTTCAGTTTTTTTTTTCAAAATTTGTTTCATTAATAGCATTTCTTCTTTTTCAAAAATAACCTCAATTTTTTTTTTTAATTGTATTAATCAAATGCCACTTGGAAGGAGGAAAATTTCTCATTGGTCAGTGCGTGCCACCTGAGCAGGGATATAACGGCGTCTCTATTTAAGCTCCACAAATTCTAATGGAATAAACCTTATGTCTGCATTTGCAAAAAAAAATATCACAAGCCTTTATTTGCAAAATCGCGAAACCACAAGCCACTTTTTTGAACTTATCCCTATAATAAATTCATGATCTAGAGTTTCATTGCTCTAATGAGTTTCACGAGTAAATCCATGTTCTTATATGCTTCAGTTTGGGATGCAAGTTACATTGACGAGAGAAGGTGAACTGGTTCTTATATTTGTGTGCTATTTGTAACTGGAAAAAAAAAAGTCTATGAAAATCTTGAGGAAAAGTGAAAGAGAATTTTTGAGACTTTTTATTCATATAACTACATAAAAAGCCATTAAAAGTCTATTATTTATAAAAATCATTGACTTTTTGAATACCTGATTATTTTTATAGATTTTAAAAAAGTTATAATTGAATACCTCTTGATTTATATAGACTTTATTAAAATTTTTAAAAGTCATTATTAAATATAACTTGACTTTTATATAGTTTTTAAAAGTCATTATTGAATACCCATAACTTTTTAAATCTATAAAAGTTTTTAATTCTCCTAATCCAATACACTCATATTAGAGTATTTTCAATGGACTCTTTATTTAAGTTAAACTTCTTATAATAAAAACCATCCAACAAAAACCACTTGAACACCCTCTTTAGCAAAATTTTGCTATTTTTATTTTAATTGTAATTAATGTTCATCTCTTTCTATTAGTCATTTGATTTTAAAACATTAATGTTTATAGGATAAAATAAAATGAATAGTAAAATATAGAGAGTTTATTAAATTTAAATAAAATTTTCTACTCTTTATATTTAGATATTATGACTGTATTTTTAATATATATATTATTTAATATTGTATTATTATATTTAATAATAATTTATACCAAAGTAACATGCACCTTGATTTTTCTTTCTTGTACAATTGTTGTGGCTCCAAGCTTTGATGTCAAATAGTCCTATTAAGCTCAAAGTTGAGGGTAAATTTCACTCGTTGACCTCCAACATATGATTAATGTACTTCGTGGTTCTCTAATTAAAAAATTAGACATAAAATTTCTTGAACTATGCATATTTGTAATCACATAGATTTTAACACTAACTTCCTTTAGCTCCACTAATGGTTTGCTGAAGTGGCCATCATTTTCAGTTTTTAATAATATTTTAAGCAAACCATAAATGTAGATGGCGAAAGTTAATGTCAAGGACTCTGTGGTTACAAATATGCATAGTTCAAAGAATTTTATGTTTGGTTTTTTAGTTAGAGGACGATGAGTGAAATTATCATTCTCAAACATATAATTAACACAGTCTATGATCTTCCTAGTAAAAAACATTACATAAAAATACTTGAAATATGGAGATATGTGACCAAATGGTTCTTACTACTAACTTCCGTTAGATATCCTAACAATTAGCTAACGTAGCCATCCAAATCAACATTTTTAATCTTATTTTAAGCCACATCAGTTGCTAATAATAATAATAAATTATTTTTATTATTATAAATTTAATTCAATCTCTCCTTCATCCCATCTTTCTCACCCAACCTAAATCCTCTCCTTCACCCTTCAGCTCTCTCCTGAATTCTTACCAAACAACAGCTTGAAAAGGGGGAGAACTCTCTCTTTCTCTCTCTCCATCATCTCATTCAATCCCTCATCATCGATCATCATTCTTTTCTCTGTCCCTCACCATCATCCTCACCATTTCTCCATCTTAAAAAAGCAACAAAAAAAACCCCAATAGATTCTATCTCTGCTTCTCGATCCTTTAAGGTCCCTCTCTTTTTGGGCACTTAGTCTTTTTCTCACCCTTTGATCATAGACCGTGCACCCATTTAGTCGGACACTCATTCCTTAACATACCCAAACAAATCCCAATTTCTTCTCGTACTTAGTTTCTAGCTTCTATGTTTTTCTCTAGAAATGGAAATTTGGTAATTTATAACATTAATATTCATCAATTTCTTTTTCATTTTGAAAAAAATGGTGAAATTGAAAATCCCTTCTTAAATGCCCACCTTCCAAAGACTCCATGAGCAAAAGTTTAATAAATCCACCACGTATAGTAAAATACTTACTAGCCAAACCCTTCTAGTTAGCACCACCCAAAGCTTTCACGGTCCCTATTGCTATTTTCAAATTCTTTGTAACTTAATGACCCACTATGGCCATGTGAGGTAGTGACTCTTGGTTGCGAGAGGACATGGGTGGTAGTATGAGTAAAAGAGCCATTGACATATGGGTTTGAAATTTTGTTTTTCTTGATTTGGGTTTTCCTTTGTGGAATTGAGTTAATGGCTAAGTGAAGTTTTATTCTAAAGGGTGTCATCGTTTGCTTGATATAGTTAGTGGGGAGGGTTCTACAAAATGTGATCTTGATGAGTCTAGATTGAGAGCATTGACCATTTTGGTTCTTCTATTTGTTGTTCATGTCACATTGTTTATTATTATTATTATTATTATTATAATTGATGTGGCTTAGAATAATATTAAAAATATTGATTTGAATGGCCATATCAACTGGCCGTTAGTGTATATGATGAAAGTTAATGGTAAGAACTATCTGGTTGTATTTTTTTTTAGGTCAAGTATTTTTATGTAATGTTTTTTACTTAGAGGATTATAAAATGTACTAGTCATATGTTTGAAAATGACAAATGAAATTAATCCCTAATTAGAGAATTAATTTATAAAAAAAATCATAAAATGGTAAAAACCCTACAACCACCTACTATAAAATAACTTACCCTATAATCTAAATATATGTATAGAAATGACAATATGCCAAACAGTGTTGGGTCAACCTCATGAGCTAAATTTGGGAAAAAAGATAAAAAGGCAAATTAGGCTAATAGTTTTATCCACCGATGTCAAAAGTTTGAAGGCAAATTGCCACTAATGGAAGATAGAATATGCTAATCCTCAGCTTGGAGAATAGGTCAAAAGGCATATGCCTCATTGAAAAATAAAAAAGCAATGTTGATTTTCTTTAATGCTTGCTTAGCATTGGATAAGAAGGAATTGGCTCATAGCTAAATTGCAATAAAGTTTTCTTGTAGGTGGGAAAAGTTAACAGAAACAATGTGATTCAGTGATTTAATATTTGAGGGCAGCGAATTCTTAGAAATATATATATATATATGGTTACTTTGTTTAACCTATTTTGTTTGCAAAAAAAAAAAAAAAAAAAAAAAAAATTACGAAAAATCATAATTTTATTTATATTTTTTTTAATTAAACTATTATTTAGTAATTCTTTTTAGTTACGAAAAAATCTTTAATTTTATGAAAATATTGACTTATTTTTTTGCAAAACAAGAACTTTATGAAAGGAAAAATAATTTTATAATTATAAAAAAATGGCTCTCTTATGAAAAATCATAATTTTTTTTATATTTTTTTGTAACTTAAACTTTTTTTTTATAAATTTTATAGGTATATAAATTTAAAATATTAGCTCAATCATTCTAACATTTCTCATTTTTAATTAGTGAAATGTAATAACAGGTTAATTTAATTATAATATTTTAAATATTTAATTATGTTTATAATTTTTTATTATTCTGTTGATTACAAAAAAATAAAATTTTATGCTTTATTTTAAAATAAAGTAATATAAGTATTTCCTTATACGATGTCATTTATAAGAAAATTATAATTTTTTTTAAAAGAATACATTTTTTCATAATTACAAAATTATTTTTCTCTTAAAATTATTAATTTGTATAAAATAAATTATATTTTTGTAAAATTAAAATTTTTTTCGCAATTAAGTAGAATTGTAAAAAAATAATTTACTTTACGAAAAAATATAAATAAAATTATAATTTTTAGTAAAAAATCTATTTTTTTCGTAAACAAAATAGATTACTTTATTTTAAAATAAAATAATCATAGAAAATACCCATATATATATATATATATAATATTTAAATTAAATTTTTTAAAAGTATTCTTGGGGATTATAGTGGCCTAGTCACCAGTAAATTGTAAATTACCTGTAACTTTCAAAGGCAAGTGGGTACTTGGTTGGGCAGATATATCCACTTCAGATATTTTAATAATCCTTATCCGAATGAAAGTTATTTTTTTTTAAACAAAATAATATAGAAAAGCTTCTATTTAAAAAAAAAAAAAAAAACAAATTCATTTTTTTGTCGGTTGAGATTTTTTCTTCAATTTTTATTATTTAAAAAATAAAAGATATTTTTTTTAACATTAGAGGAAGAGAATTGATTCTAATTTTATTACTTAAAAGATTATATACTTATCGCTAGATTATACTTCGATGTGTTTGGAAAATAAAAAATATAATTTTAAAAAAATACAAATAATAACTATCTTTTATTTTGAGTATGAAATGGAATTAACAGATATACTATTTGAAAATATTTTTGCCTTTTTTTCTAGTTATAAGAAAAAAATGAAAGATTAATATTTGAAAGTTAATTATAATTTTATTTTCTTGGTTTTCTTAACACTATATACACTTTGGTTTCTATTAATTTTCTATTATCAATTTCAATTCCTATATTACAAGCATTAAACAAAAGAATATTAAAAAGATTTTAAGAAATTAAATGTCTTAGAATTTAATAATTAGAGCATTAAGTGTAATTAATTATAAAATTAAAATACTCCATCCGCTTCAAAATAATTATTTTTTTAGAAATTTTATTTAATTTCAAAATATTTATCATTTTAAAATTTTAAAAAAGTATTTATTATTTTTTTCTAACTTTATCCTCTCTTTATCCCCTATTAAATATTCACATTAATTATTTTTATTTCTTTGCATAAAAATAAAATAGATATTTTAATCTTTTTAACTTATAATTATGATAATTAAATGATATTCTTAATATATGTGTACTCTTTTAAAATGACTATTAATTTAAAACGGAGGGAGTATAATCAAATGCAATGACTTTATTATCAATGATTAAAGAGCTAAGTTTGTATTTCCCTTAAAAAAATGTTAAGTTAATAACAAATTTTAATAATTAAAATTACTTTTAAAATAATAAGAATCAAAATATATAATATGGTAAAATATAAGAAATTGTTTTTGCACTAAAGCATCAATATAATAAAATCATAATATTACCGCAATATTTATTTTTTTTTATAACAAGAAAAATATTTAATAAAAATATATTAGCCTTCATAATATGAGATAGTAATTATTTGTAATTTGATAAATTTGAGTACGAAATTTTTTAATTTTCACATTTAAAATAGATGAAAAAATCAATTAAATTACACCTTATTAAGTGAATTTAATATTTGGTTATTTTTTCTTTTTATAATTGAGTAGTTAAATTTAAATTTTAGCAATTAAAATTAACCCTATAAAAGAAAAAAAAAAAAAGGGTAAAAGGGAAGATATGGGCATGTAGTGGGAAACACAAAGAAGGTCACGCCCTCAAAAACCGTCGCTGGTTCTATTTGTCCCTTTCATCAACAATCTCTCATATCTCTGTTTCGCTGCCATTGTTATAGACAGATTAAAGCATGACCAGCTCATCCGCCACCTCTCGCAAGGTTTTTCTTTTATTTTTTAATCTTAATTTTGTTATTATTTTTTTAAAAATAAAATTTATCTATATATCCGCATATACATACATAGACACATATAGTGGTTATGTGTGGAATTGATGCCCTAAATAGGTTTTGATTTTGATGATTTGATGTGTTTAGGCACTGAGTAAGATTGCTTGCAATCGCCTTCAGAAAGAGCTTGTGGAGTGGCAGGTCAACCCTCCCACTGGCTTCAAACACAAAGTCACCGATAATCTTCAAAGGTTCCTTTTTTTTCTTTTTTCAAATTTCTGTTCAATTCTGTTTGTTTGCTGAGAAGAATTATCAGGGGAAAGGAAACAAACCCAGAAACGGAAAACGATGATTTCAGTGTTTTTTTTTTTTTGAACCATTTCTATGCAGCCAACTCGTTCCTCATATATATATTTTTATGTTTGGCTTCAATTTTGGGTGTTTGATTCGTGCTTCCTTCTTCTTCTTCTTCTTCTTTTTTTTTTTTTTTTTTTTTTTTTTTTTTTTTTTTGTGGATTTGAATTACAGGTGGGTAATTGAAGTAAATGGAGCTCCGGGAACCCTATATGCTAATGAGACCTACCAGCTTCAAGTTGACTTCCCAGAGCATTACCCTATGGAAGCTCCTCAGGTTTGTACAGTTGCATTGATATCCATATTGATTTATTGGATGGATGTTTATGTTTTTTCTTATGTAACCTTTTTTTTTTTTTTTTTTTTTTTTTATTGGCTGTTTTCTGGTTTAAACAGGTTATTTTTCTTCATCCGGCTCCCCTGCACCCACATATTTATAGCAACGGCCACATTTGTTTAGGTAATTATAGGGGTTTTAATACTGTCATACAACTACAATTTTGTATTACTTGTGCATAATTTGCTTTTATTCACTGTACTTTGGCTATTCTTGCTTGGAGGTTTTGTAATGTGATTTTTCATCGGTCTATGTTTATTGTTTAGTCATGAGCATATTTATTTTTTTGTTCTGAATCATTTGTGTTCATTTGTTTGTTGAAAATGATAGTCTTGTTTGTAAATATTGGTCCATGTTGATTATTTATCCTGGCTTCTCTGGCAAGATTTTCCATTCCATTCACAGTCTGTCAATGTTACTTGTATGCAAATATTTTAGTTTCTTTAGTGTAACTTAACTTTTAAAAGAAAATGAATTCCTCTGGTTGTTGTTGGGCAATAGCTGATAAAGCTAATCTCTAAGGCTGTGTTCATTTTGTTGATAATATTTTCTGCAAGTTCTGGTGTGATGCACCTGTGACCACTGCAATCTAGATTCATTCTCATGATTTTATTTGGAAGAAAATTGCTTTCTGCTAATTTCCATTGTTGCAACCAATTTTCTCATAAAATGCTAACATGTGTTATTTTCACAAGAAAATTGGTGTCTTAACCTTATATTTTAATGAGACTGGTGAAAGAAAATTTTCCTTTTTGGCTAGTATTATTGCAATCAGGTAGGTACAACATTGTTTGATTACTATAACATATGATGGAAAGAAATTAGGAACTTCCTAATGTGGTTGCTTTCACTTTGCCCCATAATGGTTCTTTTTTCTTTACCTTGATGCTTCCAGCACCTAATGCTTATCTAAGTTTGTGCATTTTGTCATTTAATTTGTCATCTAATGGAAGTGATCCAAAAGCCCTAAGATACTTCTTTTATCCTACATTTTTGGATAATTTGAGAACCTTGAGTAGCCCACAGCTGTAGCATTGTGGAAAGTTTGCGGTCTAGAATGTGTGATACAGGTTCACATCAGAGGCTTGAATCTTAAGCCAAGGAAATCTGGACTCACATGGAATTTGGGCTTTTTGTTGTTTTGTTTCAGGATATTATTTTGCATATTAAGTGGTCATGTTTTGAAAGAATTGCATGATTTCCTTTTGCATTTATGATTTTCTGAGGGTTAAGGTTTAATAATTTCATAGATTTTGACTTCTATTTCAGTTGCGATGTATTTCTAGACTTTCCAGTTCCAGATAATCTTCTTTTTTAAAATTGTCGTGCCACTTTTAGATGCATCTGTTTAAATTCACGCCAGCCTGGGGTTGGTGCATTTCTCAATATGGGCAAGGTACCAAGTTCAAGTCCCCTTTCCCTCCTTGTAAACCAAAAAAAATTCACATCATGTGAAGCAAGTTTGTATGTCATATGAATAATAGAAACTTTGTTTGTTGAGAGTATTGTCCACTTGTGAATCAGTCTGCTACTTTTGCTTCTTGGACCTACTTCATTGATTTTTGTTAGCCAAGCGGCCAAGTGTTGTCCAAGGAACAAGTATCTTAAGGAAGTCATGTTCCGCTCGCTTGGATCACGAGAAAGGTTGGTCTTAAGCAATCGGTGAGATTGTGTATCTCTGGCCCTTAAAATGTCTTTCCCTTTCCCATGCTTGTCTGTTGGTCAACAACCAACCACAGCTAAACTCTTGAAAATACGGGGAATATTAATAGAGTCTAAAGAAGAAAGCGTATTGAATTATCCTAAGAAGAAGGCAAGCTAGCACTCTTTTCCAGCTTTCTTACATTAGAAAAATGATTTTACTGGACTCATATGTGAGGTGTCATTCTCCTTTTATTCACTGTAAGTAAATAAAAAGCTTATATTAGGGGGGATCTGCTCTGTCCTAGCGAAAGCTATAGTTGGCAAGCTTCTTACACAAGTGGTGATTCTTTTGACTGGAGATTTCATTTAAGCTATTTTTTTATGGCATTGTGGATGTAATAGCTTGGGAAAGGGTTCAAGCTTACATTGTTGTGTAACTGCATACTCCTCTAGCATGCGTGAACATTGTCATTTTATAATTAACTCCATCAATGTAAATGGTAAGCTGTTGCCTGAGGAAATTAATTTTGGAAATAATTCTGAGTGGCAATTCTTTGGATAGAGGATTTGGTTACTGCAATTTTTAGTGGAAATAGATATATGAATGATAATAGCTGACCAGGGAAAGGACTTAAGTTTACACTGCTGTGTACCATCCTGTTTGAATTTTAGAATGCTGTTGCTGTATGGTTGATCTTCATCTAGCACTCTGATTGTGTTGGTCCTGGAAATCATGAGCATCAGTTGTATTACATGATAACCATAGGTTTTCAAATTTTATTTTATTTTAAGCGATAAGAGCAAGAACCATTTGAGATTCAAGCAGGCTTGCATGCATTATCTTGTTTCAATTTTTGACAACCAAGGGATACATCATTTTATTGTGAGATTAAAGTTTGAAGTAACACTGTGTCTCTGTGGACAGATACTTGGTTATTTGGCTTTTATGACCATTATATTGGATCATCCATGTATGGTCGCTTCAGTACAAAAACCTGCTGTGAATTAACATTATAGCCAAACTGACGTTTGATATATTACTGATTGCAGATATATTGTATGATTCATGGTCTCCTGCAATGACTGTTAGTTCTGTCTGTATCAGCATTCTCTCAATGCTGTCAAGCTCAACTGTGAAGGTTTGATCTTATGGTCGTTTGATTTTTCTCGCTTTATTTTCTCTATTTTTTAGCCAAAATAGGACATATGTTTATTGTATGGCAATTGTCCTTTACCCTTTTCAAATATAAGAATTCTATTTTTTTTTTTTTAAATTAATCATAACATGACATTCTAAACCATAAAAGATAGGCATCTGGAATAAGCTCTCACCATCTCCCTTTCTAATTCATGTGTAAATTCATGTCTTGCAGCAACGCCCTGAAGACAATGATCGCTATGTCAAGAACTGTAGAAATGGCCGATCTCCAAAGGAGACTAGGTGGTGGTTCCATGATGATAAAGTGTAATAATAATCGAGGCATCTATGCACGTTAGTTCAAATAATTTTAGTAGATGTCCTTTTTTTTTTTTTTTTTTTTTATTTCTTTTCGCGTCTCTTTCTCTCTCTCTCTAAAGGACAATGAAAACATAAGGGAAGCATTCTGAAAACAAATCATTTCTGAATTTGCATTACCTCCTGTAAATGGCAATGCCTGGTGTGTAAAGAAGGGGAAACAATGTGCATTTACTTTAGTAACATGTGGGGTACAAACTTGGTTCGCTGGTTACGTTAGAAGGTAAATCATCTGTGCTTTGTAAGACAAAGCACATGATTGGAAGTCTTATATCTTTTATAATCTTTTTCTGATTTTTTAGTTTCGCAGAATTACAGACCGATTTAACTTCAATTCTGGCAGGTTATTATTAGTGTGACTGTGGGTGAATATTTGTTTACTGTTTCTATCAATTGTATGCATGTGTTTGTTCCCTCTCTTCCCACGTCTTGCACTTTATGGTGATGTATATTATTGGGTTCCCAGCCATTTAATTTCAAGAATTTTTTTTTTCCTTTGGTCTAATCACTTTAAAAATTTTGAAATTTTATGCGTTTTCTTTTTGAATTTTATCCAAAACTTTTAATTTTGTCAATTCGTATTACTTTATGATTTTAGTTGTAATTAAAAAAAAAACAAAATTAGAATTAAAAAATAATATTATATTCATGATGGAATTAAATAAGGGAAAAATTATAAAAAAAAAAAATCTTGTTTCATGCGTTTGCAAATACAGGTAAGTGAAATTTATTTTTGCAAAATCACATATGTGGTTAATTCTATTAGCATATTCGAGTTTTAACCCTTGGCGGCATCATTCTTCTGCTTATGTGGACGTGTGCTGGTTAACAATGGGTATAAATGAGCTGAGCTGTTTGTGAGCAGTTTGGGATTCGACTTGATAAAAATTCGTTAACATTTAGATCACTTTATAAATGAGTCAAACTTGAAATTTATTTTAAAATTTGGTAAATAAATAAGCTAAACTTGAATAAAATGAAGTTTAACTTGATTAGACTTGTGAATAAATTTGTAAAATGCTGGATTAATGGGCTTGTAAATAGCTTTATTATTATTATTATTATTATTATTAAGTTAATAATTTTGGCTCTCTAAAAAATATATTTTAACACTTTTATAAATACTTTATTAATTCAAATTGATATATATATATATATTGATTAACATAACATAATATTTTCATATTATATAAAATATATTTTTTTATTAATTAATATCTTAGTAATATATGTAATACTCAATTTTATAATTACATTTTTTCACTAATTGTATGTTTTTACTTTTATATTAGTTTTAAGTATTTTCATTATAGTTATTTTATTAGAAATAAATATTTAGGAAGTTGAATATTTTGATAAGTTATAAACAAGTTTCATAACGAGTCGAACTGAAATTTAACTTGATTATAATTCAACTGGAACTTGGCTCAAGTTTTAAGCGAGTCAAAGTTGTATATAATTTTCAAGTTCGATCTAAAACTTGAACTCGAGCTTGTAAAAAAATTTGAAAGCAAGTCTGAACAAGCTAAAATTTGGCTCAGTTTAGCTTGTTTACACCCCTATAGTTAACCAAATTTTTTTACTCTTTTAGTATGGCAATTACCCATTTAATAAAAAAAAGCAAATAAAATTGATTGTTTTTTTTGAAGTCTAGGAAAACTTGAGAGAGAAGATGAAGAATATGAAAACCACTATTGGCGTTCATAGCGAGTTCGAGATCGATCGAGACTCGACAATAGTCTCTGTCATCGTTGAGCCTTTGCCCATATGCATCGTCGTTGAAACCAACACATCTATCACTAGCAAATCGCGCCTCCATTATTACTTCTTATGTGTTGTTGCTTGTAGCAGCCAAGTTCAACCGTTGCTAGTCTAATCGATTTAATCCTTTGTCACTATTGCTCCAAAGGTCATCCCCTTAACTGTAGGTGAGTCCCAATTTGTCTTTGCCATTTCTTTTTGATTTTCCATTTTTTAATTAAATATAATATATTTTTTGTTTTTCTTTGAGAATTTGAATTTGAATTTCCTTGCAAAATCAACAAAAGTAAGTAAATTTCTTGAAAAAATATTGATGTAACCTGCCTTGATGAGTCGTCACTTCATTTCCATTTTAGGGTTTCATTCTAGGTGGAAGAATATGGAGAAAGAAGATGAAGAAAAAGGAAAAGTCAGATATGAAAAATTCTTTTTGGGTTCGTGCTTTTGATTTTTCTTTTTAGTTTTTTATTTAAATAAAAAGTAAAATTTTGATTTCATGTTATTTTTTAATCAGAAATGAGTCCCGCTATAATGAGTTAAATGTCACATCATTAAAAAATATTATTTATTAAAGTTTAATATCACATCAATTACTCTAAGAACAGGTGATCAAATACTTAAAAATGAAAAAGCAAAAGACTTTAAAAAATATAGTAAATCTGACTAATCATTAAACGACAAAAAGTGTCATATGACAATTGTAATTGTCACAAATAAAGGCTATGGCCCTATTTGTCAATCAGAACATGTGTATAACTTCAAATCTCTACTATTCAGAACTACAATATCAATCATATTTAATTATCATTACCAAACGTCATCCAAAATGGTAAAGCTTAGTATCCTCTAAACTCAACATATTTATATGTATTTGGACAACAGACCATACTATATTGTAACTACAGATAACAGAAATAATAATGCGGAATTCTAACATCTATAACACAGCATAATCCAAAATTAATTACATAATTAAATATAATAAAATATATTTCATTGTCAGAGGAAAAAGACAAGAATAACTCAACTAAAATTATGTCTCAAAGTTCAACTTGCAACTTGGGGAAAAAAAAAAGGGAGAGATAGGAGTGAGCTTCTCAACTCAACATGTGATATATTGCAACATATAATACTAGTGTCATTCAATTATTTTGATAACAGAAAATGCTCATGCATAATACCAAAAAATCACGTAATCATATAATCATCCATGATATAAATTAGTTGATAGGAATCACAATAAATCTCAATCTAGGGAGCCAACCCCCTATTAGGTTCTCTGAATCCAATTATTGTCTCTTAAAATTTGATACATAGGGTACCAACTATCACTGACTAAGCTATATAGCGCCGATTTAAGAGTAAGCTCACAGCTATCATACACTAATTATAACTCATCATATCCAATCATCATAACATAGTTATAATCATTATCAGAACCATAAATGGTCTTATATCATTCTAATGTCATCCAAACATCCACATGAATATACAACATAATTCATAATGCAATATTTAGAAAGTATCACTTACAGACTTGATGAAATCTAGTTAACTCTTCTTTGAGTGTCAATTGTTTGATGGCTAGGAAGATTTTTGAAACACTTACACTGAATAATAGGTGAAGATATCAGAATATAGGTAATCTAAATGTTAACTTTTAAAATTATACTCAAATGACCCTTAAGATTCAGCCGAAATATCGATCGTCCCCCCTATAGTTAGGATATTTACCCCTTTAAACAAGAAGACATAGCACTTCAAAGTAGCTCTTAGAGCTCAAGACAATCCACCACAATATATGTAACTCAATTGCCCTGTCTAGGCCTTCAAACTTGACTAAGATCACCTTTACTCAATTTGTCAATCATACATATAATCATACTCATAAAACATTGTTTAAAAAGAGATTTTGTCTGAAAAAGGAAACTAAAGAATTTAAAAGGTTTTATAATTATAAACTTTCTTTTAATATAACTAGTTATCTTGTAAAAGATAAATTCTTTTCTTACATCTTTCTTTCTAATAAAAATTATTTTAGTTTATAAACCATTTCAAAATGAATTTAAGTTGTTAAATTCATTTAAGTTATACATTATAGACATTTACTTGCATATAACTCTGTAAAATCATTTATTTGAGTTGATGATTTGGATATCAAAATTCACATTTAATAACCATAGAGTCGTTATATGAAATCATCTCCATTTAAAATCAATTTAATCTATCACAATCGTAGATATATACATATGCATATAAAAAAAAGCATGTAAATAACTCATTTCAATATTGATAAAAAAACAAATGTAAAAGTTGTATAATATAATAATCATTATAAATATATATATATATATTGAAGAAAAAGCACACAAATACTCAAACTTCATTCTTTTGCATAAAAGGAATATTTCATAAAATATAATTCTTTATAAAATTAATTCACTTCTAGAATTCTATTAATAGTGAATAAAACTATATAACTTATATAACTTTAATAATTTCACTTTAACACCATCATTTAACTCTAAAAATATAAGTATACCCAAATATATATATTTCCTACATTAAACTATCTGAAACCAAGCATCATAGTGAAATTCGAGGGTCTTAATCTTATCAATCCGAAAATCGATTAAACTAGGCCAAAAAGTCGAAATGAAGCTTCTGTAAATTGGGACCCATGTATCATCGCTATAGCCACCACTGATGGTTTTGGAGGTAAGAGAAGATACCATTCAACTCATTTTGACGTTAGGAGCTTGAAAATGTGCATCACTCACCACCACTCGTCACTATCTCACAAGAATTTGCCTTGAAAAGCTCAAATCTCTAATTTTCAATCTGCCTTATTTTGAAAGTTTTTATCTTTTAGCCAAGATCATAATTTCAATACATTGCTTAAGCATTCCTAGAATGCAAAGAAACTCAAATCTTGCTTGGCCCCTAGGAGGCAAATTTCCAAAGGTATCCCTTTGGTTTTTGAGACTTGTTATATTTTTTGTGATGGTTATTTTGTGCATTATTTTGAAAGTTCTAGTTAGGATCATAGTTTCAATACATTGCCTTAGCATCCTTACAATACAAATAAACTCAAATCTCATTTAACCCTTATATGATGAATTTTCATAGGTATTTTAAAGGCATATTATACTTTTTTGTTAATGGTCCTTTTGTGTATTTTTTGAAAAATTTTAAATTCTAGCAAGGGTTATGGTTTCAATTTGTTGTCTTAGCATCCCTATGACCCAAAAAAATTCAAATATCGCTCACCCCTAGAAGGCTACAATACCCTAAACTTCCTTTATGCAAAATATATGTTCATGAAATTGGTAGTATGGCCAAAACCTTAAATTGCTGATTGAATGAATTTCTTAACTTTGATAAGGTCTTATTGTGTATGCTAAGTGATTGTGTAGATATAAAAGCATTAGAATCGATTTGATGAATGTTGACATTTAATTACTTAGTATTAAGTACCTAAACAAATCAAAATGAAAAAACAAATTATATTGATAAATGAAAAAATTGTGAAAATTATGAAATTGAATGTATAAATAAGAAATATAAAGAAATGAAATTAGTGGATAGTGGACACCAATCCACTTTCTTGGTCAGCCATAGTGATATGTGAGTGCACTATTATTTTGTTTTATTAAATCATATTTTCACCAACTTTTGCTAATGGAAGAATATCTCCTTCCACTTTGGAGGTCAGAGAAGATATCATTCAACTCATTTTGATATGAGAAGCTTGAAAATGTGCATCACTTATAGTCACTCGCCACTGCCTCGCCGGAATTTACCTTGAAAAACTCAAATCTCTAATTTTCAATTTGCCTTATTTTGAAAGTTTTTATGTTCTAGCCAAGATCATAATTTCAATACATTGTCTAAGCAACTTTAGAATGCAAAGAAACTCATTTTGTGCCTTATTTTTAAAATTTTTAAGTTCTAGTCAGAGTCACAGTTTCAAAATGTTTCTCCAGTATCCTTAAGATGTAAAGAAGCTCAAATCTCGATTAGTCTCCAGGAGGCAAATTTTCAAAGATATTGTCTTTTAATTTTCGAGACCTATTTTAACAGTCTTTTTTTGCATTATTTTAAAAACTTTTTAATTTCTATATGGGATCATGGTATCAATAGGTTGCCCTAAATCCCTACAATGCAAAAAAAAAAAAAAAAAAAACCCTCAAATCTCACTTCATGCAGAAGGAAATTTTTACAGGTACATCGTTTGGTTATTGAAACCTACTGAAATTTTTGTTGATGGCCATTTTTAACATTATTTTGAAAACAATTAACTTTTAATATATTTTTGTAGCATTCTTAGGATGCGATGAAACTCAAATCTCGTTCAACCCCTTGAAGACATATTTTGAAATGTATACCCCTTTTATTTTTAAGACTCATTGCACTCCTTCTTAATGGTCTTTCTGTATGTTATTGTAAAGATTTATAAGTTTTTAGAGTCATGATTTAATATGTTGCCTTATCATCATTGCGATGCAAACAAACTCAAATTTTGTTTGACCTCCATAAGGTGAACATTATATGTACCCTTTGATTTTTGTGACCTGCTACAACTTTCGTTGATTGTCATTTTGAGCATTATTTTGAAAATTTTCAAATTCTGGCCAGGATCACAGTTGCAATTCTTTTCCCTACCATCTTTAGGATGTAAAGAAATTTAAAACTTGCTTGACCTTTAGAAGGCGAATTTACCATTTTGGTTCTTGAGACTCATTGCACTTTTTATTTTTGGCCTTTTTGTGCAATTTTTTTTAATTCTTAGGTTCTAACAAGGATCACAATTTAAAATATGTTGCCTTAGCATCTCTATGATACAAAGAAATTAAAATCTCACTCGATGCCCATAGGACAAGTTTTTAGAGGTATACCTTTTAATTTTTGAGACATGCTACACTTTTATTTGATGGTCATTTTGTCCCTTATTCTTAAAATTTTTAAGTTCTAGCCAAAATCAAGGTTTCAAAACATTGCCCCAGTATCTTTACAATGCAAAGAAACTGAAATCTCAATTGGCCTCTAGAGGCAAATTTTCAAAGGCATCTTTCGATTTTCAAGACCCATTACACTTTTTGTTGATGATCTTTTTTTGCATCATTTTAAAAATTTTTAATTTCTTTTTAGGATCACGGTTTTAATACATTGCCTTAACATCTCTACATGTAAAAAACTCGAATCTAACTATGCTTGAGGAAGGGAATTTTTACAAGTATAACTATTGGTTTTTGAAACTTGCTGAATTATTGTTTATGGTCATTTTCAACATGATTTTGAAAATTTTTAAGTTTTAGCCACCATCACAATTTTAATACGTTGTTGTAGCAATCTTATGATGTGATGAAACTCAAATCTAGCTACAATCCTAGGAGATAAATTTTGAAACATATACCCCTTGAGTTTTAAGATACATTGCACTATTTCTTCATGATTTTTTCTTTTGCGTTATTTAAAAATTTTTAAATTCTAGCTAGTGCCACAGTTTAACATATCACCTTATCATTCTTACGATTTTAAAAAAACTCAAATTTCACTCGGCCCTTGAAGGTGAATTTTCATATATATACCCTTTGATTTTCAAGACCTGCTATAACTTTTGCTTATTGTCATTTTGAACATTATTTTGATAATTTTTAGGTTTTACCTGGGATCATAGTTGTATTATATTTCCCTAGCATATTTAGGATGCAAAGAAATTCAAAATTCACTCAGCTTTTAGAAGATGAATTTTCAAATATGTACTATTTTGGTTTTCGAGACCCATCGCACTTTTATTGTTGGCCTTTTTCTGTATTATTTTGAAAATCTTTAAATTCTAATCAGGATCACGATTTAAAATATATTGCTTTAGCATCCTTATGATGCAAAGACACTGAAATCTCACTTAACATTCAGAAGACAAGTTTTCATATATATAACTTTTGATTTTTGAGACACGCGATACTAATGGTTATTTTGTGCATTATTTTTAAAATTTTTAAGTTTTAACTAGACTCATGGTTTTAAAATGTTGTCTAAGCATCTTTAAGATGCAAAGAAACTCAAATTTCAGTCAACTTTCAGGAGGCGAATTTTTAAAGTTATACCCTTTGATTTTCGAGACTTATTGTACTTTTTGTTGATGGTCTTTTTTTTTTTTGCATTATTTTAAAAATTTTTAATTTCTATCCAGGGTCATAGTTTCAATACGTATGTCGCTTTAGCATCACTATGCACAAAGAAAAAAAAAAACTCAAATTTCACTTGCCCCCATAAGGTGAATTTTCATAGGTGTACCCTTTAATTTTCAAGACCCACTGCAACCCTTTTTATTTTGGGCATTATTTAAAACTTTTCAAGTTCTAACTAGGATCATAGTTGCAATACATTGCCCCTCTTATTGACCCCTTTAATGGAAATGTAACTATGGTACAATCAAAATAAATTAAGGCTCATTTGATGTTGCTGTGGCCAACCCACACAACAGCTTTTGGTAAAAAAAAAAAAAAAAAGTCACAAAATATATTTGGTATAAGACGAAGTTTTTTTTTTTTTTTTTTTTTTTTTATCAAAATAAATAGATTTCATATCATTAAAGGGAGCCTACAACCCAATTCAGTACAATAGTGAATACAAGTTTTAGGATAGTCCAACTAGAGAACTCATAAGCAATAATACCCAAGAAGGGTTTTCAATTATGGGCTTCAAGATCATAAACCAGATTTGCGTCTGGTGAAGTCACAGTCCAAAGGCCTACTGAGAGAGTGAATTCCTCATTGAGTCCTTGCTCTACCATCCTTATCCAAAACCATCTACAAGTTCAATCATCATCGCTACCGTCGATCAAAGTAGGAAGAGAAGCATCCAATGAATCAAGCATACGACTAGACTAAATCAATGAGACTTGTACTCCTTGAACCATAAACCATCCATTCTCAAATTTGAAAATCTATGAAATAACCAAGAATCAGGATCAACCTTGTACAGCCGGATTTGCTGGGAAGAAAAGAAGACTCTATGCACGGCAATGAAGAGCAAAGGACTAAGATGGCTTGTACGTATAGCTCTAGTTATCCAGATCTGAGAAACATCCCTCCACCTTCCTACCAAACTCACAGCCCACAAAAAAAGAAGGTTTTTGGAGAGACGTTCCACCATGGCAAAAGAGCTGCTACCTATACAGATCAAAGACAAATTAACTAAATAAAAATAACTTTCTAACCCAATGGGAGCGGGAGACAAAAATGATCCAAAATCCTTACCCATATTATTTAATAACCTAAATGAAGAAAGACAATAGATAGAAAATCATAAAGAAAATGGTCTCTTTCGATGGCCAGAGCCACAAGAGGAAAACCACAGAAGATGCCCTACAGACGGGTGCAGGAAATTTTTGAGAGGAAAGAAATAGTAGTTTTAGCCTATGTTTGGATTGAAGGAAAATATGAGAGGATGGAAAATAAGAAAAAAAAAATAAGGGAAGAAAATAATTTTATCTTACTTGGATATGGAAGGAAAATAATACTTATTTTCCTTCAAATATTTTCTTTACAAAATGGAGAGAAAGTGGTAAGAGAAAAAGAAAAATTACAATAAAAAAATATAATTCAAATTCAAATTTAAACTTAAGAGATGAAAAATTAAAATAATAATTTAAAATCTATACATTTTCTTTCTTTCAATATATTTATAGTTTTCCAAAAAAGAAAAAATTGTTATAAATAAAATGGAGAAGAACATGAACAAAGAATATAGAGAAGAGAATAGTTTTTCTAGTTGTTCCATTCAATAGTATTAACCCCTTTATATAGAGTACAGAAGAGAAAGAAATAGGAAGCTTTTCCAATAAGGAAAATACAAGAAATATGAAGTTTTTCCAATAAGAAAAATACAATCAATACTAATATGGAAACTAGAATATTCATATATATGGAAAGATATCAATCAAATCTTATAATATATCATAACACTCCCCCTTGATGTCTTTTACAAAGAATATATCTCGTTAAAACCTTACTAAGGAAAAACACTGTGGGAAAAAAATCTTAGTAAAAGAAAAAGAGTACATTATTATTGTAGGGATTTACGCCATAACACTGTCTCGTTAAAAACCTTACTAGGAAAACCCAATGAGACAAAACCTAGGCTAAGAAAAAAAGAGTACAGTGCATTAAAATCTCTCCCTCATGAAAATATGATTTCTATCAAATATCTCTTAGCTGACGTATGTTAATTTTATTGACTAACTTTTCAAATGTGATTGTAAGGAGTGCCTTTGTAAACAAATCTGCCAAGCTGTCAAATCGTATACTTAATGATGTTTAAGTAATATCCACATATAATAATTTATTTGTAGTACTCTCTTAGGATATTACTTGCGCTATGAATATAACTCGTTAAAAACCTTATTAGAAAACCCAGTGGGAAAAAACATATCTAAGGAAAAGAGTATATTTCATGCGCTATTTTTTCATTGCACAGATTGCCTTGTTAAAACTTTTGTCCAAGAAAACCCTGTGGGATAAAAACTTGACTAAGGAAAAAGAGTACAATCATATACTAATTCGCTCCCCCTGATGATGACAGATTTTAACACGGCATATACTAATTGATGAAACGATGCCGTTTAAATACCACATTAGGTAAAAACTTAATACATAAGTCTGTTAAATTGTCACTCAAGCTAATTTGGTGGATATCTCTTCTGGAGCTTATATATATACAAGAATTTGGGTGAAGTTTATGTCTATTTCGTTACCTTTAATAAACCACCTTTAATTTGTGCAATTCAAATTGCATTATTCTCAAAATACAATGGGAGTATCTTTTAGTGAGGTATTTCAGGACCATAAAAATCTTTATAAAATTGCAATACCACTATAAGTGAATACATAGCCAGTCTAAAATCTACCATCATAGAAACTAAGCAAATAACAAATATTTGCATATAGACCAATTTCAAATATGAATTATAATATTAATAGTATATTGAAGATAACTTTTTACACCACTCTAATATCTCTTTGTAGGTGCAAAGCTATACCTAGCTATGAATTTTTTTTTTTTTTTTTGCAAATGCAATATCAGGCCTGATGCAACTTGTAAGACACAAGAGTGCCATATAACACTTATATATGGTACTTCAAGACCAAACAGCTCTTTATTATCTTTTTTAGGTCTAAAAGGGTCTCTCTTCACTTCTAGTGAGCAGACCACCTATTAGTGTGGTTGAGAGAGAAGATTTATCCATGCAAAAATTGCTTAAATATCTTTTCCACATAAGCATACTGGTGTATTTAAATATCTTTTCCACATAAGCATACTGGTATATTAGGACTCCTTAATAATCGGTCTGCAGGCCGATACAAAATTTCATTTTCTTTAAATTTTTCATTTCAAACTCACTTTTCAAACAGGTACATATTTATTTGAGTTCATTAGGAGTCACATTGATATTTAAATCAACTTATACTGCAATAATAACATATACCATTCTATGGTCTTTTATGAATACAAATGGACATAGTGTATTATTCACATATCTTTCTTTCAATAAGAATTTACTCAAAATAATCATACCACATGTCCATATTGCTTTAATCCATACATAGATTTTTGCAATTTGATGAAATATATGTCATATGTTTAATGTGTATTCATTTATAATATACTTAGTCTTTCTGGGACTCTTATTATTTTCATAAGGCGTACAATAAGCCTTTCATTAACTGCCATATTAATTAAGTATCGGAACATGATCATTTCCATAATAAGAGAATTATTTTTCTCATAATTAATGATAGAACGAGTCTAGCTCTACTTTAATTGCCTCATTCCATGATGATCAATCATGTTTATGCTAATATTCAGTTATACTTATGGATTATGAATCCATATTTTCTCTTGTCACAGCAAAAGCTACTGTTGAGGCAAATTTATCGTCGACGATAATTAAATTTCTATCAACTCTTTCTTATATCACAAAATAATTGAGATCTCATAGTTTTCATTTATATGATCATCAACTCCAGAAGCCACATCTGGAGGATCTGATTGTTCCGTTGTCTCAGTCTGTATCTCATAATTAGCTATAGCTTTTTGACTGAGATCTTCCTCTTCAGGAAGTTTCTCTTCAGGAGATTTTATGAGTGGCGCTGCTTTTATTTTCCGCGGATTTTTGTCTTTAGTTCCAATTTACTATCCACGCTTCTGGCGTGTAGTGAGATTGGTTGATTTTCTATTTGCAATTGGAATCACAACCCTTGCTAGGGTATTAGCAGCTGTAATATGAGACTTTGTCACTCTTTTAGCATCTATAAATGCATTTGGCAGTTAAGTTACAATTTGTTGTAACTGTATTATTTTGTGAACTTCTAGTTCACTCTAACTTGTACATGGACCAAAATTATTTAAAGGGTTTTTCTTCTAATAAATTTCTCGACATTCTTTAGCACTGCAGGTGCTTTTCCTCCCCCTAATGTCGAAAAATATGCCTCATCAAAACAAATTCATAGTCTCTTTTATGGACCCATTATCACACATTGAGATAGATTTAATATATTCATGGCACAGAAAAAATTTATGACTCATGTCCTTATACAAGTTTCAAGGGAGAGTATATATGATGTACATAATGGCATTCATGTCAAACTTTCAAGGTTTAATTATTGAACTATAAGTTCAATGTTTGAACTGCAGGTTCAACGCAATATATTGTGCATGTATACTAGGGATAAAACAGTAATTAAATAACTCATTATAATACACAACTTATAAAATCCTTGCAAATTACTCCTTCAAGGAGTTTACATAAAATCATCAATATTGAATTGAGTTGTGTCCTCTATATGGGCGATTCCTCTTTCAAAATCTCATGATTTACCAAATGATTTATAGTATTCACTTTAGAGAATACAGTTGTATTAGTGGGCATTATTTGATGATTTCTCGTTAGCAATTATTCTTTCAGAAATCTCATTATCTACCAAATGATTTATAGTATTCACTTCAGGGAATACAGTTGTACTAGTGAGCATTGTTTGATGATTTTTTATCAACAGTTATTCTTTGCAACTACTAAAAAATAATATTTGTAAATTTTCACTTTTTATACTGCTACTATAGGAGCACGTAACTTTATTACCGCACAATTTCAGCTGTGAAGTAATTTTAAACATGGTTGAATTATATTCTCAAATAGACTTCAAGTCTTGTAGGTGTAAATTTAACCAATCATATTGAGTTTATAGTAGTACTATATATTTCAAGTGATTATATCTATTTTTAAAACTCTTTTAGAAAATATAAAAATCATTAATAGTAAGATATTCAACCTTTAAATCCTCACTTAAATGAGATTTAAGTAGATAATAGCTTTTGCTTTTGCTAGCATCTAAATGCATTTCATTATCAACAACTCACGTCAAAAAATTTTTCCATTGAATTCAAGAGCATATAAAAATTATCAACCAAACTTTAATTCACTATACTTCACTTTATTTAAATAACTTAATTTGCATATATTTAAAATATATCTAAATAGACCAATCAGAAAATAAATTAATATTAATTTTAATAAACATTAAATTCATAATTTATCATACCAAGAAAAGGTAAGCACTAATTATGCTTCTTTATACCAACATAAATCCAACAATATATGCAATCCGAAAATAAATTCATCAATTCACAAATTAACAAAACCATGTTATTTATATAATTTATATTAATCTCATCTCACATTTAAATCTCTAATTGTTTTCACATCTAATACACATTAACATAAATAAATTCAAAACATATATAACACACACAACTTTCTTGTAGGCTATTCAACTAACAAATATGTATATATATGTATGAGACATGTATTGTCCATAAAATAAATTTTGAGTTGAGATGTTAAGAATGAAGGATATGTAATAATATATACACTAGTAGGATCAATATCAATTTAATGAATCAAGTAAACCTATTAATATGAACGCAAGATCACCATTTTCCCATAAAGCAAGTTAATCAATCAATAAATAAATAATTAGGGTCGGATTTTATGCCAAAAAAAAATTATAAGTCATGATTTTAAAACTATGCATAAAATGTGTTGTTATAATTAATAACCAACTAAAAGTTGCAATTTGGTTGGTAAATCAAATAGGCCATACCCATCATTCCAATACATATAAATAACAATGAAGCACCCAAAACAGAAAAATTAAAGAAAAAAAGTTTACCTTAATATTATGGCCATGCGCAGGTATTTTTATTGATATCCAATTTATTCAATATATGTAGCTTAAATCAAAATTATTAGTTATTCAGGGACATAAAATATCAATTTTTCAAGGATGTCTATTTTATTTATTTGATTACTCGAAGGAGTGATACTAGTATAAATAATTCTTACTCATGATATTGAGGCCCATCAATTAACATTGTCTAATATAAAATCATAATAAAATCAGTCTTTTAAAGACTTGTAGACAATGCATTTAGTTCTTCAGGAACATTTAATGATTCTTTAATGAATTTGTTTACTTTAATTAGTTTTCAGGAACTATATAGAATATCAATTCTTTAGGAACTGTTAATGAATTTGTTTACTTTAATTAGTTTTTCAGGAACTATATAGAATATCAATTCTTCAGGAACTGTAGAGAATATCAGTTTTTCAAAAACTGTAGAGAATACCAATTCTTTAAGAACTATAGGGAATACCAATTTTTCATGAACTGTAATTATTATTAGTTCTTCAGGAACTCATAACTTAGTTATTTATTTAATTAGTTCTTCAGGAATTATAAATAATACTAGTTCTTCAAGAACTAGAATTTAAAATATAATACTAATTCTCTAGAAACTCATAGCTTAGTTATTTATTTAATTAGTTCTTTAGGAACTATAAATAATACTAGTTCTTCAGGAATTAGTATTTAAAATATAATGCTAGTTCTTCAGGAACTATAATTTAATTGATTAATCATTAAATAGTATATCAAATCTTTATAAATCTAAAAAAAAATGATTTGAAATAAATGATTGTAAGAGAGAAGAAAAAAAATGATTTCTTCAAATTAATTAGCTCAATATATTCAAACGATTTCTTAAAAAAAAACGATTTAGTTTTTTTTCTTAAAAAAAATATTTGATACATAAATATTAATAATAATAGTAATTAATTAGATAAAAATTGTTTACCATAAATCTTGAATTTTATTTCTTCAAATTTTTCGCCTTAGCTAGGTTGTAGCAAACCATAAGCTATCCAAAATTATGAACAATATTGTAGAACGATTCATGCTGATAACGTGTTATAAATAAAATGGAGAAGAACATGAACAAAGAATATAGAGAAGAGAATAGTTTTTTTAGTTGTTCCATTCAATAGTATTAAGCCCTTTATATAGAGTACAGAAGAGAAAGAAATAGGAAGTTTTTCCAATAAGAAAAATACAAGAAATAGGAAGTTTTTCCAATAAGGAAAATACAATCAATACTAATATGGAAACTAGAATATTCATGTATATGGAAAGACATCAATCAAATCTTATAATATATCATAACAAAAATACATTTATTTTCATTTCTTTCCCTTTTTATTTTCTTTCAATGTATTTTTAGTTTTCCAAAAAAGAAAAAATACATTTATTTTCATTTCTTTCCCTTTTTATTTCCTTTCAATCCAAACAACAAGAGAGAAAACAAAAAGAGTAAAATTTTTATATTTTTCTCTCTTATTTTCTTTCCTCCCTCGATTTTTTTCCCAAACATAGTGTTAATAGTTGATTGTGGAACCTTAAAACCTGCTTTTACATGCTTTAAAAAGAAGCTAAGAAATCATACTATTAAGAATAGCAGGTCTTTAACGGCAAATTATATTATGGATATCGGTTCATATCGCTTTATGGACCAAGGTTCAAAAAATACATGATTCTCCCTTTTCTTCAACCTGCTATTTTTTTTTTTTAAACAAACATTTTCTTTTTTTTTTTTTTTAAAGATCAATTTTTTTTTATTCCTTTATTTCTTCATTCTATACTGATACATCATATTTCTATTTAATAAAGTTTCAATTTAGGTTTATTTTTTTTGAATAAATTATTTTCTAATTTTTTGAAATCAATTTTTTAAATAACAATAATACAATATATATATATATATATATATATATATATATATATATATATATATATATATATATATATATATATATTACTCTCTTCAATAATTTTTTTTTTCATTTAGTTATTGGTACAGTGATTTTTCAAATTTTCTTGGTTCATATTACAGGTGAAAATTATTATTAATTTTTTTTAAATATCCTTCTTTATTTACGAGTCAGAATGTCACTATTATTTGTAAAATAAGAATGTAATATAATTATGTATTAAATTCGATTATAAAAAATTACTTCAATTGTAAAATAAGTTAAAATGGTTTGTTATATTATGTTCTTATTTGTCATTTTACATGTTAAAGTAGATCTCAAAAATAATATTACCAAACACCTATCAAATTACTTTTAAGGCAATGTCATGCTTATGATTATGTTTATCAAACACTTATCATCTTAAAAAAATACAGTACCTCTAAACACAACACAATAGCTTCTATTACAAATATCAATGCCAGACTGGCTCTAAAGCTCAATGGGATTTCAGTGTTCTTTTGGACAATATTTCTCAATTGATTTCACTTTGATTCTTTTATAAAATTATCCAAATTAATTTGGCCACATATTTGTTATGTTCAGGTTCTTAATTGTCTCTTTATTTTCTCTTTCCTTATCATGTTAGAAATTTCATTATAAGTTTGCTCTTTTATGGTCTTCTCACATATTTGTCGTGATGTACTCCGCTTGCGGGTGACAAAACGTCGTAGTTTTACTTCAAGTATGGCCTTTTTTGTCCTTTCAGTTCTTTTGCTAGTTGGAAAGGCAAATCTTGTGTTTGAATTGTAGATTAGTGGCATAGAATGGTATCTCATGGAAGGAAAAATGATCTTACAAAAAAAAAAAAAAATAATAGCTGCTCTCTGTTGGATAATATGGAAGCAAAGGAATGATTTTGTGTTCAATCACAAGAGGATAGACCCTTTTAAAATCATTCAAATTGCTAATAACTATTCTTAGTATTTTGAAGGTGTTCAGCAAGCTCACGATCATGGAAATTCTGGTATATGAGAAGGGCATTTGCAGTGGAAGCCTCCAGCAAGTAATGTAATTAACGCAAACTTTGATGTTAGTCTCAAGGATGGAACAGGAACAGCTGCTCTTGCAGTTATTTTCAGAAATGAAAAGCGTGAAGTTATTGATGGTGCAGCAAATAAAAAGAGAACGAGAACAGCTTTAGTTGAAGAAGCTGAAGCAATGGTGCTTGCCATGAAACATGCTATCATTGCTGGATTTACAATATTGATTTTGGACACAGACTATAAGACAATCGAGGAATCCTCTTCTGTTCTTGAAATCAGTCCATGGGAGATTCAAGCTTTGCTATCAGTTTCTAAAGAGCTCAAGAGAAAATTTAGTCACTCTGAAGTTAATTTGGTCAAAAGACAGGCTAACAAGCCTCTACACTGGGTTGCCTCTTCTTTACTGTACAATTTTCTTTCTCCATTATGGCATGCAATTCAGCCTCCTAGGTTATCTGATATTTACTCTTTTGTGCAATGAAATCTGACCTGTTTTGGCAAAAAAAAAGTAGAAAGATTTTAAGCAGTACAGATTTTTTTTTTCTTTCATCCCAAGTTTGCAACGGTGGGATAGATTGAATATATAAATGTCATGAGATTTAAAGTTCCGAAAATTGAAAATCATACCAATGAGTTAGAAGAACGTCATATAGAAAAAGCATATTGGATATGTAAAAAAAAAAAAAGCTGAAGTTGTTTCACATCCATTAGTCAATTGTCAAAGTCTCATGTTTGACTTTTATCCCCGCATGTGACCAACTACCTAAGAAAATAACAAGAACGAGTTATTCATTTGATTACTATATATATACCTAAGAAAATCATCATCATCATCATTGATTGTCTTCTCTTTCTGTGTATCTCCTCTCTTCACAGTATTAATTTCGAGAAGCATGGAAGGAGAGGTAAATCACAAAAGAATAAAAGGAAATGGAATATGGTTACATGTAGCCGAGAAGGGGAAAGGACCACTTGTACTTCTCCTTCATGGTTTCCCTGAATTTTGGTATTCATGGCGTCACCAAATCACTTTCCTTGTAAACAACGGTTACCACGTTGTTGCTCCTGATTTGAGAGGCTATGGTGATTCTGATTCTCCACTCTCTCCCAATTCCTACACTCTTTTTCATGTTGTTGGTGATCTCATTGCTATTCTTGACCATTTTGGCGAACAAAAGGTTTCTCTCTCGCTCTCTCTCTCTCTCACTATATATATATATATATATATATAGACACAATTCTCATCTAACTTAGTCTTAATATTTGGGACTTAAGGCTTTTGTGGTTGGACATGACTGGGGAGCTCTTCTTGGTTGGCATCTGAGCCTACACAGGCCTGATAGGGTCAAAGGACTAATAGCCCTCTCTATTCCATACTTCCAAAGAAACCCTAATTCTAAAGTCATTGAATCCTTTAGAACACTATACGGAGATGGCTTTTACATATGCCAATTCCAGGTATACTCTGATTTTCCTCTTCAAACTTTTGGGGGAATTCATGTTTCCTCTTGAAAATGGATTTTAAATAGTATTTATTTATTTTTTTTCACACATCACTGTTCCGTAATTTCTAGTGTGTTTTAATTTCTCTCATTTTTAACTGCTTGGTTCTCCAATGTTAAAAAAAATAACAATAAATTTATTATTAAAATATATTTATTTTTATTATTTTAATAATTTAAAATTGGAAAATAAGTGTCCATAATTTAAAAAAAAAAAAATCATAAAAGTGATTTTCCTTCATTTTGTCAACTCGTTTTCCAAAATACAAACTTTGAAAAAAAAAAAAAAAAAGATAAATAAAGGCCCTGTTTTATTTATTGAAAATAATTCTGCTTCCATTTATCATTTTCCAAGAAAACTGCTGTTTACACTTTGTGGAAAATTGAGAAAGTGTCATGAAATTTAAACGTTAAGAACTGTTAATATTTTTTTTAATGCAAATATTTAAGCATAAATTTCACCAAATGTTAAGGGATCCTAGCAAATTTACCAAAAGTTATAGGAACGGAAACTTAGGTGTGATGTATGTGACCTGAAACTCATAATAGTGTTGATGACCCGGTTGAGTGTAGGAACCTGGAAGAGCAGAAAAAGCATTTGCAAGATATGATTATTTGACAGTAATGAAGAAGTTTTTGTTGATAACTAAGACTGATAAATTGATTGCTCCAATGGGCATGGAGATCATTGATTACTTACAGACACCAGCAGTGTTGCCTCCATGGATTACAGAAGAAGAATTGCAGGTTTATGCATATAAGTTTCAAGAAACTGGTTTTACTGGTGCTTTGAACTACTACCGTGCTATGGACCTGTAAGTACAAAACACACTCTTGCCACTGTAATTTGATTTCTTTGGATCAGAAAATAGATTGTGTAAGATTTATCAAAAAGATGAGTTCTAAATTGCCATTAGCCCAATAGTCCAGTGGTTAAACACTTGGCTAACACAAACTGACCCCTGCCATCCCCACACTTACTGCCACCCCCAACCACCCACCCACCCACACACACACACGCACAAAATAAAATTAAATGCATAATAATAAAATAAAATACAGTGATAAGTAAGAAAGAAAATTGCTTAGTAGGTGAAATCATTAGCTTTGGTTTAGTCTTTAGATGTAAATTTTGTGCGTATATATATAAAATAAAATAAAAATATGGCAACACCCACTTCCTATAAAGGTTGGTTTTATATTCAATCCATTCGCAGAAACAGTAAATCCAATATCAGTAAGAACTAAAATAATATGGAAAAGTCAATTGTCAACAGAGTCTCCTTATATTTCCAACTTGGTTTTCTGATTTTCTAGGGGGTGGGGGGGGGGGGGGCGCGGGGGGGAAAGGAACTGATTTTCTATGTTGTCACTTGTTAACCTTATTAAATGACAACAGGAACTGGGAGCTTTATGGGCCTTGCTGGCAAGGATCAAAGATTACAGTTCCAACAAAATTCATAGTAGGTGATAAAGATATTGGGTTTGATACCTCAGGTACAAGGGAATATGTACTAGGAGACACTTTCAAGTACTTTGTTCCTCATCTTCAAGTTGTTATTTTAGATGGTCACCATTTTATTCACCAAGAGCAAGCTCAACAAGTCTCAGAAGAAATTCTTACTTTCCTTCGTAAACTCTCTGTAGTCTAAAACCAGGTTTCTATTTGATAATTATATCCTCTCCTGTGCACCCTATTTCTATTGCAATAGTGATCTAAAATCTTTATTTATGAAAGCTAGTCTGAAAGCTGGCCTATGATACCATATGATCACAACAGCAAGGAAAAATATATTTCAAATATCTTTTCCTGTTTGTGCTGATAAGTTTACCAAAAACCAAAAATCTCAACTCCGAAGAGGTAAAATAACATTGCATAAATTCCAGAACATGTTAGCTGGGCTTTCAATGATCTAATTTGAATCACATTTTGGATTTTTCACGCCTGAACAGCTTAAAAGATGCAATTCCAACTACTAATCGCACAAAACCAATGCACCAATATAATGCAAAAAAATAAATTGTCAATGAAACAGTGCCATGTAATCAATGTGTAAGGTTTGACCTCCAAAAAGTAATTTATTTAAAATAAAAATGACAAAAGCAGCCAAGATAATGAAGCAATTTGGTAATTCTCAAACTCTAATCAAAGGAATGAGAATATGTTGACCATGGTGATATATAATAGGCTCATATTTTATTACTAGAAAAGTGCGAGGCTAAATGGGCAAACCAGTAAAAGAAAGCACCTACCAATTAAGTTGCATGGTCCAAATAATTCTGTACTGCAGCGACTTGTAACCTTCCTTCAGAAAAATTCTAACAAAAATTGGGGGTCTCACACTGTAGAGAAGGTTGACTTTGCAGATAAAGAACAATGGGCGACCTAATAGTAAACACAAACGAATCTATCAAATTTCTTGCAAGGAAGCTTCATAGTGATATAAAGACAAAATTAGAGAAAATCTGATTTTATATACATATATATATATATATATATATATATATATATATATATATATATATATATATATATATATATATATATATATATATATATATATTCATCCAAAAAGTAAAAGAGAAGAGAAAAGGATCATATACAAGTGAAATCTTGTCAAGAGAATACTTTATCATATACAGAAGAGAAATAGAGAGAGATGGCCGAGTATGCAGTACCAACTGTTGTGGCAAAGCTCACATATCCACTGGTTCAACAAGCAGATTACCTGGATGGGGTGAGCAAGAAGGTTCAGCAACTGCACAATGAATTGAAATGGATGCAAAACTTCTTGAAGGATGCAGATGCAAAGCAAGGAGGGAATGAGTTGGTGCGCAACTGGGTGTCTGAAATTAGAGATGTAGCCTACGATGCAGACAAAGTGATAGAAACATAAATCTCCAAGGCAGCATCTAATCCTACATGGGAATTGGCCACCAAACCGATACACCTCTACAAGGTGGGTAGGAAGATTGAGGACATCTGATCCGGGACATATCCAGCAGGTGAGAAACCTACCAGATAGTTAGCACTAGAAGAGAGGAAGACGATGGAAGTACTACAAATGAAAGGTTGAAATGGTGGAGACAGCCATCACCCATGTTGAGGGGGATGATATTATTGAACTTGTAGAAGACACAAAAGTTTTACTTGCACAGCTGACTAGTTTGGAAACAAAGCGGCATGTAGTTTCCATTGTGTGATTGTGGGGTCTGGGCAAAACAACCTTAGCAAAGAAACTCTATAATCACACTAATATCAAGTATCATTTTGATTGTAAAGCATGAGTTTATGTTTCTAAATATTACAGAAGAAGAGAGGTTCTGCAAGGAATTATCATGGATGCCAATGCTCTCAACAAGGATGAAATGGAAAATTTGGAAAAACCGAGAGGGGAAGAGCTGCTGAAGAGGCTGCATGATTTCCTGGAAGAGAGGAGAGTGGTTCTTGATGACATACAGAGCATGGAAGTTTGGGATGGTCTAGAAATTGTATTTCCCAGAGGCAAGTTTGGAAGTAAGGTGATGCGCCTATGGGTTGCAGAAGGATTTTTACTCCAAGAAGGGAAAGAAACATCAGAAGGTCTTGCTTAGAAATGCCTATATGAGCTGATTCATAGTGTGTGATTCAAGTGGGAAGAATTAGGTCTCTTGGAAGGGTGAAAACATTCCGCATCCATGACCTTTTGAGAGACCTCTCTATCTCAAAGGGAAGGGAAGAAAATTTCCTTCAGATTCATCACAGGAACAAGGTAGATCCATCAAATTTCCTTCGGATTCATCACAGGAACAAGGTAGATCCATCCATCAACATCTAACTTAAATAAATCATGAAGGCATGCTATCCATTCTTGCTATAATCAGTATGCTTTCTTAAAACATTCAGCACCCTACTTGCACTCGCTTCTGTTCTTTAATTGAAAGTATAATTTTGAAAGAGTGAGGAATCAAAAGAAAATTGTTTTACTAGGTCGACAACTTTAGAGCAGAGAAGCAATTGGATTTAATTTACAAGAATTTTAAGCAACTCAGGATCCTAGATCTCAATGTTGTGCGTGTTGTTAGCCTACCCAGTAAAATAGGAGACTTAATTCAACTAAGGTATCTAGAGTTGACGAAGACTAATTTAGAAGAAGAGCTCCCACTATCCATTGGAAATTTGCAGAAGCTACAAACACTAGATTTAAGGCACTTATGAGACATTTGATAAATGTGATATGGAAAATGGTGCATTTGAGACATTTGCTCCTCTATACTCCATTTGATTCTCTAGATAGTGGACATCTAAGAATGGACACCTTGATCAATCTACAAACCCTACCTTATACAGAGGCTGGAAGCTGGATAGAACAAGGTTTAATCAATATGATTAATCTTCGACAGTTAGGGATTGATGGGTTATCTAGAGGAAAAGTGGATTCCATGATTTCAATAACAGGAAGAATGCATAATCTTCACTCATTGTCTCTACTGCTTCAATCTGAACAAGAAGCATTTCCAAGCCAAATGCAATCTTCCCAATGTGACCATCTCCTTAAGCTGTGTTTCTATGGAAAGATGGAGAAGCAACCTGACCCATATTAATTCCCACCTAACTTCATTAAGCTAACTCTGTACAATTCCCACCTTCAGAAAGATTCAGTCAGTAAGCCGGAGAGACTGCCAACCCTAAAAATGCTTGTTTTGGGTAGTGGGTCTTACAACTGGAGAGAAATGGCATTTTCCTCTAAAGGATTTCCACAACTGCAAATTCTCCAACTTCATCTTTTCGAAAGAACTAGAGAATTGGATGGCAGAAGAAAGCTCAATACCAAAGCTCAAGAATTTAGTGGTAAATCCTGTGAGAAAATGCAAAGCATTACCAGAAGGATTAAAGTGCACAACAACCCTAAAAGAACTAGAGATTGTCGGAATGCCAGTTGGGTTTGAGTACAGACTTCGAACTAAGGATTTGCCTGAATTCAGACAAGCACCATCAATCAAATCAACCGCAGATATTTTAGCAATTGGTAAGCAGACAATTTGTTTATTCATTTTAGTTTTCTCAACAAATTTCCTCGGCATATTCACAAACATTTGCGCGAAAGTTCACACAAACCCCTAAAAACATACACATAGTATGCACTTGTGTATGATCATGCATGTGCACACAGGCATGCAAACGCAAATGCCCTATAATTTTCCTTTTCTTTTTTTTTTTTGGGGGGGGGGGGGGGGGGGTGTTGGTGGTGGTGGTGGTGGCAGGGGAAGGGAAGAACTAAAAACCATAACTAAATTAGCATTTATTAGAAGTTAAAAGAACCTCACTTTCTACATTTGTTATGAATTTCAGAGGTATCGGCAGCCAGTACAATGTTGGACAGGAAAGACAGATCATTTTAATGAAGATTCTGTATACACTGAAAGAAACAATTGTGATTCAAAGTTTCCCACTTCCGTTACTTTTCTTCCCCTAATTGCACAGACAGCCTGAAGATGTGACTCAACCTGTAAGCAAAAAGTAAAATTTTTCAGATATATGTAAGATTAAGCAGACTTGCGTGCGTTACTTTGATTGTGTTCTCATAAAGATGTAAAACAATGTGTTTTTTTTGTGCATGTGCATGAGAGAGGGAGAGAAAGTATGTGTACTATAATCATTCACCCATCTCTGTCTCTTGCATCACAACGATAATAATACAATACCTAACACGAAGTAAGGACTTGTGAAGTCACTGATATTGAGTTTCTTGGAAGATGTACTGCTTTTTTTTAAGGAGGCACCTTGGAATTTAAGAGATGTAGACACAAGTCAAAATAATTTTATGCATTTTTTATTAATTTGTTTTCCATTTTCTTTCTCGCCTGTATAACGTCCTTGCCTATTCCAATGGAAATGTGATATCAAGAAAGTTGCAGCTTGGAATCCTCCTTCATTTCCAAACAGAAGGATAGTTTTCTTCTTTACGCCATCACCATTGAAAAACCAACTATCTGCTGTTTAATGTCAAAAGAAGGAAAAATGAAGGTAAGCATATGCAGATAATTGTTACATAATTCTGTGATACCCATCTGCATTGCAATCCATTGTCTTTCTCAACTCAAATTTACTTGAATCAACTCTAACTACAAAAAACTATGTGAAAAAAATTTGAGAAATAAACAAAACTAGTCATTCCTTCTTGTCAATTTCAGCAACTTCAAGACATTCTCATACACAATAAATGTTATTGAAGCAGCAGGAACATTTTTGAGAAGGTTTGGTGTGATTCCCTTGTAGAAACCTCGAAATCCCTCAAATCTGAAAGCCCCAACAGCAAACAATATAAGAATGGGAATAAATGAAAGTAAAAAAGATATTTACAATTAAAGATTGTAATTAGCAATTTTGACAAGAGAGTGATAGCATTTTCAACACTTTTAGTATTCATAAGAAAATTAATCCCTTTTTATAGTTTGGATGGGAATGGTCCTAGGTGCTTAAGTACCTCGGCCAATTTTATAATCTACCTAAATCCAATTTATCATAATTTCTGTTTTTTTATTTAAGAAAAAAGCTGAGTGAACATAATTATATATGCCTTGTACAGATCTGTTATCTAACAGATTATCTGGCATCAAGCATGTTAAGCACTTAAGAAAGAGACACATCCAATAAAATTTAACTTCTCCTTGTTTTTAACAAATGACAACCGTGTTTAGAACTGAATTTATTTCCACTAAGCACCACAGAACTTTAGACTCAATGACATCTCGTCCCTAGTGTCAAAGGGAGGTCACTAGTTGAAAACCCACAATGTGGGAATGTTTGGCAATGGCTAAAAAAAGGTTATTCTCACCGCACAGTTTCCTTCACAACATGCCAGCTATCCATATATTTTGGAACTCCATCTGTACTTGGTCGTTGCTGCAGAAGAAGGAAAAAGAATCCCAGATTCAGGTCATTAATAAGGAAGACAATTTAGTAAGTGATGCCATAGCTCAAAGGAATAACGCTATCTATCCTCCAAAAACAAATGGACGTGTTGAGGAATATAATTGTCTCCCAGTCTGTATGGGTCATAGTAGCTTGGCCTGTCTTTTTGGAAGATTGACATAGATTGAAAATAGGACATCTCTTTGGTAAAGGTGGACCTCCATCAAAAGGTTTCAAGTTTGAAATCCTGTTCGATACTGTAAGAAGGCTTTCACCACCCCCACCCCCTCTTTCTCCACACCCCCCAAACCTTTTGTTGTGTAACTCATTTAATATTTTAACTTACTCAAAAGAGAGAGAGAGGGAATAGGATATAACAGTAGTTATACCTGCAACCGAGCTCGAACAACCTGGAAAAAAGGTAGATGAATCACTCAACTGCATTAGATTTTACCCTCAACTAACAGATTATCAACCAAATGCTTGCTTATGCACCAAACGAGAAATGGCTACCTGAAAAGGGTATGTAAAAACAATGGCAGCAACTTTAGATGACCCCCCAAGCCATGCATAATCAGCTGAATTCTGCGTAAAAAGGGGATGTTACCGGTCACTAACGTTAGAAGTTAGACGCAGAAAAGGAAAAAGAAAAGAATTTTTTTTTCACATGGAGCAACGAAACAGAGTTAAAGTCCATGCCTACATTGGAGAGTAAACAATAGAAAGCAATCAGTATAATTAACCCCATTATAATTGCTGACTTCAATCACAGAAGGTTCTGTCCACCTTTTTTTAACTAAATACACTCACACGGACAGTGCTAACAAAGCTTGAAAGCTTTGAAGAAAATCATTTTCTCAACAAAACTTGGTTAACTTGCTAAAGTTGCTTTTCTTTCCTTTTTTTTTTTTTCTTTTTACTTTTTTGCCATCTTATTTTATGATAGAAAAGAACAATTTTAGAAGGTTAACCAAAAGAAGCCTTAGAGTTAACATTAAAGTATGGAACACAAAACATGAAGTGACAAACACAAAACAAATTCACCAGTCAACCAAAGGAAGGATTATTTAGTATTTAGTGATTGTACAGTACTTTGATGTGTCAATTGTGGATTATTACCAAAATTAGAATGAATATCAACAGGAATACATACCAACAGATCAACATCAGAACTTTTACTATTCCTTTTGTTTTCTTTAGACTTATAGTCAACAATAACTTTTCGAAGTTCCTCATACACTGTGAACTGAATAGCACCATGAGAAACCTGCTGAAGCAACAATGAAAAAAAATACAACTCATGAAAATGAACATATTAAGAAGTTGCAATATTATTCAACATGGCTGATGCAGATATCATGTGGACATTCATGCATATCCCCATTATGTCTCCAGAATCACTTTTCTGAACTCTGCTGCCTGCAGTTTTCTCCCATGATATGTACACATGTTCATGTATGTGTTTCTGTCGGTTGAATAAGCACTAACAATTTAGATTGGTGCCAATTTAAAAAATTTTTTGCTCTTCTTTCTGGTAAATAACTACAAGTTACCTCTTAATTAACTTTTAAAAAAAAAAAAAAAAAAAATTTCCAGAACTACATGACAAATCACAAAGATGGATAAGAGGTTTCTCCATGCTTGCAACAAATAATGAGAATAATCAGCCATAGCTAGATTTCAACAATAATCATAGTTAAGACTGAAAATGGTTGGAAAGATTTCATATCATAAAGCAACATAATGTAGAAGCATCCCTTTACCGACCATAGACAAAAGAAAATCATCAATTCAATAAGAAACCATCAAGCTGTATGCATGAAAGTGCAATATAAAAGAAAAGGCAAGGAATAATAAGAAAAGAGAGGAAAGATAAACTTCTATAACTAACCAGGAATAGACCAGGAACAATCCCTTTATAAAGTGCCATCCATCCTTCCTCTCTCATTATGGTTTTTAAGGCATCTGAAATTCGATTAGACATAAGAAAATTGCATGGCAATAAGCAACAATCAAGAATTATAAATAGAAGTACCTATAACAAAAGTTTGTCTAAAAAATTGGCAAGATAACCTGAGTCACATGTATGATTGAAGTTTATATCAATAAAATAGGCTTCCTATATCAACTAATAAGTTTAGCAAACACAAAAGAATAGGCAAGGAAACAAAAGTCTCCATCCAAAAGAATGTAAATTCGTAGACATTGTTCATGCAGTCAATCATTTCAAAGGGGGCTACAGTATCCCCTAAATGCCTGACAACAGATCTAAGGAAAAAAGTGTAAGACAACCTGTGCAACATAAAACCCAATAATGCCATAATCAATCTTAAGGAAAGGACCATCTTTTAAGATCAACAAATAATCACGATGATTAATGTCTGGGGTATGCCACAAATAATGAAATTTAATTATTATTAATATTTTGAGTCAAAGTTGATATGGCTCACTACGAAAAGGATATCGCAGAAAGCACATCAATAGCAATTTTGAGTAAGATGAAGAGCACACCATAAAGCCCAGAATATGGTTGAGTTTGATGCAGAGGATTCTGAAGTTGCAACCTTGTCTTCACGAGCCAAATAGGATTTGTACACAAGCAAACCTGGAAAAAGGTAAGAGAGAGCAAGTATTGATAGCTGTAACTCTCTTGTTCTATAAAGAAACAAAAAGAGGCAATCTATCTTCCACAAGCAGCTGAGTTCCAGTGAGGAGAGAATATATTTACAGATCTAATTCCCATATGCACTTATCCATGACAAAAGTATTAATGCTTAAATGGCAGAGCGTTTCTTCCCATGCATCATCAACACTCATTTAGCAAACTGACAATTTTTTTAAAGAAAAAAACACTTGCATGCCAGTAAAGACCAGTCTTCTGTTTTATCCTACTAGTTTTCTGATTCATTTTAAACCTTAATATATGCATATTTTCCATCAACTATAAGTCAATCTTAAAGGGTTTCTCTTGTTCTTGTTTTCTTATGTCCTGAGTCCTGACTATCTCCAATCACTAATTTTCTTTTGCACTATCTTTTGTTATAAATACTTTTATGTTGACATGGAGTATCACACTGTGTGTTTCTCCCAATTAATATCATCAATGAAAGTTCAAATACTCACTAAACCTCCAGCTTCTGCAGCAGATGCAAGATGAAGACCAGCGCTCAACTTTTCATCCCTGTTCTTGGAATACCTTTGTTTGGCTCTTCCATAGCTACAGATAGAAAAATAAATAAAACACCTGGAAATTAATAATGAATATAATAACACAATCAATCTGTTTCATAGGATGTGATTGGACCTGACATCATCACAGAGTTGATACACTAAACCATTAATACCACTGGATGAGGTTTATATGTCCAAAGAATCATGAATGCTAAATTAAGAACTGATGAATGATCATGAGACAAGAGCAGGTTCCTCAACCACTGTAAATAAAAGAGCTGGACGGCAACCAGAAAAACATGCATTCTGATAAAGCTAATAAATATATAAATAACCAAAAATTTGACAAAGAAGAAAAAATGATTTAGCCTCCAACCCAAAAACAAAAGAAAAAAAAAATTAAATGTACCTGATTTCAATATCAGAAAATCATTTTTAAACCAGATAAGACATGGTCTTAGTTAGTAAAACCGACAAAAAAACATGGACAATAGCTCTGCTCAATGAACACAACTATCAAAATTGACACTTACAAGAAAAAATATAAACCCCATGAAACTGTTGAACCAAGAACTGAAGGAAGAAAGCCCGCATAAAGCCCTTTCAAACCCTGCAACAAAAGGCAAGATGGTTGTTTTGCAATGTTGGTCAGACAAGTACAATAACAGGAAGTTTTCCACGCCAAAGACAGTCTCGGCATTTACATTAGCAGCAGGTATAAGATAAGATCACAGTCCCATCCAGTAAAAAACAGCAAACATTTCCCAGTGAAACTGAACTTATATGCCACCCCCAAGAATCCTCTCTGTAAAAAGGTCATTTCTTGAACCAGGGTTTAAACCTTTGTTAACAACAGGGGGAACAATACACACTTGCCAACCAGGCTATCACTTGGAGTTATGTTTTTATATAATGTGCCAATACATAATTTTCATTCCTCATCACCGTTTATATCCAAACCTTGCAAGTTCGTCTGCATTAGGAATTTATCTCCATAAGCGTAGAGATAGCCTATGAGCTTTTGTAAATATATTGTCCAATGGTAATTGCATACTGGAAACTCTTCCACTTCAACCTGCTACTATAACATTTTTTTTCCTTCTTGTCTTAGGGTTGAATCCTAGGTCGCATTCCATAAAATTGGTTCCCGTTAATGAAAGATGAAATGCTCTAATATACCCCAGAACACATTTACTATGGAAAATATTGGCATTGAGCTTATTAATAAAATCAGACATTTAATCATAAATCACCCCTCGATTCATTCATATCACTGATTGATTTTGCTTATAAACTACAAGATTTTCTACTAATAATAATATTCTCTAAAATGTTGTAATCTTGCTTTTTTAGATTTACAAATATTGGTCTTCTTAATTACTCAGAATGTCATAGTTGTTATATAAAAAAATGCCTTATAGATACCCCATGGCAAATAATAGGAAAGTAAAGAATCTCTATTTTGTTCATCTTTGATTTTTTTTTTTTTTTTTTTTTTTTTTTTTTTTTTTAAGAAGCACAATTCCCTCACATGGTGCAGCAATGGTAAACAGAGATCTGAAGTATTACATTTCAGGGAAGAAGGTTTATGTGAGCTAGAATTAGCATGAAGGAAGGCTCCAACTATTTCAACCAAAACCACATTATCACAATTTCATTGAGAATAGTAAGATACGCCACTCACCATGATACATTGAATGGAAAAGAGGATCATTAACATATTGTTACAACAAAGAAGATTTTGAAGGATATACACTTGAGATGTTATTGACTATTACTTTCTAGGTTTTGCCTTTTTAAATTGCAGCCATGAGGTATCAAGGGCTAATTTTTGCCTATCCTACCAAGTCCATCTCCCTCATTGCATGATCACTGTATTACTTAAGATGTTATTGATTATTACTAGTATCATAAAAAGATTTTGTGTAGATAGCACTGTATAGCAAACCAAATTATATATTTTTCTTCATCATCTCATCTCAATTACTTTAGAAACATAGTACAGTGAAAATAATCAATTTATACATATACCTAAATCATTTTTTGCAATTATTAACGCAGAAAAAGAAGTCAACAGAAGGCTATACATATATATATATATATATATATATATATATATATATATATATATATATATATATATATATATATATATATATATATATATATATATATATATATATATATATTTATGTATGTATCTGAAATGGAAAGCAAAAAATAAATAAATAAATTTGAGAAACGCTAAGGCTAACCTCGAAGCGAGCAATGGCTAAAACAGCATGAGCAGTATTCTTGTAGGTTGGAAGATTAGAGACTCGGCCATCGCTAACTATTGAATCATTTATACAAAATTAAGCACAAAAAGGAGTGATCAAAATCAAAAATTGAACATTTAAAATAAAATAATAAAAAATGACCTTGAAACCTTGTACGGACGACATCGAGAGGATGTGTAGCTGCAACGGTAGCGAAGCCTGCTACGGCGCCAGCCGTGGCGTTCTCCCATTGCCACTTTGACTGTGACTGAGCCGCTGACATTTATACTTCTCCTGAGTTGATTAGTAGAAACTAGAAATTATTGTTTGTTCATTTGATTGTTTGTAGAAACTAAGCTCAATCTTCAGTGAAAATGATACAGTGCCCCACTGTGGGAGGCCAAGACAACGCAATTCTTTGCCCGCCGAGGGCGATAGCTTCTATGCTGCTCTGCCCCCTTCACGCACCTCGCAAGTCCAAACGTTGTCGTTATTATTCCTGTATGTAACTATTTTGTCACGTACCAATTAAAAATATATAAATAATGTAAAATTTAAAAATTATAAAAACACAAACTATATTTTAATTAAAATTAAAATTAAAATTTTCAATTAAAAATTTTAATATAATCATTATAAAAATTATAGAAATATATCTAAAAAATGGGTTACTAAAATGCATGTCACCTTTTTTATTAATTTTGTAGCAATAATCTTAAAATTTTATAAAAGAATTTGAGAAAAAAAATATAAAATTTTAAATGATATAATTATGTCAATCCACTATTATAGGTAGTATGCTTTATAATTAATATTAAAATTAAAATTTTTCATTAATTATGATTATTATATAAATAACAATATTTCTAACAAGTGTCCAGCACTAATGAATAGTAATTATATCTGATAAAATTTTGTTACAAAACTAGTTATTTCAAATAAAAATAATTAAATTAATTTAAAAATAAGTTAAATAAAAAAAGATTTTTTTGATAGAATTACATTTAATTATAATTAGTACCATTCTATGTTATAACTAAAATAGTCTTCACCATGATCCGATTAATTATATAATTTATTTAAAAATTTTGCATTGAATATAATTAACTTTATTAAGTATTTAATATAGCTAGTTTATTTAATGTATTGATACCTCAAGATATTTATTTAACATTTAATATAATTATTTTTTTAATACATTGATTATATTCTTAATAAAAAATTTTATTTTCAATACCAAATTTAATTAGACAATTTTCTTTTTATTTTTCTTTTAATGAAGCTAAAAAAAATAGAAAATTGTTCTCTTTCTATTGGAAAAAATACCCTCCGATTTTTTTTCCTCCATATTTCCTTCTTATATTAACACATAAACAGGAGATATAAGAGGTATTTTAATCTTTTTATTTCATATTTTTGCAATCCATCTTTTTTAGTATTTGTAAAAGTGAGTGATATATTTTGAGTTTATTTTATTTTTTTATTTCAATTGCAGTTAATCCAATGAATGAAGATAATGAAATTGGGATTCTTAATCTTAACGAGACACCATAATAAGAAGGAATTCTAGAAAAAAAAAAAAAATTGGAGGGTATTTTTTTTCAGTAGAAAGAGGGCAATTTTCTTTTCTTTTTTCTTTTTTTTTGACTTCATTAAGAGAAAAAAAAAAAAAAAAAAAGAAAGAGAATGACCTAATTAAATTTAGTATTGAAAATATAAAATTTTATTAAAAATGTAATCAATACATTAAAAAAATAATTATATTAAATGCTTAATAAGTGTATCGAGGCATCAATACATTAAATAAACTAACTATATTAAATATTTAACAAATATCTATGAGACATTTATTAACATAACCCTTATATAATTTAACAAGGCAACGACATTGGCACTATAAAATGAATTGACGAAAAAAAAATCATTTCATTACTTTCAAAATATACTGAGACGAATTCAATTTTTTATTTTTTTCACATAATTCATAATAATTAATAATTACATCTCAAAAATGATAATACTTACAAAAAGTATATCTTATGAAAAATTACTATTTTATTTAATTAAAAAAATTACATAAAATTATAGATAATTAATATTTATATTCACTACAAAATTAAGAATTCGTCCATTTTCTTTTGTGTTTTTCATTTTTTGGTGAGATTTAAGTAAGGATACATTGATGGTCATTACGATAATATAGTCATTTCGACATCCTTTTTTTTTTTTTTTTTTCTCCTGAAGAGCAAAGCTAACAATGCCGACCTCCTTTTAAAATTTTCAACATTTATGTTATTCAACTCTTAAAAATAGGCTCTCAAAAAAAAAAAATCTTAAAAGGAAATAGGGAAACATAATCTTTAACATGATTTTTTGTGAGAACTATGTTTGCTAAAGAAAATAGGAATTATTCATTAAACATCAACCGCTAAAGCTGCAATAACAAAGGAGGAGGTAGGGACTCCCAATACATTGGATCTGACATAAAATAAGCTATTTATGAGCAATCCGATTCCCAGATATATTAAGAGGAGTAATTTTGACATCAATTACATCATTCCAAATACTTTTATAATCATCAATAACAATACCAAAACTAGACTTCATTATTTGTTTTTCTGTTAGTGCATAAACCAACTGTTGAAAATCATTTTCAATAATAACCCAACTCATCTGTTTAAATTTTTATCCAGTTCAGTACCTCAAGCATGCTTAAACCTTCAGCTTCTATAGGATTCTAATTTTAAAAATGTAGAAACTAAAATATACAATAGCATAAAACACAAGAAGGTTTTAATAATTTATATCCAAATAATTATTATAGTCTTGACAAAATATTACATTTTGTCATAGTATTTTTCTTTTTCATTAAAAAAAAAAATAGAGTACTTGACAGGAAAAAAGAAAAAAGAACAAATTTTGAGAGAGAAAGATCATAGGATTTTGAAAGAAAATAATGCTAATATCTTTTTATCTTTTCATTAGGCTGCAGAGATAAAGCTTCCCGCATATATGGTTCATATATACAAGAAATACAAAAAATAAATGTTTAATAATTAATATCTTTTTGCTGTTCTGCTGATATGGATTCTACTGGTAAAGATTCCATGAAAGTAATAGGGTCTCTAAATGCTGATATGAGGATTCTAACAAAGCATACAAAATACACCTACTGAAATGCTAGGAGTCCACCAGCTTTAGGTGACAGAAAATTGAATCTTATGGTCAAAGATAAACATGCATCCAGCTAATAATTTTATTGCTTGAAATCTTGGATGAAATTGCATCTTCCTAATTCCCATAATTAAATTGTTGTTTCAAGATTACATAATCATTTGCCACAATCATGAAATAAGAAAGAAGGCACCAATAAATCACATATTCTCATTTGAGTGTTTTTAAGTGAGATGCTAAGTGTCTACCTCAGCGACTTTTGGTCTTTTTCTGGCCTTGAACTTGAAATGCTGCACAAATCTTCTTCCAACAACGAATACTGATGAGTGATGGTATAACAACCCAAGAGGCATTTGCACCAATGTAGTATGCATAATAGTAATATGGACTTGAAGCAAAATTATCACCCTCCAAGTACGAAGTTATGAAATACACGGCAGTTCCATAGAGTTGCCCCAGAGAAATTGCAAACTGAAGAATGTAGCTATATGACTTTTTTGTAGCAATAGCATAACTGCAAAATATCAGAAAGCAATTCTACAATGAAATTATATGGGAAGAAAGGTAATAGATAAATAAATGCACTACAGTGAATCTTTCTGTTCTTGTAAATAAAAATCTTACATTGCTAGAAGACTAGCTGGACCCTCTAATACTGCAGTCAATCCTTCCACAGCAACTATTCCTGCATCCCTTGCTGCATACCTTGAATCACCTTTACTGTATTCTTTCCCTGCAAGCATTTGTTGCTAGTATTAAATGCTACTATCACGTCTAAGCTCTAATGCGACAGAAAAAGAAAGAAAGTGCAAAAGTACTCACACACTTCAGCTAGATAAATCGGAGTCGTCTTCTTGTAAAATTCAGGAGAGAAAACAAAATAACCCTCAACAATTAAGTGCGTGAGACCAGTGAAAGCCCACCAACACATAAGCAATCTATCAATTTTGACCATTTTATGTGATCTTCCTGGCAGAAGGGGAAAAGCAAAAGAAAAATAAACTACGAGTGGCAAAAATAAAAGAAGTTCCAGAAAGTCAGGTAATTAAATTAGCTAAATAAAGGCTAGCCAATACACTAAAGATTAAGAAAAAGAACTAGGTTCAAGGAAGATTCAGCATTTGCAAAGCAGATAAAATACGTAGTAAGGCTTCAAAAGAACATTTAAACTAGAAAAGCCCCTTGCGTGCTTTTGCTGTTTTAATTGCAAGGACAAGATTTAAATGGGTGTGATAAACTAAAATCCAGCAGCCAGGTCAGAGAAGATGATTATCAGAGGATGAAGTTTTAACTCATCAAGTTCTTATAGGGATTAGACAGGCGTACAGGTGTTATTTGGAGATAATGCATTGCTTCATCTTGGAACAGAAAAATCGAAAGAGATTTCAAATTGAAATCCAATTCAAAATAGTTTGAAATCAAGAAGATATGAATAAAATTAAAATAAAACAAAGAAATTGAACTTTAATATTTTAATGATTGAAAACCACCATTTCATTCCCATAAATCCAAATCCATAGAATTCAACCTAACTAAATCAAATTCTATATTTGCACATAATACATACAATGAATTCATTTTATACCAAACAGGGTAAATGTAATATTATTGAAAAATATCTTAAAATTCATTTTCTATTCACATGAGCCATTGAAAGTGCACAAATAACAGAATTAATTATAATAAAAGTGAGGCAATTATGTAAAGAACTTGAATCAACCAAGTGGACTGCAAGAATCTAGCTTGGCAAGAACATGTAATTAAAAGTGAGAGAGCAAACCAGAAAAGATCCAGACAAGAGAGACGACGAGAAGAGAAGAGATTCCATAGACGCCAAGGATGGTAGATTGAGAGAGGAGTACAGGTACATAATCCTGTAGTATCAAATCTCTCGGCACGTAAGGATGCGGCTGCTGCTCCATTTTCGTTACTACTGTGCTTTGGATTGGATTAGAATTTTAGATCCGTATTATACGCAATGCTATGGAACTAGTCGTTAGTTGTGCGGGTTTAAAATGAATGATCAACCTATATTATATTCAAGGGTTTTGGAGTAAGAAGATATTTGGATTGTGGAAAATGTAAAATGCAGATTATGCGAAATATAAAAGGTATTAAAATATTTCGAAGGGTATAAAAATAAAAATTTATAGATTTAAAAGGGTAATTTTGAAAATAAAAAAATTATATATGTAAAGATCATGGAATATTTAAATTCATCGATCGTATGAAATTTTAAATTCTATATTTTTAAGAAATTGTTTAATTCATGGATTTCAAATAATTTATGGATTAGTTATTAAAAAATTATTAACAAATGAAAGAATTTAACACAATTTTTAGATTTTGCATATTCTCTCAATGGCCTTCATCATACCAAATGAATTTTTCCAATATTTGAAAATTGGAGTTAGTTTGATTTTAAATTAAATAAAAAAATGAAAATTTTTTATTTTTTCTACCGAATCAAACTGATCTTAATATGAAAACCGAATTGAATTGAACTGAAAAAATTTATTCAATTAGTTAATTTGGGTTATTTGGTTTTGTTGGAGTATTTCTCCTTTTTTTAATATATATATATATATATATATATATATATATATATATATATATATATCCTTTTTAAACCAAGTTGGATTGACCGGTTCACTAATTTTCTAACTAATTCATTCAGATTATTATTGGTTCTTATAAATTTGATTATTCTATCTAATTCGGATCGATTTTATGTCTAATTTTCGATTAATTTGATCTAATCAATTGGATTGGTCTAGGTCTAATAACCAACTAACCTCATTTATGGGCCTACACGAGGGGAATTTAGTTACTAGTCAAGGATGCCAAATCAGATTGCAGCTGAAGAGTTTTGATTTGGATCATCGAGTTCATGGTGTAGTTATCTTATTGCAATAAACTTAATAAAGATGTGAAATACGAGTACAATAGCAGTCAATGGAGAGATCTTGAGACTAAGGACATCATTAGTATGGAATCGTAAGATCTTACTACTACCACCACCTTCAAGCCCATTAGTGGCGAATGCAAAAGCAAAAATAGAGGATTAAGGTCCGTTTATAATTGAATTTGAAAAAAACCGTTTTCAACAAAATTATTTTTTTAAAGCTTAAGCGAGTTAATTGATTCTTTTTGCGAAAGCAAATTTTAATTTAAAAAAAAAAAAATTAATTAAATCAAAAAATTCTAGAAACATTTTTAACTATAAACAATGTTGATGGAAAACAACTATGATCATTGAAAAAGCGAAGAAATTATTACTATTATTAAAAAAAAAAAGTATTCTAAATTATTACGAGCATGATTGAGATTACCGTTGAAAGTTAAAAAAATATTTTTAAAATATTTTTAATTTTATTGAATGATTTTTATTATTTTTTATATATTATTTTTCAAAATTTATTTTTAAAAAAAATATCAATTTACTTATTTTTTATTAAAAGTAATTTTTAAAAAAATATAAAAATTTTATTAAAAAACATTTTTTTAAATGAAATGCCAAACGGGCCTCAGTCAGTGAGATTTCACTTCCAATTCTTGTAATTTCACGTCTGTTTATTCGGGGATTCTAAAATGGCATCTCATATCCAGGAGAAGTTTGGGTTCTGTCTCAAAGAGATCCGTATCACTGGTCCAATTGATTACAGGAAAAGGCCCTTATAGATAGTTTGCCTCTAACCTGGTGTGATAAAACCCCAAACACGACCCCACCCCCAATACCAAAATAATTAGGGTGGGGTCCCTTTGAAGTTGATGTCATAATCTCACCCGTCTGGCATTGATTTTTCATTCTCTCCTCTCTTTTGTACTTTCCTTATGATACAAAGATCATTTTCATCGCTGAAAGTAAAAAACTGAAGTTATATGGGACCCAGGAAGCAATGTGGATAGGATCACCATTGACCGTTTGGTGTGATCAATGTTTGGTGATTGATCAAAATATGTTTGATAACTGAGGATTAATAATTGAGGATTAACTTGCTTACCTTACTCTTTTTTTTTATTTTTCTTTTTCTTTTTCAGGTAAAGGAATGCTATCACAGCCAGGGTTAAGATGGGGCCAACACTCTTAGAAAATGATCCATTCATCTTAATAACCGAAAACAGATTCACATTTCACAACCAGGCAGACAAAGCATATCACACTGACTTAAAATTATTGTATTTGTACACTTTCAGCATCCACATTTTCAAATATATAACAACCACCATCATCAAAGTGGAAGGATCTTGAGTTATTGTTTTGTTATTTATTGTTGATTCCACGAGAGTTTTTCCTGGCACTGAAGTCAGTGGGAATGCTGTGAGATACAAATCACTGATCTATCATCAAGAACCAATTCTACAACAGGCATTCCTAATCATAAAATTAAAATAATAATAATAATAATAATAATATATTTAAGGCAATCTAAATTGAGAAGAGGTCAGATTTTGCTTCTTCCAAGTGAAAAAGAATATGCAAGTTACTAACAAAATTGTCATGCATTAGGTAGAAACCTACATTATAATGTCTTCATTCTCTGCCAGCAAACTCCACCGCGATGCAACAATATCCACAGCTTTTGATTTCAACAAGACGCGTCAGTGATGCCTTCCACTTCTTGTTGTTGAAGGAAGGTCTAAATGACAACAAAAGCAAGATATTTAAATTTTTTTTTTTTTTTTGAGGAAAAGATATTAAAATTAAAAGGCAAATCGAAGTGCTTACATTGTTCATCCAGACTCCAAAATGAAAATGGTGTTTAAAGATATTATTTCACCAACACAGTAAAATTAATTGTTATACGTTTTAACAGCTAATTATTGCATTGGAACATGCTCTAGCCTCTAGCTACTGAAATATTTCTACTTCAAGGAAAATACTGTCTTCCACAATGCACACGGCACAAAGAAACAGGAAATGCGAGACCCTAGGAGAGAAGGCTTGTAGTCACTGAACCAATACATATATGCTAGAACATTTATTTTCCTAGTTGGAACTTTCCTAAATGTCAGGTTTCCCATTATTGTCTGACAAGCAATCTCCACCACCATTTTATGTCCAGTATCCAACTTCATTGATGAATAGTTCTCCAGCGAAGCCAATGTCTTGCACAAAATTCTTCTCCAAACTAAGAATGCCATCTTTAAGAACTGAATTTTAAATGATTTTCTAGGTGAACTGAAAATATCAAGTGAAGGGCAACAAAAATATCATAACAAACTTGGAACCAGACTCCATTTTGTCATTCCTCCCAAGCCCGAATGGATTAATTCCCACCTTCAACGTTGGTAGCTTTATTTGCTTTTCACAAAATTATTTCATTTTACTCTCTGATATACACAAACCATGAGATCAAGAGGATTGCTACTGACATTTACAATTTTTATAGGACAATTTTTGCTCAACCCGAACTATATTACAACAAATAGCCAATTTGCACAATCAAAGTCAATAGAAAAAAACAAAGAGAAACCTTGAGATCTTGAGATTGTCACTTCTCCAAAAATTATGTTCTCTATTTTTTAATGATAGCAAGTCTTCGCAATCATTCAAGGAAATAGCGAAAAAAGTTTCCAATTGTCTTTTCATCATCTGCTCTCGCTAAAGCTACTATATAGCGAACAATTTTCTAATTTACTCCTTGTTTACAAGACTAGTGCTTCAAACAGATAAACATAAGTCAGCTACTTGACCAATTGAAACCCTCTCCATCAATTGAAAATTTTTAGCATAACTTTTCATTCTCCATATAGGAAAACAGAGCAAGCAATTATTATGTTAATGAGTATATGAACTAGAAATAGTAAGTTCCTAAAACCTCTATATATAATGTAATCTTAGTCCCTTAGATGGTTAACTTGAACACAAAAGCTACAAATTCCTTCACAAAGGAATAGATGCATAAAACCCAATTCAGAAAACAAGTAAAAGACTCGCTCACTTTTTCACTCCATTGAAACTTTGGCGCCAACCTCCTTCATTTTCTCCATAATCTTCTCTGCCTCCTCTTTAGTCACTCCTTTCTTCAACATAGTAGGAGCCTTCTCCACCAAGTCCTTTGCCTCCTTCAGCCCCAAATCTGTAAACGCTCTCACTTCCTTAATCACTTTGATCTTTGCCGCCGCATCAAATCCGTCCAGCTTCACATCGAACACTGTCTTCTCCACCTTCTCCTCTCCCTTCACCGCCGCACCTGCTCCACCCTTCATGGCACCCTTCACACCACTAAACCCCATCCCCGGCATCATCACTGCCATTACTGGCATCTCCTTGATATCCAGCTTGTTGCGCAGAACCTCAGTGAGGTCAGAGATTTCGAGAAGAGTCAGTTCTGAGATTTCATCGACGAGGGCAACGACTTTATCAGATGGAGCAGGCAGTGGTGGGTTTGATTCTTGAGAAACGGATGTGAATTGACGAGTGAAAGTTGGGGTTTTGAGTATTGTTTGAGGAGGAAGGATAGGGTTTTGAAGGAGGGTTTTGTGGATTCGGGATAAATTTGGAGAAATGAATCGCAAATACCTCATTTTGGATTGATGGGTAGATCTTGATTTTGATTTGGGTAATGGGTTTTGCTTTGATTATTATATGAACATTACAGTAAGTGAAAAAAGAAGAGCAAGCTCACTGTTTTCATGGCAGAGAAGAGCTGAAGCTGGAAATACAGTGATTGACATAAACCCTACAAGGAGGAGGAGAAGAGGCTTTTCATTGTGTTTTCTGGCGAAAATAATGGGCCAATAATTTTACAAAAACATATGTAACATGAGCCCAATTTTTTTTTTTTTTTTTAGGATACAACCCAATTCGGTCCGCTTTTTTAAAGCATCTATTCGGTTTAGTATTAAATTTATCATACTGAATTAAAATTAAGTTCAATTGGATGCCCAAAAACATAAATTTTAAGTTGCGTTTGATGAACTGAAAATTAAGTGTTAAAAATTAAGTATTAAATTTTAAGTACTAAATATAATAAATACTGAAAATTTTAAGCGCTAAATATATCATTCTATTTGATAACTGTTGTTTACTGAAAATTCTTAATTTTTTTTATTAGACATATTTAACCATGTGATGTGATATTTATTTATTTTATTTGCATTTTAATTTGTGAATACAATTTATGCATTAAAAAGTCATAAATAAAAATAAAGACAATAATTATATTAGAATAGTATTTTTCATAATATTTCAAAAAATAAAAATTATTAAACTTAAAATGAGTATGCTTTAAAAATGATAAACAAAGTAAAAAAAATACAAATAAAGAGCTAATAATCACATATTAATTAAAATAAGAGCATAACGGTGATTCTGATTAAAAAGTTTTAAAACATAAAATACTGAGCGTGTTTAGCTAAAATTTTAAGTCAAATATTTTAACTTATTATTTTAAGTATTTTTTTACTTCATTGAAAATTTTAAGTTGGAGTTTTTTTAGGTTATCAAATCAATTTAAAACTAATAAGTGTTGAAAAAATTAAATTAAGTCATTAAGTCGGGTTATCAAACAGGGGCTTAGTGTGTATTTATATATAGTTGGCTCGGGATGTTATTTCATTTGAAGTTTTCAAGCAGATAGACATAAAAAAAGCATGACAAGAACATTCACTAATTAGCGATCGCAGCAGATTAATGCAAATAATAATAATTTTTTAAGTTCAAGTAAACTAAAAAATATTTTTACTTACTTCAATGTTACTTAAAATGCATGCGAGAGGATATAAACAACTTTTGCGAGCAGATGTCACAACCATCCTTCAGATCCAGTGAGCCCACTCCTATAGTTGCGATAGAATTATACATCAGAGCTGTCAGGGGATGGGAGACCAGTCGGATCTATGGGCTTGGTTTTAGAACGAGATCATTCTATGGACATTCCAATGCTAGTTTCTCACATGTTCCACCATCTCCTACATCTACAGAGATACAATAGAAGATTGATAGGTGAGTTGAGGAGCGACTCCAAGAGATTGAGCTGTGAGTGGAGGAGTAAATGGAGGAACGATTGGACTAGCAGATGTAATAGTTCATGCAAGCTTTTTACCACAAGACTGGGGTATTTATGACACCTCCTCCACTGACTCCTTCTCACCATACAACCATCGATCCTGCTACTATTGACATATATATTATAGACCCAGAGGGCACAGAAGGCGATGATAAGGCAAAAGATTTAGATAGTTAGGTTTATATTTTTTTTTTTTATATTTGTACATACTAGATTTTATTTTAGGATATATATATAGTTTTGTAAATATTTTCTTCATGTATATTTATATTATTAAATTTATTTCAAATTGCATAATCTATAATTTTATAGTTATATTATTTAATTAAATGACTATAGTATATATAAACAATTCTTAAAAAAATAATATATTATTTTATTATTTTGTTATTTTTATTTAGTTTCACAAATGGTTTACAAATATTTTATTAATTTTTAGGAAATAATTGTGTGATGGTTATTAAATTTACCAATAGTTTTTATGTCAGTAAATATTCCAACAGATAGTAAAAACTGTTAGCAAAAAATTACTAACCATGGTTTTGACGATGAAAATTTTCTATCTCTAATCTAATGGTAAACTATATTATCGATGGTTTTTCTGATATTATTAATGGTTTTTTCTGTCGGTAAATACCTCCTTTTTTGGAGTGGTTACTTCTTTATTTTGTTACTATTTCCAAAAGGAAGAAAAAAAATTCAATGCTTTCATTTTCCAATTTAAATTGTTAATGTTAAATTTGAGAGCCAACTTTCAATATTCTACTAAAATCTATTTAAAATTTCACTATCTCAAAATCAAATACACATCAAATCAATAATACTCTAAGTAAAAATTTTTGTTGCTCTCTTCTCAACAAAGAAAATTCTTTTGTACCAAATTCATTGCCATCATCATATTATCTCAACTAGTTAACTTTTAAGGTGCTATCTTTCTAATTAATTTATTTTTAATTATTAATATCACGCTCCGAACCCGAGGGTACGTAACCAGCACTAGAACATGGAAAATGTACATGGCTACCAATGTCCGTAGTAAACCTAACAGAAACACACAACAAAAAGCCCAAAACTATAAAGGGTTATTGGCCCAAATAAGTTAAGCAGATTCAAATAAATATCAATACAAAACAAAATTACATTGGCTCAATAACTTGCTTATCTCACAGATGAAATAAATTACAAAGGGTTATGCTTAACAACATTATCTTAACTCAATAGTTACATAACTGAATATTAAACAAGATACAAGTACAAGATGTAACATTGCGAAGTTCTAGAGCTATAATTACAAATATATATATATTACATACATTTGTTAATACCTAATAATACAAACTACTGCCGAAAGAAAATTGGCAGTTTACTCAATTCAACTCCTTTACAGGCTCATTCCCTAACCTGAAAACAACAAAGTGAACAGGAATGAACGTCTGATTCAGTGAATGATAGCAGCTAATATATTAAACTGGTACCCCACAGATAGATTTCTAATGCACATGCAATGCACTATGTCATAGAGATAGACAATTCATATCACTAAGCAAGGATGAGATACGGTCTACAATACCACTCTAATATCATAATGGGGAGCCGATCCCCTTATCTTGGCTATCTGAATCCAATAATCTGTCTCTTATGTCCAATAGGCTCGGCCAACACTAGTTTGTACCAAGCGGCCTTGACCCGACTGATAGCGGCCCTAGCGATGAGCAGACCTGACCAGCATCCACCAGTCATAGCTCATCTTCTAAATCTTAACAGAATCATAATCATAATAGTAACCATATCCATATTCATATTAAAAGTTCTTAGGTGATACTGCATTCTCTTGACCTCCATCCGTAAAACACAATAACAATGCAGCACAAAATACAGAAGATTGATTCATTATTCACAATCAAATATTACATGCTTATATGCAATAGTAGTGCATAATATACATATATATATACACACAGAAATGCAGATGTATATGAAAATAGGATAATACATTAGGAAGTATCACTCACCTAACTGACGACACTTCTTACTGATTTCCCTCAGAAGTGCAGCCTTTGGAATTTGGAAGGTGCCAGAACACCGACACCTCGCAACAACGGATATTATTAGGATAAGAATCACACTTAACTAGACACAATTAAAAGATTATTGAGATTCTGATCGAGGTCTTGACAGAATCACACTAAACTCAACAACAGACTTGGCAACTCAACAATTACCCTAAAGACTACTAAACATAATATAACTTATTTAATGACTGAAATACAAGAGTTTCGGATTAACCTTCATGAATTCCGATCATACAGATGCTGAGAATCGCGCTGGAACGATGAAACGGAACTGCTGGACTGCCCAACGTGCCACCGCCGGTCGGCCACACGTCGCCGCTGCTATGGCGGATCGGGGTGATCTCCACACCAGCAGGTTCACCTCGACGTCAGGATCATGAAAATGGTCATCACTCACCGTCACTCGCCCTCCAGCCGCTGAAAAATGCCTTCAAAGGTGCGGTTTTACATTTTTTGATCTCCTCCTCCGGTGATCCTCAGGGGGCCTGGTTGGTACCAAATTAAAGCTCTCATCTTCAAGAGTTGAACGACACCAAAATCACTGGATTCCGCCACCGGAATCGACCAAAAAATTGAATTGAAGTTTCGGCACCGGCAAAGCTTCTCTCCTCGCATATGACGCTGTCCGCCGTCCGATCGGGGCGCCGCTGCCTTCCTTGAGATAGCCAGACGGTGGGCTAGCCACTGGTGATGGCGGTGCAGCCCACTGCTGGATGGGTGGTGGTTCACCACTACCCAGGTCTCTCTCTATCTTGCCTGTCTCTATTTCCCCCTTTCTCTTCCTGTCTTCCTCTCCTTGCCTGCCAGCTGGCAGCCAACTGCCTCTCTTCTTTCTTCTTCTTTTTTTTTTCCCTTCTTTTCTTCTCTTTTTCTTCCCACCAACGTATAATAATAATAATAATAATAATAATAATAATAATAATAATAATAATAATAATAATAATATTAACAATAATAACAACAACAATAACAATAAGAATAATAATAAGAATAAGAATAATTTATAATTTACATACTAACAATATAATTAATAAACTTATTCACAATAATAATAATTATAATAAAATCCTGAACTTCCGGTAATATATATAATTAGCAATATAAGCTAGATTAATCAAACATAATATTTATATTCAAATATCAAAACATAATTTCTCCAATAACTATAATAATATCATAATAATATACATATATAATGTTGTAATAAAATTACTATTAATAATACATATTCAAATGGTATAAATATATTTTAATAAAATATAACTTTAATATTTACTTAAATAAATAAAACAATAGAATAATACCTTTCCGTACAAAAATAAGATTTTAGAAAAATAATTAGAAATTCAGGGTATTTCAATAAATGTTCTTATCTTTTTCAAATTTAATTATTTTTTATTGATTTATTGGCTTGAATAATTTAGAAAAAAAATTGTGTTTGTTTATTTCTTTATTATTTAGTAAAATATGTATTAGGATATGAAAAACTAAAAAAAGGAGAATAAAAAAATTAATTAGTCCAATCTCAAAAAGAGGGTTTTTTTTTTTTTTTTTTTTTTTTTTAAAGATGATTGGATTTTGAGCTATTTGATGTTGTTTAATATTCAAGGGGCCAATAAAAAAATTCGCATAAGGTCTCCAATTAATTAGGTTTAATGTAACCTATTACAAATTTTGTAGTTGTTACTCATGAAAATAGTATAAAAGCTAAAATGGCTAATTTTAGAATTGTAGAGACTAAAATCTTTTTAAAACAAACCTTAGAATTATTTTTCAACTACAATATATAAATCATAATCAAACTCGTTCAAATTTTAATCAAAATATTAAAGTTGGTTTGATAAACCTAAAATAAATTTGAAGCAACATTTTAAAATTCAATGATGATGTTTTTATGTTATCCCTAATTGCAACCGAAATAATAAGCTAATTAGAAAATAACTTGGATAAACTATAAAGATTTGTTTTCTCAATCCCATATTTTGAATTAACTCAAAAACAGTAGATCAACCCAGCTAAATCTTTAATTCAAAGCTAAATCTTATGAGTGTTAGGGCTACAAATTACAAACATAGATTGGTATTTGTGGAGTGATAAGCTAACAAATATTAATGGAAAATAATAAGGGTAATTCTAAACTACTATTAAATACTATTTGTAGGTCGTAATGATATACAATGTAATATAATAAAAATTAAATACATAAAGATGTACCTTTTTATATTCAAATATTATTGTTCTATTTATACTTCGTGTTTACTAGGTGTTTAATCACTATATCATTTTGAATAAGCATGCCAATTGGCTGTCCCTTGAAGCCCACGTAAGCTGCATTTTGGGCGGTCAAGGGACCTGATTAGAGCCCTCCCCAGGCTTTGCTTCTCATATTCTGTGGAGAGATACAAACACAGCCAGTAATTTTGGACTTATGAGCAGCACAGGACTAGAGAAATCAGAGACAATGGCAACCAAAAGAAAGAGGAAAAGCATAGTAGTAGAAGGGGGGAGGAGATTAACAAGGCTTCAAGCCAAGATGAATGCTCTTCCTCGAGAATCCTTTACCACTCCAAGCCCAACTCCTGAGGTAAATTTTCTCACAATGAACGTTTATCTTTTTTAAGTCAGAGTTTCAAGCTGGAAACTTTTTTTTTTTTGGTGTTGAGATGCAAAATGGGGGGGAGATTCAGTATAAAAATCCCTCCTTTACAATTTTTACCATTTTGCTTGTTGGGTCTAGGAGGGTAAGGAAACCCTTTGGCTTTATAAGTTTTTCTCCCTCTTCTTTCCCTGTTTGGTTTCTAAGAAAATGTCAGAACATATGAGAAATGAAAATCAAGAGAATTGCAAGTTGAAATATTAGATGTATGTAGGCTTTTTATGAAATCTCAGAATAAAACCTGAATTTTTTCTATACATGTTTCTATATATGGGTGTTTAAAAGAGGCGCCTTTCAGCTAATTAACCTTAATAGGTCTGTCAGTGTTAAAAAAAAAAAAAAAAAAAAAAAAAAAGAAAAAGATTAAAGCAATTTATTTTTTCAGAAACCACCATTTTTATATTAATGTTAACATTTTGATGAACAAACTATATTTATAGAATTTTTATGGTTTTGTGAAGGAGTGTGTCTTATTCTAACGGATTTGTGTATATATCTTGTTTAAAGGAAAAAAGAAAAAAAAAAGAGAACATTTGATGTTAAATTGGATACGGTGGGCTGTCTTCTCTTGTGTTATGTTTCTAACCCGTGTATATATATTTTATTTCAGGAAATTTATATATATATATATATATATATATATATATATATATATATATATATATAAAACAAGTTGGTAATGTGATTCCAGCTGTTGTACGTTATAAACCTTTTTTGCTGAATGTTAAAAAACAACCTTTGATGGGAAGAGTCCTTGCAAATTTTATTAAAATGAAAACTAAATTGTATCTCTTATGATATGTTCACAAGTAACTGTAATTGGTTTCCTTGGTTTAGACCCTTTGGTTTTTAACCTGATACACGTCATTTGTTGAGCAATTGGATGACAATTAAGCATCATTTTCCAACAAGCAAGCATCAAAGGGCAATCATTCTCATGATTTCAGGCTATCAAATATGTAGGCAGTCATAATCTTTCTAATAATATAGTGTAGCGGATATGCAACTATAATTACTTGAGCATATGGATAATATGGAAAGTTTTCACAGCTGCATGTCTTCTTTGAAACTATCAGGCTAATAAATTTATTGGCTACACAGGCGTTGTCTCGGGCACCAGCAGCCTCTCCAACTTCCTCTAAATACTCAAGCCTGAATGCTGAACTGTTCTTCAAACAGAATATCATCTCAAGATCGGCAAAGAGGTCTAAAGAACCAGAAAATGTTAGTGAATCAAGGCCAGAAATGTCAGCTAATGACCATGAGAGTTCAGAAGGCCGCTCAAGTAGTGACCATTCTCCACCATATGAGACAGTAACTGATAATATCCTAAAACCGGTAGGTTATTGATTTTGTGAATAAGAAAAGAATCATTGCCTTTTTAGTGAAGAAACCAAGTCGTTTTTCTTTCTAACCCTTTCCAGGAATTATCAGCTTTATTATCTTCATCCAGGGCACCATTATGTCCTTGCATTTAAGTTCTCATTTATATTATTCTACTATTTTCTGCAATAATAAGCAATTAAATTCAAATTGATTCTGCAGTTATCTCCAAGACAATTGGGTTCTACAAGTGTCCCTATAGAGTTGCAAAGAGAACATGTGATAATTCCCCTAACTTCAATTCAAGCAATGAGGGGTACTAAAATTCAAGAATGCGGGGATACTGTGCTGATTCAGACAATTGATGTTCCTATTCCAACAGTTGATGTTATAAGTAATGGAAAAATTCCTTCGACACTACCACCTGGAAGTGAAGGATCCAAGGGATGTGAAAGAAATAATCCTTCTTCAGCACTCATTAAGGACATTAGGATGGATACAGAAGCTAATCCTTTGGCTTCTAACACTGTTACAACTGAACCAATGTCTAGAGGGGAGCGTGCTGTGGCATCAAATGTTGTTGAGGACAGGCTGGATGAGAGTTCAAATACTACCTTGAGTATTGGACATTTAAACCGAACTCTTAGTTTTGGCCTGTCAGAGATGGTTAACATGTGGGGTGACCAGGATTCTGATCTGGATGAGGCAGAATCTCCTGCCTTGGTCACAATCTTGGGATATAGAGTGAAGGAAACATTCGCATCTACAATTAGGAGTATTATTAATAAATATGGAGATATAGCTGCAAAGTATTTTATGAAAACACCAGAGGGTCGTTCCGTGGCGTTGGAGAATCTCTCTGAATTCATCCAAACCTTTCAAACAAAAAAATTTTGTGAACTTCCCCAACTTGAAATTGAAAAGGCACTTGCCTATGTTTATGATTTCAGAACTGCAGGTTTGGATGTTGACTGGCTCCACAGAAGGTTGAAAGACATCTTGGAGGCAAAGCAGTTGATCAAGCAATCTTCTACCTTGAAGGAGAGGAGGGATATAAGTAATCAAGTCATCAAGGAGAAGAAGAGAGAGTTAGAAGTTTATGAACCACAGTTATTGGCACTTAAAGAAAAAGTGAATTTTGCAAAGGAGGAACTGGATGCAGCACAAGCAGAAGATGAAACTATAAGAAAAATAGTCTCAAATGCCAAGGCTAAAGTGAGATACTTTGTTGATTATCCACTACTGGATGGCCTTCTCTGATTTATCTCCATGCCCTGACACACAACAGTAAAATATGGTTTCTTCATACTTGTCATTTTGTGATGAAATTGAATGTGGTGCTCCACTATTTTGGTTTATATATTTCTATTGACATGTTGGGGCTACTGTTGTTTCAATGGGTTCATTACTCATGTAGATGGTTATTAGTTATAGAAGTCTTAGGGCAGACATTTTCTATGTTTCATATATATGATATGTGGTGATCTATGCTTATTGCTTAGACAGTTGGTGCGTAATTTCAATAGAATTGCAGTCCATGCATGCTCAAATAACTTTACCTTGTTGAAAAGTTTAACCCTTGAATGTTCTCTGTATTTTTCTCGTTATCTCTTTTCTTCTAGCAAGCATGGTACTATTGTTTGAAGGTGTACTCTTTGATCACTAGTTTATACTGTTTCCATGTCTTGTATTCTTGTTGAGGTTGGTGCCAAACTTCCTAGAAAGTAAAATAATCTTTATCATAGGCTTAAAGCAAGGTGCTGTTCATCGACGGATAAATAACCCATAATTTCAGGTGAGATTTTATGCCAATTTCAATCATATGCTGATGAAAAACATGGTTGAGCAGGTTGGCTAGAACCCTAGAACCTCTTTCTTTGGAGGACTCCTAAACACACTTCTATCTTGAATAAATTAATTGCCTCCAAGTTCAATTTTTAATGCTAGTTGAAAACTATTTATGATTTGCTACTCCACGGGAGAACATGCAATTAGCTACCTTTTGCCAGGAACTTTTTGCAGCAGATGAATCAGAACTTTTCTCTGGAACATGCTATTAGATGCTATTTGTGTGGACATTCTAAATCTATGACAAGTTTCTTAACCAAAAGTTGATTACCAGAGGTAGCAATACTTGCCCTGACAGAGACAGAATAAACTGTGATTATCAGTGTAATACCGACTGAAAATCAAGTGAGCATTTTCAGTTATTTATGAAAATAAAAACTGAAATTCCATTATTACACAGCAGAAGAAACTGCAGAATTCCACCACAATGAGAGCAGAGTACATTGCCTAATGGCAACAGCAAAATGGATTAGAATCTCTCTTTAAAAATAAGGAAGTAAAGGCGTAGTACATCAATAGGAAATCAAACACAATTATTTAGCTTATCAATTACTTTTAGAATAATAATAACTAGGTAGTCCAGTACTCTAGTTAATTAAGAGTTAATTTTCCTGCAATTTTTCCTAACCTCTCCCCTTGAACCCGTTAATGGAGAGATATTTCCCATATTTATCATCGACTTGGCAAACTGCTGAAAGAAAAGTTCATTGTTCTCTGCATATTTCTTTACCAGTTCCATGGAAGCTTGGTTCTTTGTCAGGAGAACTTGGTCAGAATTCAACAAGCCCTTTGTAGCCAATAAATTCTTGAAGTAACTGTTATCAAACTTTGTAGGACTTACAAAGTCCAAGAAAAAAAGGTTTTGATCACCTCCTGATCTTGGGCATCGGCCGCGCAATTGTGTAGCATATGATTGATCTAGCGTGTAGTCAGGTTTCCCATTGCCTGACTGGTTGTACAGCCTCTGCCTGAAGCTGGTGCATCGAGCATTTCCGATCGTGTGGCTTCCTGTCAGAAATTCAAGAGACCTTCACAATTTTTAGTATTAGGATTAAAAAAAAAAAAAAAATACTAACTTTTATCATGGGGCACCAAAAACCAAACTGTTATAAAACAGCCGAGTTTTTTTTTTTTTTTTAGCTCCAATTAATCGGATGAGAGCCTGGTGGGACCACAAGGGTGGCAAAACTTTCTCTTAAAATTTTTTAAACAGCTGCATACAGAACTTAAATTCAAGATCTCTGGTTAATTAGAATAATTTCTCACTAGTTGATCTATACCCTCTTAAGTAAATCAGCCGAGTTTTTAATGGATGAAAGAATTGTTAACAGTTTTATATTCCTGTTGCTGGAAGAATTGTTGTCAGGAAAAAAAAAAAAAAAACTGTTTGGTTACCTGATAGTGCTACAAGATCGACAACATTGAGGCCCTGAAGCTTGAATTTAGTAAGAATGGTTTGAAATGTGTTATTTGGAGCAGGAATGTTGTTGTTAGAGCCACTCAAGCTTGCTCCTTTAGAGTCCTTTCTTCCCAGTGGGACTTCCCAGGTGGGTCCTCCAGCCTGTTTATACACACGAAAAGAACAAAAAATTGTGAATTAAGGATTTTGGCTAGCTATAAATACAGGTCTAAGAATTAACACCTACAAGAACAGTGGAATCTCTTGCAGCCAAGGCCAGAATATCAGCACAAGATACAGTTTGAGGACACTCCTTCTCTAGAGCAGATTTGATATCATCAATCACTTCGAATCCTCGAGCTGAGTTTCTGTTTGGATTAGACATCTTCTCACTGATTATTCTTCCACTGCTGTCTAACAATAATGATGCATCACAACCCTGCAATACAAAGCTATGTTTTTGTGAAAAGTTACAAAATGTTGTCTTTTCTAAACACCTTAAGCCGGCGGTTGGGAGCTGAAATATAAAATGCTAGCGTCTAACTAGTTATCCAAAAATATATCCTTGCCCCTTAAACTTCTGAGTCCTTACACTACAATTAGACACTGAACCAACTACTAGGCTAATGAGTAATGTCAGAGCAGTTATTAACTATAAAAATAGTCTAGACAATTGGGTAAATTGTATATAAAGTCACTAACTTTTATGCTATTTTTTTAATCTGATCGCTAACTTTTAATAATTTTTTACAATATAATCACTAAATTTTAATTTTTTTTATAGAATATTTATGAAAGACAAATTCAATTAGAAATTTAAAGGTTATAAACCAAATTAGAAAAAATACAAAGTTTAATGATCAAAATTTAGTAATCAAATTATAAGAAAATTGAAAGTTAATAACCAAATTAGAAAATAATGCAAAATTTAGAGATTAAATTAAAATTTGTAAAAAAAAATTAAAATTTAGTGATCAAATTATAATAAATTGAAAGATAGTAACCAAATTAAAAAACAGTATAAAATTTAGTGATTTTGCATGCCTCTAAGACAATTTTAGGAATGGAACGAACCTTGACAAAACAGTCGTGAAAATGAAGCCTAAGTAATGAGGCAGCCATGCGAGCTTCTTTAGCTACAGCCTTGGCTACAATAGACTTGACTATTTGTTGAGCATTTGGGCAAGAATGGTCATAAAATTGTGGGTAAAGGTAACCACCATAAGTCTTCCCACAAAAACAAAAGGGAGCGGCATAGGCAAGAACAACGAGAACTAAAAGAAAGCTCATAGATTGAGCCATAATTGTCTTTTCACTTCCAAGTACAAATTTCAAAAGTTGGTATGTTGAGAATTAGAGGTTTTAAGGGTTATTTATAGAGGGAATTTATTAGTGGACACAGCCTTGAGATAAAGTAAGGGAGCAAAAAATTTGGAGTTGGTAACTAACTAGCCTTTTGTATTTTTGTGTCAAAAAGAAGAAAATAAAGATTGATGTTGCTACCAATAAGCCATTGATTTAATGTTATTTAAGTCGTTGAAAAATTTATACTTCAAGTCTGAGTCAGAGCCAAATTGAAAAAAAAAAAAGAGAGAGAGAGAGAGAGAAATAGAGACAGAGAGATTGGAGTTGTTAGATATATACTTGTTCTTTGGGCTGACTAGTTCATTTTATTGTGTATATATATATATATATAGATAGATAGTTGTTAGCCAATTACATATTATACTTATTATTATAATGAGGTAATATTAGTTTATGTTAGGTAGATGGTACAAAATTTTTTGTTAATGTATGGAATTTTTTTTAATAAATTATAGTGTATTCACAAAATTTTAATTTATATCATAGTTACTAAATTTGTTAATCATTTTGTATCGATAAATCATTTCATTAGGTTTGATTATGATTTGCCAAATATATTGTTTGGCCACTTAAATAAAAGAATTTTTGACTTAGATATTCCATCTACACTTGTAGTACCTTCCAAAACTTTGAAAGCACGGAATGTGCTTTAACTTCTTACATTTAAGGGTCTAATTAAACCTCTCTTTTGATTGTTACATACTAATTAGGGAATTTTTCTTTGATTGGAATGCTTCCTTTATTCAATATAAAATTTCACCAGCATTAAAATATTTTAATCATATAATTTCAACAACTTCCAAGGGGTTAATTAAGAACATCATAATTTCCCTTCCACAAGTATACATAGAGTTATAGGATTTGCTCATGACCCATATAATATATAGCCATAGCTGCAAATGAGTTGATTTCAATTAACGTATAATATTTTGATATTAAAATATAATAAATAAATAAAAGAGTTCTAATGATCTTAATTAACATCTCCCATTCAGCCATAACTTTTTTAGACTTAAGCATCAACAAACACTCTTAATAATAAAATTATCAATAATTTTAATATGTTATGTTTGAATTTCAGATCTTTTATATATATATATATATATATATTTAAAAAAATCACATTTTTATATTTAGCTAATTATCCCTTAATTAAGAACTTAATCATCTTATAAATTGAGAGACTAAAAATGGGTTTATTAATTTCTCTAAAAAAGAAAAGTAAATGTGGTCAAATTAGAAGTAGACTCACCTGCTCCATTGACAAATTGGACGATATGATGATTATTGACTCAAGGTTTCCCACTAAATATGGTATCTGTAGTTTGTGACTTTATGCATGAAGTTGAAAAATTCACATCCTTTTTCAACCTTTATTTACTAAGTAATTATATTTTCATTAAAAAAAAAGGTGAACTACTCATTCTTGTTAATTCTTCTAGACATACTGTTCATGCATGAAGTTGAAAAATTCACATCCTTTTTCAACCTTTATTTACTAAGTAATTCTATGTTCATAAAAAAAAAAAAAAAGGGTAGACTGCTCATTCTTGTTAATTCTTGCAGACATAATGTTTATGCAGTAGCTTCAATCTTATTTTTTGTGCATCAGATCAAAAGCTTCTCATTATATTAATTTTGGGGTCAAACATTAAAAATATAATATTTATTAATTTTTTTAAATTTTCAGGAGCTATAACTCTTTCATATTTTCATAAAGATCCGCCTCTATCTACAAACTTTAATTTTGACATATATAGTCAGTAAATAGTTGATAATTTATCAAGAATAGCAGCTATTTAATTCTATCATTAAACTGTCAAATTTTTGTAGTGATAGCTATATTTCTTGATGGTTCTTTAGAAACAAATTAATAATTGATTAAGAAAGTCTTATAAAGTTCTATGCTATGTCAACTTTTTTTTTTTTTTTTTTAATTAAGCACTAAGATTCCAATTTAGAATATATCCATTAAAACAATTCCATGAGTTAACTTAGTTAATAAGTAGATTATCCATCAATTTATCAATTACAGGTTTTAAGATGGGTTAAACCAAGAGAAGAAATATATATAAATATAGTCAAAATTAAACAAATATAAAAGACTCTTGAAAACAACATAAAAACTAATGCATGGTAGATCATTTTATTGAAGAAAAAAAAAGTATCAAAAAACAACTTCAGTCAGAGCATTGCAATGGTGTTCTTTATTTTAAAAAGTATATTTTATTTAATAGAGAACATTCTACTAGATAAAGAGCAGAAAATTTTATTTAATTTTAATAGATTCTCTATATTTTGCTCTTTATTTTACTTTATCTCATAAACATTAATTATTTTAATTTTTTAATTTTAATTTTTTAAATTTATGCAATAGAAAAAATATACTAAAATTGTACTCCATCCATCCCATTTTGTTTGGGATATATTTTTCTTCACAAAGTTAAAGAGTGCATTAAATAATATATTATTTTTTCTTTTATACCGTTTATTAAATACAATCCTTACATTTTCCTATAAACTTTATGGAAAAAATTCGAATCGATATCCAAGGATAAAATATGTATAAAAGATTAAAAAAAAAAAGGTGTTAAAAATAGAAACGAGATATATTTTTTGGGACATCCCAAAAGGAAAATATCTCAAACAAAATGGGATGGAGAAAGTTTATAATAAAATGCATAAAAACTTGTGTTACATTAATTAAAATTAGTATAAAGAGTTATATATGACTCTGTTGATGTGAAGAGTTAAACTAACTATTTTTTTTTTAATTTTTTAAAGATAGAATCTATTGAATCTTTATTTTTTGAGATAATTTTTTATAATAAAGAATTTGACATATATAAAAAATATATTGAGAATGCTTTAATATTTTTGGAGGGTAACATGCAATATTAATTCTATTACTATAATTCAAAAAATACAATTTATTAAAACAATTCTATTATACTATGATTTAGAAAATAAGATTATTAAAATAATTATGTAAGTAATCCAATTGATAAGTAGGTTTAATTATAATACCGTAGGCAACTACACATTAACTAGGAGGTAGTTATCTCTTTTAAATGTTAATAATTCATTAAATTAATGAAAACTCTCATCATAATGGTGAATGAGAAATTTCAAAACTTAAAACATCATTCTTTTCAGTTTTCACTTCTTAAAAAAAAAAAAAAAAAGTGGAGAAATCAATTAAATTAGACTTAATTAATTGTTAATTATAATATGTTTACTTTTCATCATATTAACTAGGATTTTGATGTTAAATTATAATATAAGGGAGATATTTTCTTTTCTTATGAATATTAAAAATTTCAATGTAAATTATATCCCTATCAAGAAAAGGGAAAAAAAAAAGAAAAGAAAAGAAAAAGAATTGATAGTTCCTTTAGATGGCATGAAGCACCATTACTTGTATTATTATTTTGGTCCTTAAATTAAGATTAAGTAAAGTCCCATTGATTGTTTTACAAGTCCTTAATTAGTGGCAAGAATGCTAATATGGTAGATTATTACCTGTTTTTATATGTGAGGTGTAGAGGAAAATGATCCAAATGAATTAGGAAGATAAGGGTTGGACAACTACTCCAAAAGTTCCTAATTCTTCAAAATTAAGCTATACCTTATTCATCTTTTGCCACAATAATATCTTATTATGGCCATTGTCTTGGCCTTTCTTTTTGACCAATCCTAAACAACTTTTTGTTCCAAGAACTTATGCCATTGCTTAAATGTGTTTATAAGTTATTCTGATCGTACGCTCAGTAACTCTTTAACAATAATGGACCATTTTAACATAATAGGAAGCAAACATAAAATATATTGTGTGATAACTCCTTCCCTCTTCACTTTAGGGTTCAACTTAATTACTTGGCTTTAAAGATTCCTTTCTCATTTCTCATACTAAAAGAATTGCTTCCAATAAACTGATTACACGTGGATTGGGTGCCTATTTTCTTATTATAAATAAATAATTAATAAACAAGTAAAAATAAAAGAATATGCTCTGTATTTATTTTTCTCATTTTATACTATTTCTTTGAATATATCTAACTTAAGCATTGGAAAATTATGTCGATATTAGATATGTCTCAGAGGATTTAAAATAAGACTGAGAGACCTCTTAACAGTGGAGCATATATAATCATTTTGGCTCATCATGTATAGAAAATTTATTAATTAAACAAATATATGTATATATATATGAAATTTTCTATATTACTTCTTTCATTGCTAAACATGTGTCGATTTAAGATTTATTTTTGTTCATAAATATCCGTGGTTTTAGAATTTTAAAAATATATTTATTATTTTTTTTCAACTTTGTTCTCCTTTATTCCTCCACTAAATATTAACAATAAATATCAAAATAAAAAAAAATGTATTTTAATCTTTTTATTTTATTTTAAAATTATAATAATTTAATAGTTTTCTTAATTTATATGCTAAATTTTCTTAATTTATATTTAATTAATAGTTTTTTTTTTATTTTAGAATTATGATAATTTAATAGGAGGTTTGTAATAAAATCTTTACGTACATCAATTGAAATGTGGTGTGGCTTGTTTGGTAAATCTTATATCTTCCACAAGCATAATTTTTTAGGAAAAACGTAGAAGAGATTATTTAAAAAAATAAAATAAAATAAAAAAAAACAAGAGAGGAAAAAGCAGCTTCGTGGTCCATTCACCCCCATAAACACGCATCTCCTTATCCTGGAAACTGGAAAGGTTCAGCACATCACGGTGATTGAACAATTCTATTGATTTTTTCATTCCTTCAATGATTTACTTCCTCCTCACCATACCATACCATTCATGATCACTGAATTTTGCATCTCTTGTCCTATTCCAATCAATAAGTGATTTAATTTCTGACTAAATAAACAACTAATCCGGCATATCATCATGGAAGGGGCATTCAATCATGAGAGAGAGAGAGAATCACTCGTGAATTCAAAAAGCTGATTAAACTCTTAAAAATTGAGTGCTATAGCTTCAATTTGATTCGAACACAATCAATCCCTTACGACTATGTTCTGTGCACAAAATCCATTCTGTCCTAATCTTCAATTAAATACTCATAAATCTGCAAAATTTCCTGAAGTGTAAGTTGAGATGCAAAGCTTAAATTGAACCATATTTCTTGTCACTTGCTATCCATGTTCCTTCAGCTGAGGCAGATGGTCGCTCCCAAGAGGCTTCTGCTCGCGAGTAGCCACTGTTGAAGTCTTCTGCTTGTGTATACCCATGCCCTTCACCGCTTACCTATTTTAGCAAATTCAAGAAACCGTCATGATGAAGTAAAGAGACATAGCTCAAGCAGGTTTTTAATCTTAGAATTGAACAACTGAACAAAAACACTTGACAGGGGCCAAATATTGCTCAAAATTTGGGGCACACAGTAACCCCGCCCTCTGCTGGCCCGCCCTCCAAAAAGAGTGTATATAGAATATAGAATTTTAGGATTATAGAGACCTATAATCAACTGAAGGCCGGTGAGGGATGCTTGGGTAAGTATCCCGAACGGAGGGAGAGAAGCATTAGCCCTAGATATTCAATATATCTCTTCGGTTTATATCTCTAAACCGAAGGCAGGCAGAGACCTAGCACATTGTCTTCAATGGAACAAATTAGATCCATCAAAAATTTTATGAATTTTTTTGCAATCCATAACTCATGCCTGCAACTTGAACAAAGCTCATTTTAGTCCCATGATTTCAGTCCTGTAGAATTTAATACCCGGTACAATGTCTATCATATTGATGGAATTTAGACCACTTAAAACTACAAAACTAATTACACTTTTATACCCTCCATTGTTTAGGTAAGCAACAGATCAATCTCTGTCTCTCTTCCCCCTTTCTATACGTGTAAGATAAAAGAAATAATAGGTTATGTGAACTCACAGTTGCTAAACACGCAGATAATATTGTCATGCCTGGCAATGCATCAATTCCGTGCTGTGTTCAGATGAAAGGCCAATAGATCATTATGAATATACTTTTCATGTGTATGAAGGATAAAATCAAAAGCTATAGACTATCAAATGCTGCTAAACAAAAGCAAAGAAGGCTACCAAGCGTTCCACACGCGTCTTGTAGATAAACCCCGCACAACAAAACACTGTTAGTGAGACAAAGAACCTGCTCCATGCCAATTTATTCAAACATCAAAATTCAGAATCAGTAAAAAAGTATACACTAGAATTTTTAGTAGCTGATATGGATATTCACACTTTTTTTATTGCAGAAGGAAAATAACAAGGCCTACTTTACAAAAGGGTAAATGAAAGCAATGCTGTCCTTTTCTTTTTTTTTGTTGCCAAAGGAAAGCAATGGTGTGTGCGTGTGTGTGCGTGTGTGTGTATATATCAGCACATAAAAAATGCACATGACATGAGAAAGACTGCACTGCAGTGACTGAGCTACTTTTAATTTACAAAATAAATGAGAACAAGATTTTAATACTATAAACATGAAAAAGAATCAGTCAAAATTTCCATACGCGCAAGATAGGATCCCAAATATAGCCCATCCTCGTCTAGAGTCTTCTCCTTGATCTTGCTTGTGTTCTGCAAAATGAACAAGGCTGGGCATTTAGCAAAAGTAGAAATTTAAGCGTAAAACACCAACCAGAAATTGAAACTAAAGAAGAAGATGATATGAGGTTTAGGTAGACATTGGTATCAAAACTTATTGGCAATACTCCAACGAATCTCAGTCTAACCTTACTGCATGTCAAACATAGGTGATACTGCCAGTTAGATTTAGGAGACTTCAATAAGTTGAAGGGTACATGGTATGTTGCAGACATCCAACCAACTTGATATGTCAGTTACATTTTAGAAAGCGAATAATTTAACCACAGCACTATGTTTCTCAGCTAAAGAACCTAGTATCATATAAATGGTCCTCTTTCTACACTGGCTAAATCTTTTCTAAAGAAATAACTCAAATCTGAGCAGAATGCAAGAAATGAGTCCACATAGCGGACCCCAACTAGCTTGGGACTAAGGCTTAGTTGTAGTTGCAGCTGTAGACAGCAACAGAAGCTTACCACACATTTTTGCAAGAAAAAACTGAACAGGCTCATAACCCTCTATTGGGATTGTGACAGAAACTTTGTAGGGTGTATCTTGAACCTCCTGACCTTCAAGAGTTAGAACTCTTAAGTTTAGAATATTAACTGAAAAATTGATCAGTAAAATAAAATGACAAGGAAAGAGAGAACCATACATGTCCAATCCACAATCAACATTGTAGGTGACAAAGTTGTTGGAGGATTCCCAGTCGCTCCTGACCCTGACAAGCTAACATCTAGGCCTTTCTCTGGAAGAACCTGAGACAGTAGTCAGTTATGCAAAGATCAAATACATGTAAAGCACATGCATTGTAAATAGCAGGTTTCTGTGCATTAGACACACAGAGAATACCTTAATAATGGGTTTTTGCACCAAGGTAGAGAGGGAAGCAATTGCAGTCATATAAAGGGTAACATGAGTTTGTTCAGTGCTGAAGCTGCCAGATGGACCAATAGTGAGTAAATCAAAGAAATTCTAATGTTCAGAAAAATAAAAAACTAAAAAAAAAAGTTTTGCAACACTGATGGTAAGACTAAAAATGATTACCTAAAGTCCCGGTAAGACTTTTCATAACCCAGTTGAGTCATGCCATTGTAAACCTACAAGTCCCGTAAATTCCATAAATTCCTTTTTCTTTAAAAAAAAAAAAAAAAAAAAAAAAAGAGACTGAAAAATAAAAGAGACTGAAATTTAAGTGAAAGACACCCAGTGGAATTTTCCCAAATATTTTCTTTTCTGTCTATACAGAGGGTAATGATTTCTTACAATTTCCCATGATCGAGGATGAAACCCAACAGTGAAGCCCTCAAATACTCGTGGTCCACGTTTCTCACAAGGAATAGCAAGTTCAACTAAAACTCTGAGAATAGGAAAAACAGCTACATTATCAGAGAACAAACGTTGCAATTCTATTAAAGGAATTGAATAATACCTGAAAAACAGCCATGTACATGCAAAAGCCATTAGAAGAAAAATAAAAGTTTGACACTTGCCTTTAGGGAAAAGAAATAATTTAGTATGTAGATTGAAACTCTCAACACCACCAAGTGATTCTTTTTACCAGTTCTTTTCCAATTATTTACTTTCAGTTAATTTTTCTCAGGGTAAGAATTTCCCATCCATAAGTAGGCATTTCAGATGACTTTTAATTCCAACATATTAAGCATCCTAAGTCTAAGCATCCCAAGTCCCTTTTACTATTTAGTATAAAAAAAAATCTACCCAAATAATGGTATAGGATGTGGCAATCCACTAAGTATCAAGAAGAAAATTAACTCTACACTATGAAGCAAAGACAAATTAATTCAGTATAAAAAATAATTCAGGGCACCAAGTACAGACCTGCAACTTGACTCATATGTAACATTGCATATGCATCCACCTCCACCTGAGATATGAAAGTCAAGACAAATTCAACTACTGTTTGATTAGTGAGGAAATATTTTAGAATGCTAGGCAGTGCAAAGCCATAGTCCCATAGACGCAATTGAGTCACAAAGACAGTAAAACAATAAAAATAAGCAGAAAGAAGTAGAAAACTGATTTTAAAAGAAATCACCCAAAAAGAGTTCCTTAACCAAGAAAAGCAATCTGGCAAGCTGGAGCTACAATTTTAATACCAATTAGGTGTCCAAGCTTCAGATCCAGCCATGTCAAAACTCAGACTCAATCAACCTGATAACTGTTTGATAAGCAACTCACTGAAAAAGCGCAAGACAGCAGTAGAGGACTAATATAGTAAAACTACTCTACTGTTTCATAGATGCACCAGACTTGAAATGGGTAAATCTGATGATTCCAAACATCCATTTGAATGCTTCGTGATTTAAAAAATGAATCCCAAGTGTGGATTAACCTTCTCTAAATAATAATTTACAATAATGTTGACTGGCTGTTCCAACTTTATATTTCCCACAATAGGTTTCATAATTGTGTGATTATATTCAATGAACTACCTAATCAATTCTGGTTCCATGCAACCAAGGAGAAAGTTCAAGTTATTAACCAAATTAAAACAGTTCAACATATCTTAAAATAAATTATAGTTATCAATTCCTTTTGCATGAAGAAACCGGGAGTTAAAATTCATAAATAATAAAAAAAAGAAGCATACACAAACCTGTGCATCCTCCATTTAAACAATTTCCACATATGACATCCACCTGAAATTGTAGAAGAGTGAAATTTGTAGAATTTATACTGAGAGCAGCCGAATGCATTGAGCTTAAAGTATAATTGTTCTGGAGATGTTCAAACTTCTATCAGAACTGATAGCCGTATCTATTATTTATTCCGTATCTATTATTTATTGTACGTTTTGAGCGAGTCAGGTTGGATTTTTCATTGAAAAAAGTTTCATTGCAACAACTGACCTGAGCTGTACGTCCCTGTTTGTCATAAGTAAGCTCACAGTTGGTCAGGTCACCATTGTAAAACCCCTAGACAAAGTGATAAACAGAAATATAAAAATTCAGATAGCACTATTAGAATTCCGGTTAAAAATATACCATGATGGCAAAACATTTATAAAAAAAAAAGGTAGCCTAGAAAATTCCAAAACTATAATTTAGCTCAGCAGTCATTCAAAATCAGGTTTGACTTCCTCTGGCCACATCAATCAGTAACACTACACAATATCTAAAAGATCAGGGATGAGAGAATGTGATGGCACAATGTCAAAGGAGATAAGAGAGACGACTGAGAATGGTGGATCTGAAAGAAATTTCGAAATAATAATATCATGGATGAGTTTTTGGAGCAAAATTGTGGCAAGAATAGCTATTGACCGAACCCCTATTAGACAAATGAGCAACAGTTCCATTTTTTCCAGAATGTATTTCTATTTACAGTAAATTTGCAACTGGCATGCTATCTTTTGTATTTGCTAGAGTCTGTTTAGCCATTACAAGAGGGCCAAAAGAGACGGAGATCAATCTTTGCAAACATTAGCTCAAAATTTTCAATTAGAAATATAGTTTAAAAGCAAGGTTTAGCATGTCACTTTCTTGTATTGCATTCTCTTCATTTTATACTTTCCTCATTTAAGGATTTAAAATCCTTCAAATCTAACAAATTAATGTGACTTAGTAAACACCAATAATCTCTGTCTGTTGCCTATGTCACCACTTTTTGAGTTCACAAAACATTGCTTAAAGCCAAAATAAGCTTACTTGCTGAAAATCAGCATGTCCTGAACCAACAACAAAATGGTTGAACTTATCAAATCGGCCAAAATCCACATATCCCTGCATAATTGTGGGAAGCTCAGAAAATGTGAACCATACATATACACAGAAAAGACGCATGAAGTACAGAGTAGTTTGACACTGTTCTAACCATATGAACAACTTAACATCACATATATAAAGCTTTTAAAATTGTGCCAGAGTGTCTGGTCTTAACTATCAATGTAATATGGTCCTGGAAATAGCAAAATGCCACTTCCCCAACAATAGCAGCTATTATTGAGAGTGGACACTTTTATTTATGCAAGTTTTGCCATGCCAAACACTAGAATCCATTCTATTGGAGGAAAAAACTAATATTCATCTTAGTTCTTAGACCATAAACTTCTCATACAATACAGAACATCCACGTTCTTTTTAAAGGCTAATTTCATATCGTTCAGTAAAGAATATTTATCTTAAATACACGTTATTTGCACCAAAGAATGGCAATCGAATTAAGTGGAAGGGTAATGACTTTCTTAACTTTCCCGGTATATAAAATTTCCTATTACAGGCATGATCCACCATCAAAGTAAAAACACTAAGGATAATAAGCATAACCACAAGACTTTCATTACTTCCATGAATTACTTGAATAAAAATTGCACAAAAGTATTTTTAAGAAACACATTGATCACCATTAAGCAACGGGAAATCTACATGATGCCAAAAGGGGACCATGCAAAAATATCCTATTAATTGTGGTTTGTTAAATATTTTTTGTATGACAGGGAATTTTTAATATTATTGACCCCCCAAAAAAATCTAAAATATTTAATTTTATATTTGAATAGAGTGTACAAATAGGCTCTTATCAAGTAAAAGTTTATTCTGGATGGAGTGTTTATGTAACCAGTTATCAAATAAAATTATATTTGTGCCAACATTTTTATAAATAAAAGAAGAATCCTAGAAAGAAAATATAAAAACAGGAAAAAAAAAAAAAAAAAAAAGAGCACGATGGTCAAGTACTTGAAAAGATGGTGTTATGCACTACCATTTGTGATCTTTGCTCAACATCCTTGCAAAATCGAACCACTAAGTCGGTATTGTCCTGCACCAAGACAAACATACAACATAATATTCTCTGGATAAAGATTCAAGAATAGCACAGTCAAAAGGCAAATGAAATTACCTTTCGTTCAAACTCAAAATATCTCCCAATCCAGCTGCTCTAAATAACAACTTAAGAGGAAACCATTTTCAAGAAAAATTCAACAGAAACATACAGAGCAGTATATATGTATACATGTCCAATTTCAGCTCCAAAAATTTAAAATAAAGGGGGAAATACAAACTGGAGACTATGATTGAAATCACCAAGTGGGTATCAACCCCCCATCTATATAATGCAATGTTGAGAATAATTTAAACAAATTCAATTTGAAAAACAATTTACCACCATCATGCAATGTCCTCAAAGGTGTAAATACCAAATTTCACTTCAATGCAAAAACGTGCAAGTTAATAATTTGGATATTATTGCATAATCTAAGAAACCCATATCAATTTCAGGATACAAAGTCTACAAGTCGACTAGAATTATCAATAACATAGCAGCTAGAATTGGGTACAGCAATGGAGGCGGTCCCAAATGCCTGTATTATAACAACTGGGAATAAAAAAAAAAAAAAAAAATTAAGCAAGGAAAAAATCGAATAGTAATTTAGAAAAGGATGTAATGGAAAATTACCGGAAACTATTATGCATAAGCAGTGTAAAGAATCGACAGAACCGAACCGCTGGCTCAGCATTACTTTTACAGGTAAATACAACTCAACAAATGAAAAAATAGAAAGTGGGTGAAAGAAAGGGAATATTTTGCGTAGGCGGAGTCTCGGATGATGCGGAGATGGAGAGAAACGTTTCTTTGAGTCTTCTCCAATAGAAATTCCTTTATCAATGAATCAATCAAATTCTACTAATAATAGTAAACAGTATTTTATTGTCTTCCCCAATACGACTAATTGTGATCAAATATTATCTGAGTTTCTTATTTCAACTTGTTTAATATATAATAATATTTTTTATAACATTTAATTAATAAATTTTATATTTTTAAAAAATAATAATTGCCCACAAATTAATAATCATAAATATTTAATATTTTTCTTTTTTTAATACACTATTTTAAAAAAAAATTACTAATATATTAATTTTGATAATTAAATATACTAATTAAATAAATTATTTTTCATCTTAATATTGAGCAAATTGTATTTAAATGAAACATAATTAAGTAACATTACAAATTTTATTATTTATTACTATATAATTAATATTGATTATTTAATTTATTTTTTTTTTCAATGGAAATTATGCACTCATTCATACCCTCAATATTAAATGTTCTAGATAATTTTTACAAAAATCATAATATTATGTATTTTAACTACTAGTTTTCATGTTTGTGCATTTCACAATTAATTTATATATTTGATATATATATTTTTTTAATTTGAAATTATATTATACATAATTTTATAATTTAGAATACATTTAAAAATTAAAAATCATTGAGAAAAAATTGTTTTAAAATATAAATAACTAAAATAATATATTTAAAACATAAAAACTTTTGATCAAATGAATTTTATGATTTTTAAAATATAATAAATTTCATAATAATTTTTTAATTTATTCTCATATTAAATTTTTTTTACTTAGTATAAGTGTACTTTTTATTTTAATAATTATGAAAATTTATAAAATTATATAAAAATTATAAATTTTAAGTAATTTTTAATTTAATTAAAATTTATAAGCATTATTAAATGATTTAATGCGAATAAGTGGTGAATGACTTTGCAAAAAAAACTAAGAGCTTTATTAAAAAAACCTAAGTTGTCAAGGTTAAGTGATTATTAATTTTCATATAATGATGGAAGATTTAGACTTCTCATTAAAAAAAAAAAAAGGGGAAATGATGGAAGATTTAGATTTTGAAGATGATGGTGTGATTAATCATATGGGTTGGAGAATATGAAGAGATAAGTGTAAGAGCATCTCTTGTGCATTATTTATATATATCAAATTTTTTATTATACATAATTATTTTTGTCTTAAAAAATAAAATTTTAATAGATTTTTTATTTTTAAAAAATAAAAAAAAGAGTTAATTTGATTCTCTGTACTTAGAGGGCTAAATATTACTCTTTATTTTTAATTTTAATTAATACAATATAAATTTTTATACACTTTATTTAAGATAATTTTAGTCATATTTTTTATTAGATAAATTTAAAAAATAAAAAATAAAAAATAAAAAATAATTAATATTTATAAAATAAATTAAAATAAAATATAAAATATAAAATTTATTGAATTTAAATAAAATTTTTAATATTTATCGATTAGATATTATATATTAAATAAAATATATTATTTAAAATGAAAAATAGCATTCGGATGATCTACCAATAAAAAAAAATAAAGCTTTTATAAATTGAAAAGATTTAAAAAGGTGTAATTTATGCAATGATGTTGCGATGAAATGTGAATGCAAATCTCTACACTTACATACAGTCTCTCAATTCTCAAGTATGAAATCTCTCTCTCTCTCCCTCTCTGTGTCTCTGCCCCTGAGACTGACACAGTGAAACTGACAAAATCCTAAAACGAACTCTTAAACCTCTATCACAAGTGTCTGCTTCAAAAAGCCAAATGTACAGAACCCATAGCTCTAACTCTAACACTCTCTTCCAAACCCTAAAATGCTGAAACTGCTGAAACCAAGCCCTTCTTCTAACCCTACACCTACACCTACCCCAAGAAATGGCCAAACATTCGGTGGGTTGCCTCCCTTTGCAGAAACGATGGCTATTTGCTCTCTTAATCATGCTCTCCATCTCTGCGGTCATAGCTTTCTTTATCAAAGCTGCTTTCGATTCTTGCGATCGTCATTTTGAAGTTACTCGCAAACCAATTCGCTCTGTTAATGTTTCGCCCCTCAAGCCGCCTCCTAATCCACTCACTTTCATGAAATCTAAGCTCGTTGTTTTGGTCTCGCATGAGCTTTCTCTGTCTGGTATTCAATTTTTTCTTTTTTAAAATTTCGTGGATTCCATTTTGTATCATAACTTGATTTATGCTATTAAAGCTAAAGCATTCATGGAAACAAATAAGCTTTATGTTTATGGGCATTCAAATATTTTTTGCTTATTACTTTGATAGTTTCCTTACTGATTTCAATGCTCTAAAATGGGAATTTTATTTATAGCTGAATCCAGACGTTGTAGCTTATGTCTCTCTGTGTATATCTTTTTCATAAATGGCTATTTTTCAGTTATAATAATGTGAGATTGAACACAGGTACAGATGCGTGCCTGTTTGTTGATTAATGGGTTTTGATGAGTGGAACTAATCAAAGTGCGTGAATATATAAAGCCATTATTTTATAATCACTGGGTCCATCCATGCAGGTTATTCATTTTTGTATTTAGTTTGATGCAATAAAGAGTTGAAAAGATGCAAAAGCAAGTTGCTTTGTTGCTGCATGAGGAACATGTGTTATCTCCCTATTGTTTTTGTAATTCTGGAAGATAAATGAATCCACTCATATTATTCCAGTTGAGTTTCCGTGATGCAAAACAGTGGGAAATGTGCAAAATTAGGAAATGGAAATGCCTCTGTGCGTTACAGTATCTTTCCATTTTATGGACTTTGATGTATAATATTAGTCCATGCTTGTACAATTTTTAGTACATGGACAAAGGCCAACTTTCTTAAAGGAAAGCAAGCTGTAATCCTACTTCAATTGAGGGAAATTTTGGCGCTGAACTTATTTACAATAAGGATAATTCTAAGTTGGCTGAATTGCTCATCAATCTGAAGCTGTTTGAGATGAATATTGAAATGCTTATTTGGTGTTCATGTGTATCACGTGCGCAATTATACGAATCTATTTCTGCTGGAATTAATATTTGCAGTAAGGACGCAGTTTTTTTAAACCTTTTAGATAAGCTATTTATACTGCCATTTTAACGAGTAACCTTCCAAAAATTGTTGATTTAGTGGCACGTTCTGTTTGAAAATTTTTATGTCATTGACTTTATCCTCTTCAAGGTAAGTGACTGAACAAATAATCCAATTATTATTTATGTTTAAGACTTCCAATACAAAAAAGGACATTTGTATGCCTAAACTGCTAAGGTAGTTTTAATTGATGGTGGTTACGGTTCAGAAAATATTTTGAGGTTTTAGCATATTTGTAACTTTCATATTTAGCCTTATGAGGAATTTATGAAGAAGATATGCAGCTAAAATTATATTGTAATTTGCAGGAGTAAACTACCTGAAAAATTGTCCTCATAACTCTCATCAAGTAGTGATTCCTTTTTTGTCCACGCCATTGCCCTTGAATTGAAATATTAAGCTTGTAATTTGGCTAGTGTTAGCGTCTAAGATAACTTCCATATTTCCATTTGTCAAAGCTTCCGTTCACTCGCTTCCAGGAATTTGTGTATTTTCACAATTTTATGACAGTTTGTCATAAGCATGTATAACAATTGATATTGATATATGGCTCAACACGGGCAGTGTCTTCTATCCTAAAATAAACTTGTGGTAGTGGCATGTGTGTGTATGTCTTTCTGCATTATCAACTCTCTTATCTGTCTACTACACCTTATTTCTCCTCTCCCTCATAAGTTTTCCTATATTAACCCCTTTGAACTTTTCATGAATTTATGCTAATATTCTCAATAATTTTTCAGGTGGACCACTGTTGCTGATGGAATTAGCTTTTTTATTGAGAAGTGTTGGTGCTGAAGTTTATTGGATTACCATTCAGAAACCTTCGGGAACTGATGAGGTGATATACAGTTTAGAGCAAAAGATGCTAGTCCGAGGAGTGCAGGTATTGTAGTTCTAAATCACCAAAATTTTCAATGTGTAGGTGTTGTAGTTTGATGCATATGTATTATATAGTTTAATTTACTTAAATTATGTCAGTTTAATTTGTTTAGTTCCTACGTGCATATGTAGCTGAGAAATTGTGCTTTTCACTCTTAGCAGAAGATTTTCTTATATAGTTTTAAATTCATTCTCTATTCTTAAATAGTTCTGCTCAAGTTCATTTTAGATGTACTTCATTATTTTTGGGAAAATATTCAGTTAATTATCTTAGTTGAGTTCATTTATCATATGATATTAAGTCTGGCCTGTTCTAATATGCTGCCTATGTTTCCCCTGTTAATTAAAGTTTGAAAATGGCTCTGTAACCCTTCTCAAAGCTTCTGATTATGCTATCATATACATATATAGGTATTGCCTCCAAAAGGTCAAGAAGCTATAAATAAAGCTCTTAAAGCTGATATGGTTGTTTTGAACACTGCTGTTGCTGGGAAATGGCTGGATGCAGTTCTGAAGGAACATGTTCCTCATGTTCTCCCAAAGGTGTTGTGGTGGATTCATGAAATGCGAGGGCATTATTTCAAATTGGATTACGTCAAACACCTTCCTTTGGTTGCTGGTGCTATGATTGATTCGCATGTGACAGCACAATATTGGAAAAATAGGACTCAAGAGCGTTTAAGGTAGACTTTTGATCTGCACAATATACATTCATGGTGTATTTATGATCAGTTATGATTCAGGTTTCCTTTCCTTTACGATTTAGAATTTAATTTTCTTCATATACTTCTAATTCAAAGGTCTAATATTAGTAATGGACGTAAATGCTTTTAAACTGAGGCATTATAAATGTGTTACATTAGCTTTTATGTTGTGTTTTCACAGATTTGAGCCCCTTAAATTTGGATTTTGACAAAAATCATTGTTTGGATTCACCAAATATTTGTGGATTTGATTTTGAGTAAAATCCATTATAAAAATTGAAGGCTTAAGGAAGTGATGGATTTCAAATGACTAGGATTTGTATCATTCCAATCTAACCCAATCCTTTTTTCGTTAAATTTCATTATTTGAAACCCTATATTTTAAATACAATTTTATGAATGAACAAATGGTTAGTTTGTCAAACTTTCATCTGCGTTGCATACTGTGGTATTAGTGATACTGAGGCAATAAAAGTATACTCGTTTTTGTTGTCTACAACTGATCTTTACTGATTGATTGAATGAGCTGTATTTACTCTTTATTGATTGATTGAGGCAATAAAAGAATGAGCTCAACTAAATTGCTTTGTTTTGTCCAACAAACATGAGGAACAAATATGGGGCTGTATTTGGCACCATTTTTTTTCCCTTAAAAACCATGGACTGTTTGGTTCTCTGGTTTCATAAATGGTTTTCCTTTTTAATAAAAGGTGTCCCAAACAGGACCAATTCCCATCAACTGAAAATGTTAGAAGGCATAAATAGCTTAATCAGTTCCAATCAAAGCATAAATATGAGTGCCATCGTCCTGATCAACACTTTTCCAATTGCTAATTTCTTTTCAAAAAACAAAGAAAAACAAGTAACACCGCTGCCATGCAGTGAGTGGCCAAAAAGCAATCACCAAGGATCCCAATTCCATCAAGATAACCACCACACAATGGTAGGTATATATATATATATATATATATATATATATATATATATATATATATATATATATATATATTATAATTGTTTTAGAAAATAATTTTGAAAACACTATGAAGAGTTCATTTTTGGTGGCTCAAAAGCAGCCAGCAAGCTTCAAGGTTTGCAGCCACAGTGAACGATTGCTGAACATGTCTTAATCGCTATTATTATTATTTTTTTTTTTTAATTCATGTTACCTTAATTTTCATCAAAATTTGATGAAATTAAGAGATCTGCTGATGGTCAGTAGTGACGGGCTTGATATGGTGAAGAAAGGAAGTAGCATATTTCTCTTGGATATTTGATTTCTAGTGTTCTTTTGTCGCATCCACTTGCAATTGTAATGAACTTATTTGTTGATAGAGAGTGAAACTTTCAGAATGTCTTTTATACTTGATTGTGATTCTTTTGAGCACTGAAATTGATTCATTGAAGGTATCAATGATAAAGAATGACAGAAATAATAGAATGATATAAATAATATGTATTCATTTTCTATTGTCTGCTGAGTTGCGTAACATTGTCATTAGGGTTTTCTTTCTCTGGTCTATTTTACTTTTCATATTGCAACTTATAATTAAAGGTTGGACAAATTTTCTGGCCCCCTTGTTAGGCATAATGCCCTTGACTTCCATTTCAGTTTGTTTCCAGCTGGTTTGTTATCTTAGTCTCATTGTTTTAAGCTTCAATCTTTTCATTGAACTAGTTGTCATTCTCATCTAATTTAATGCTTGCTTCATTTTCCAATTTCAGTTGCAGTTCAAATCGGACTAAATAACTTTTCACTTATTTCTATAAGTTTTTGTATAGCAGATTTCTTTTCTCTTTTGGTAATTTTTATGTTTTCTCTGCAGGATTAAAATGCCTGAGACCTATGTTGTTCACCTGGGAAATAGCAAGGAACTCATGGAGGTAGCTGAAGATAGTGTCGCAAAAAGAGTTTTGCGTGAACATATTCGGGAGTCTCTTGGAGTGCGAGATGAAGATTTATTATTTGCCATAATTAACAGTATGGATTGCATGCTATTGAATGATCTTCTTTCAAATCAGCATCTACTTTACTTTACGTGGAATTACTTCTGTACTTTTAAATGAATTACCCAGTTGTGTCCTGCTCAAGTGAAAGATACTAACAATTGTTCTCCAGTCCTTTTTTTGTCCATAACATTGGAATATTTTATTGTTGTTATAATTATTTCTTCTGGAATCATAACTGCTTATAGATTTTATTATTTTATGGTGTCTTTCAACTGTACTCATTTCTCGCTCATATATTTCTTGACTGATAGACCAACATATAACTGCAGGTGTTTCACGTGGAAAAGGCCAGGATCTATTTTTACATTCCTTCTATGAGAGCTTGCAGTTGATCCAAGAGAAGAAGCTTCAGGTGCCATCAATGCATGCAGTGATTGTAGGCAGTGACATGACTGCTCAGACCAAGTTTGAGACAGAATTACGGAACTATGTGATCCAGAAAAAGATTCAAGATCGTGTTCACTTTGTAAATAAAACTCTAACTGTAGCTCCTTATCTAGCTGCAGTTGACGTTCTTGTTCAGAATTCACAGGTAGTTTCTTGGTGCTTGGAGTATGCCTTTTCTAATATTTGTATTTTATATTTTAACGACCAATTCATTCATTTAATTACTTTTTTCTCCGTTTGGCTCTTTCTTTATCCCAGTCTTTTGTTCTTGCGTGTGCCTTTGTATGCGCCATTTTGAATAGTTTGTTGTTTTCCATGTTTGTTTGTTGGTTATAATTTTTAGTGGATGAAAATTTTTTCCAACTTCAGAACAGTAGGATATGCTCAATTCAACTAAATCAGTCCCAAAATAGCTGGCTAGTTACATAGTCCATTTTTCTTTGTTCCTTTTATTTAATAAAATTCTGGTCGCCAACCTGTTCTCTCTTCCCACCATCATTCCCTTTTTGTCTGATTTCAAAAGCTGCTCTCCATGATTTCACACAATAAAAAGCTTACCTAGGGAGGGGTGATATCAGAATTAGTTACTTCTCTAAATCTTTTAGCCTAATGCTTTGAAAATTTTCTCCTTGTGTTAGCAAGGGTGAGGATCTGTAGTACTATTATCTTCAACGAGTAGTGCTTTGTGTTAGTTTTGCCAGCTGGGAAGGAAATGTCTTGTGGTACGGTGTGCTGGCATAAAATGGAAATGATGAAGATTTTTGGGCACCTAAGATGTTCCTTCGACATTCTCGCAGAGAATAATACTTGGACATTTCTCCCCAGATTTGTGGATGCTTAAAAACAATATACTAGGGGTGGTTCATTTAAGCAGGGTTGATTATATTGATGCCATAAATGATCTTAGAAGGTAACTTTTTGTTGCAAATCTTATAGAATATGAAATTTCCATTTTGTTCTGAGGGAAGCAATCCCGTGACAATCATTCAAATTTACCATGTGATGTGTATAAAGACTTGTGTAACTTATTCTCTAGGCTGGCTTCTTTTTTTTTTTTTTTTTATATATTTTTTTTGACATAGATTTTAGAGATCCAATATTTGGCATAAGAATTTTGCTTCATTTAGTCATGTTCTGATTACCTTTTATAAACATTCTTCAAAATTTGATGTGCTCTTCTAAGAACCCATTGGAATTACAGGGTTATCATGAATAATTTGTACTTTGTGCTCATTCATGTAGGCACGGGGAGAATGCTTTGGGAGGATAACCATTGAAGCCATGGCATTTCAGTTGCCTGTGTTGGTAAGAGCTTTGGTGTGATTCTGAGAGATCTTTCAATAAATATGACCTGTTTTCCTGTTTGTGTTTTCTGTACGTGGCTAGATTTTGATGTTGAATGACTGCTGATTGGAGAGAGATTCATTTCAGGGGACAGCAGCAGGTGGCACTACAGAGATTGTGGTAAATGGGACTACAGGTTTATTGCATCCAGTTGGTAAAGAAGGGGTTACTCCCCTTGCGAAAAATATAGTCAAACTTGCCACTCATGTTCAGTGGAGGCTTACAATGGGGAAGAGAGGCTATGAGCGGGTGAAAGGAATGTTTTTAGAACATCACATGGCTCACAGAATTGCTGCAGTGCTAAAGGAAGTATTAAGGAAGTCGAAGTCCACATTCGTAAGATTTTGAACTTCGCCTTAATGCATGAGCTGCACATGGTTTTCTACCAGGCTGCATTGTGGGGCTACTCCTTCCAAAATTGAACTAACTAAACATGGAGATCAACTCCCTCTAATATCCGATGATAGAAATCTATAATTATCTCAAAAAGTCTTTTCTGTTGATCTGCTTCTGGACATCTTTACTCTTTACAAAGAGCTGTGAATTATGTACAAGTCTTCTTAGTTGTCTGTTTATATAGTTGTCATTTTCAACATGATATGACAAGATCTTAGTTATAACAACCTTTGTGACAGATGCTTGATAGTTCTTTAGGTTTGCTGTTCGGGTATATGCATGTTATCTTGAATCCCCAGTTAAATTTCCAGTTACAAGGGTGCTAAAATTGAAAAATTTTGATAAATTTTCAGTTCAGTTTAAATTGAATGTGAGTTGAATAGAAAATCCCTGTTTGATATGGTTTTTTATTTTTAAAATGTAAAAGAAAAACGACTAGGATGTATGTATCTTTGCTATTTGATATATTTAAAACAGAAAAATAGATTATCACAAAAAGAATTACGAAAGATAGATTTTTTTTCCCTTATTTTATCAGTAGGTCTAAAATCAGACCTACCGGTCGACTTTGATTCTTTGAAGAAATAAGGTGAAGACTTTGTTGATATTTGATTCAATAGTAATGAAATTATTTCCAATAAAAATCTTAAATTTGAGTTCCCATTGAAGTCAAATTTAAAAAAAAAAAAAAAAAAAAAACTTTAAACTTCATATAAAAAGGATTATTATAATATTATGTTAAAAAAAAAACATTTGTATATAATTATTAATATTTAAAAATATAAAATATCAGCTACAAATTATTAAAAAAATTGAACTGCACGAACAATTAAATAAAATAAATGTATAAATTACTGTTTAGAACATATAAAAATGATTAAATTTAGATAGATCACCAATCAAATTTAAAATGAATATATAATAATAAAAAAAAAAACCCATACTTATTTATTAGTATTAGTATTTCCATAGCACACAAGGGGATGCAATCTCAATCGAGCACACATCAGTTATTACACACTCGTTTAGGTTTTGTTCTACTTGATTTTGAAAATCATACCTTAATAATTATTACAAAACAAACAAACAAATAAAGAAAAAAGCATATTTATACATAAGCTAGAAAGCTAGTGGTGGTCATACATGGTGATGAGAGCCAGGAAGCTTCTCCTTGATTTTATCCATTATGCCCTTATTGTGATGATGATCATGATCATGGCCGCCATAGACATGGTGTTGCTCAGCCGAATGGGCACCACCTGGAGTAGTAGTAGAGGTTGCATGAGTTCGTTCTTCTTTTCGATGCCCTGGAAGCTTCTCTTTTATCTTTTCTTTTAGCCCTTTCTTCCTTCTCCCACCATGTCCATCATCTTCAGACTGCAAATTAATCATCTTTTTATTCTCTTAAAAAAAGCTACATTTGTGATAATGTGAAAGAGATTCATATGTATCAAATTGTAGGCTAATTAATGGCAATTGGCAAATAACTATAAATTAAATGTTTTATCAAAATAAAAAAAAAAAAAAAAAAAAAGAGAATTAAATTACAGAGCTAGAGCCGGATGAGCTTCCAGAACGTTGAAGCTGGCCAGAGAGGCCCTGGTGTTCCTTCTGATGTCCGAAGCCAAGGCCAGTACCAGCAGCCTCCGTTGCGCCAGCATAAGCCGTGGTGGAGCCAGTTTGACGAATTGGGTTGCCATACTCGTCTGTTTGGCGAATTAGGTTACCATATTCATCTACTGGATTACCATATTCATCTGTGTAAGGAACTGCCCCATATTGGTTTTGAAAGTGAGCCATTTTCAATTTTCATAAACTAAATCCAGTACTTCATTTTCAATTACTAACCCATAATATAGATGGGTTAGAATGGGCAGTTAACACGTGTTGGTCAAGGGAGGTACTACTGCTACTGCTACCCACTGCACTTACACGTAATATATAGGGGCTCCGTGGAGCTTTCATTCAAGAACATGTCACATTTTTTTATTTTTTATTTTTTATTTTCTTTTTCTTAGAGATATTATAGAAGGGATAAATATTAATTTAAGTACTCTCCAATTCTAATAAAAATATTTATATAATTTTTTAGGGAATAAAATATTAAAATCAGTTTTTAAGGATGAATAGTTCAACTTAACACTAATTTAATTAATTTTTAACTAATAAATTAATACTTTTCAAAATAATGTCACAACATACATAAAAAATACATAAAAAAAATTTGGCAAAAAAAAAAAAAAAAACATAAAAAATATAAAATTAATTTTTTATAAAAAAATTTTATCTAAAAATTTTCGCAAGTTAGGTTATTCATATTTAGATTATTTCAGGTATATGCTAATTCGAGTGATTACGAGTCAAAAAATTTAGGCGAAAAAGTCCATCATGGTTTGCCACATCCATTCTCAATAAAGAAGCATTGTTCATCATTTCTCCTACAAAAGCGGACCAAAACTAGACTCAAAAATTAGGGAAGGGGTGCAAAATTAAAAATTAAAAGGGAAAAAAAAATTTGGTGGAGGCAATAAAATTTTTTAATATATATATATATATATATATATATATGTGTGTGTGTGTTATTACAAATAAAATTTTAAGAATTTGGCATTTTATATATTTTTAAAGGAAAAATATAAAAAATATATATGAACTAACTAAAATTTTAAAAATTAAAGGGCTAAATATATATTTTAGAAATAAGTATAAAATATTTATATAAAATACAATTTTAAAAGGAAAATGCATATTATTTTTAAAAAAATTATATAAAATTTTATGAGAAAAATATAATTTCAAAAAATTTGGAAGATCAACAAACAAATTACGGAGGGTGTATTCAATTAAAACTTTTAAAAATATTTATGGAATTTTTTTTTAAGCAAATGACTTTTGCAAAGTTCATAAACTTTTAATAATTTTTGCAGAATTTATAAATTTATGAATAACTTTTAAAGATTTTATTTTAAAAAACTTTTATAAACATTAATAGACTTTTATAGACATTAATAAACTTTTAATGATTATTATTGCAAATTAAACCAATCAAGTTTTTAAAAAATTAAACATTTTTCAAATTTATATCTGACCTGTGAATAAGTTTAGTCATAATTAATTCGTTATTTTAAATTTTTTAACTAAATATTGTTGTCTTGATTAATCTATACACCATCATTTTTAAAATCCTAATCATGTTTGCAACGCATTAATTTCACCCTACAATCAATTATTAAACTAGAAGATAAGTTATATAATATAATCATTAAATGTTATGTGTCAATGAATATATGAATTATATAAAATAAAATAAACATAAATCATTTTTGGCTTGATTGTATGTAGAGATTGGGAATAGAGTAAATTCATGATATAGAGTTTCATTGCTTTGATGGGTTTTATAAGTAAACTCATATTCTTATATACTTTAGTTTGGGATACAAGCTATATTGATGAGAAAAGGTAGACTGATTTTTATATTTGTGTGCCACTTGTGACTAGGAAAAAAAAGTCTATGGAAATCTTGCGGAAAAGTAAAAAAGAATTTTTAAGATTTTTTATTCATATAACTAGGGCTGAGTATGGAGATTAAAAATTTTGAATTGAATCGAATAATCGGACCAAAAATATCTAGAATTGGATCAAACCGTTGACTTTTTGACTTTCTCTAAACCGAATTGGACTGAGTAAAATATTTTAGTACAGTTATAGAGTTTAACATATATTCGGATTGAGAATTGGACCGAATTGAACTGAACTGTACTGAATTGAATTGAACAGAAATAACCAAAATTTTTTAGTTTTTTTATTTATAATATATAAATAATATTAATTGAATAATATATAGATAATACAAAAATTATAAGATTATATATGTCATTATAGCAGTTATCAAATTATATTAAACTTATATGAAAATAAAATTTAAATAAATTATAAATTTATAATTAAAAATATATATACGTTAACTCAATATAATATAACTATTAATATTTATATAATTTACTTAAATATTAGATTTATTAAAATTATATCAATGAAAAATTAGTAATATAATGTGGATTAAGTTTTAATAATATTAAGATATAATCACATATTACAATTAAAAATTTTAAATTTACTACTTATATGTTTTAGAATAAAAACTTTTAATATATGCTATGACTAATCAATGAGTGATAATAAGAAAATATAATTTACTAATAAAGTTTATGTGATACTAATAAAGTTTTTGATTAATTAATTTTTATTAGTATCTAATATTATAATATAGAAAAATATTTTTTTTATTAATTAACATTTGTGTGTGATAGATTATCAATAAAAAAGTACTTATAATAGATAATTAATAGTTTGTATAAAAAGTTAGAAATTAATTATAAGAAATTATGTGTTAACTTTAAGAAGTATATACAATTATATCACAAAAATTATTAATATATAGTTTTGATGTATAATTATATATATTAACATAATGTATTAATTTATTAATATAATCATTTAACAATATACTATAATTATGAATATAATATATTAATTTATTAAACCTAAATTTCATAAAAAATAAAACTTAAAACTGTACGGTTGGTTATAAGAAATTAATTATTAAATCTATTTTCTCCAAATCTCTGTTTTAGATTAGATTATATTAGACTGAAACTGAAATATCCGATTCCCAAATTGTATTGTCCTCAAATTTACGGAACAATATAATACGGAGATTTTTTATTTCGGTTATGGTTCTGGATCTTTAAAAATTAAAATTTTCCAAATTTAATCTAATTCCGGAAATTTTCAAATTCTCATATTAGATCGAATTGTACTCAGCTCTACATATAACTACATAAAAAGTCATTAAAAATCTATAAAAATATATTATTTATAAAAGTCAATAATTTTTTAAATATATATTTACTTTTATAAATTTTAAAAAAATTACAATTGAATATCTTTTGATTTTTATAAACTTTTTTAAAATTTTTAAAAGTTAATACTAAATACTGTTTGACTTTTGTAAAATTTTTAAAAATAATTATTAAATACCACGTAACTTTTAACTTTTAAGTCTATGAAAATTTTTAATTCTCTTCGTCCAATACAACTATATAAATTTGGAGACTCATTGTGGTGATTTAGCCCATTGCCCATTCGGGTTCTTTTTTTTTTTTTTTTCTGGGGAAACTTACACCCCATACGCCTTTTTTATATTTATTCACGATTTTATGCTCATTTTTATTTTTATTTTTATATTCTTATGCTCGCTCATTTATTTTTGACGCCTCACTTTACTTTCTCTTAACATGAGTACATTCTTTGAGTTTGTGTTTATATTTTTATATTTCTTTTCATTCTTTTCCTTTTATATATATATATATATATAGTTCTCTTTCTTTTCCTTTTTCCTTTTTAGTTCATTGTATATGTTTGAAACATTATAAAATAAGTATATTATTATCTAAATCTAATTTACATGGTGAATGTTGTGTTTTAAGCAATTATTAGTTTGAAAGAAAAGAAATAAAAAAATAATTTTGATTTGAATTCAACATTGATTGGGTTATTATTCTTGCTGGTCTTATCTAATTTATTAATCAAGTGGTGGTTCTTATAAAGTTATAATTAAGAAAATTTTATGGTGATTCTTGATATTCTCTATGCATAAATACAAATTATTTTTTCTTTTAATTTTTTAAGTTTGCAATATGTATATTAAAGTAGTTGTAAATGCATAAATACAAATTATTTTTTCTTTTAATTTTTTAAATTTGTAATATGTATATTAAAGCAGTTGTAAATACTAAATATATACATATACTATTTATTGTTAGTTTACATTTTAATTTTTTAAATTTGTAATTTGTATATATATAAAGTACTTGAAAAACCAAACATATACTTAAC